>VYZX01004357.1:3886-22175 GCA_013401335.1 Brachypteracias leptosomus
AAAGTTTCAAAGGCAATGAAGTGACTAAGAATGTTATTTCAAGATCCTAAAGCCATATCTAGCAAAAAGCTTAAGCACCTTCAGTCTTAAATGTTAAGCAGGTCTTCTGCTAGCACCTGGTTCACAGTTAAACTTTGTAGTATGGATATGCTGTGCAACAAAATGAGGGTGATTAGGTGCCTCAGTTTGTGTTATAGCTTCAGGTGGAATGCAGGCTGTCTGCAGTCACCACACACAAACGGTATAGTCGGAGCTGGCCAGTCAANTTCTAAGTTCATTATTCTTTCTTCTCATGCTAATAAAAGCAAACAATGCTCCTAATAAGGAAGTTACTTTTAGTGATTACTTTCTGGGATATGTAAACTAGGTGCATTGAATTACTTGACTGAAAGCTGCTATTGTTTCTAGCTAAAGGTGTCAACACATTTTCGTTCTTGGTAATTACAGGAGACAATTTGAGGACATGGTATTCCACTTTAATATGGGATCAGTGGAAGAACTTGCAGAACATATTGCAAAAGCTACATCAGAAACAAGGCAGAAGATGTTAAAGGAATTCTACACCTTCAAGCATCCAGAGATGGAGTCTTTCTTCCCAGTTGAAATACCAGTGCAAGCTTCACATGGCTATGAAGAAAGAGAATTAGGTATAACACGCTCTAGAAAAAGAAAATCCATTGTTAATTTTCGAACATCTAAGTCTAGATCTTCATCAGGTAAAGGACTACTTCTGAGCAGAACTACAGAAGCACAGAACCAGCAGAGCTGTAAAGAAGTAGGGCAGCTTCATAATGACTCCTACTTGCAAGATACATGTGTTGATGCAAAATATAAACAATCACATACTGTTGCTACTCAAGGTATCGAAAGGAGAAACAGTCAGGCATTCAAGGATTTTATGACATCTGGCTCATTAAGCAGTAAATCAGAAATAATTGAGGTGCTGCCTGTAAAAAGTTTTGAAGGACAGCAGGACTCAGAAGGAACACATCTGGCAAGAAAAAGATCCCTGTTTCAGTCAGAAAATGGGGAGAGAAAAGCTCAGACTTGTAAGAAAAAGTCTTTTGTGGACTTACTTGGAGATACTTCTATTCTCAATGACCTCTTCAGAAATGATGGAAATGAACCTACAGAATCACCAAGGAGATTCCCTTCAGGGCAAGTAGAAAAATCAAAGGAGAGACCAAAAGATTTCTGGGACATGCTGAATGAGCAGAATGAGGAGAGCCTCAGAAAGCTCACAGACATAGCAGTCATAGAGAAGTTATGTGAAAGAGCATCTCACCCCCCTGTGACAGAAGAAAAAGAAGTGTGTGAAAGTTCTCTCTGGAAAAAAAATGAAAATTTTCTATGGAAAAAATATAGTCCAGATGATTCAGATCAACCGTCCACTGCTACATCTTGTAATATAGCAAAATGAGTTTTCTACAGGAGTTTCACTATAGTTGTTTTAGTTGAACATTAAAATACCCACTGCTTCAGCAGTATACTGCAAAACGTGATACCTCCATGAAAGTAAAGGCAAACTGATGAATTCATATTTATGATTACATGGATTTACATTTAACAGATGTGAATATATGTGTCAATATATATGTATAGTACATATGTGCATAGTAGTGCATATGTACTATATATTGTAAACTATGGTATATTAATTTTAAATTAAACTTTAAAAAAAATGTTTTGAGTGCACTTTGCTTTCTGGAGTTCTGATTGTATTTTTAGACTTGGTGGCAGTACTAAGTAATTTTCCTCCTTTTCTTGGATTTGGACACCCTCAGTCATCTAATGATATTAACAGGATTTGACAATGATATCCCACATATTTTCTGAGCTATTGGAGACTCAGGGACTTCATTAGACAGGGATGATGTCTTTCTTTCTAATGGCCTTAGATGGATTGGGTTTTTTAATTATTCCCCATCCCCTGTGATTTTGCTCAGTCTCTCTTTGAAGCTGTGGAGCTTCTAATTATCTTCAGTATGCTGTGGTATTGTGTCTCAGCTTGGTTGGTGTGAAGAATCACCAATTTTTATTCATTTGCTCTTTTTCAGTGCAACACCTTAAGTGATGCCAGGTGTTAGATTTCATCTCATTACACTTTCACCTCCATTTTTTTTATCTTTTTATACTTTTGACATCTTTTTGAGATTATGTGGTCTGAACAATACATTGTTCCTGAAACTCACCAGGAAGCAGTGTATATATAATTTTTTAATTGTAAAAGACTATTCCGTCTCTTCTGTCCTTACATAGAAAAGCAAGTGATACCAGTCTGATTCCATTCAGTAATTCACACGCACTGTTGACTGCATTTATTTCATACATTTGAGTATCTGGTAGGAAGAAAAAAAGAAAAAAAAAAGACAGTTCGTATTGGCAAAACTGTTATTTCTTGCTTAGCTTAAGAATGAAACAAATTTCATTTTGTGAGCATTCTGAAAAAAAATTAAATACATTATTTCATGTGCACTTGGAAAATGTCTGCATGTGCAGATTGCTGATAGGGTTTTTTGTCCTTTCTTTAAAACATGAATATTTAGTATGAGCAATTTTGCAGGTGTTTGTGTGGCCACATTTTTTTAAGTCTGGTGTGCATACTCTTAAAATCACAATGAAGTAACTTTTTGAAGAAATTAATTGTAATATTCTGTTGAATTGTCTGATGTTGACACCGAATATTACTGTTCAGTGTGTTACAGCTTGAATTCAGCTTGTTTGTCAGTCATATTCTGTTTACATAATTGTAATTCTTACAGTGCTGCATCAGTTTCTTCCACTGTAATACTTTAATTGTTTCTGCAGCAGGAACAACCTATGAGTGTCTTGGAGACATTTCACCAAGGATTTTGCTTACAACAGTTGAAGTACACAAATTGACTATACACAGCACTTTGCTCCTGGGGGGAATTTCAAGAACTAGAGCATTGTAGAATCATAGAATGATTTGAGTTAGAAGGGACTTTCAAAGATTGCCTACTCCAACCCCTGTGCTGTGGACAGGAACATACATCACTAGGTCAGGTTGTTCAAAGCCCCATCCAAGCTGACCTTGAATGCTTACAAGGATTGGGTATTTACAGTTTCTCTGGGCAACCTATTGCAATGTTTCACAACCCTCATCATAAAAAACATTTTCTCCTCATGTCCAATCTAAATGTACACTCTTTCAGTTTAAAAATATTACCATGTGTCTGGTCAATACAGACCCTGGTAAAAAGTCTTTGTCTTTCTTACAGGCCCCCTTTAAGTACTGAAAGGCCACAATATTGTCTCCCTGCAGTCTTCCTGTCTTCAGTCTGATAAAACCCAACTCTTCCAGTCCAGCCCTCTGACCATTTTTGTAGCCCTCGTCTGGACCTGCTCTAGAAGGTCCTTGTCTTTCTTGTAGTGGAGACCCCAGGTCTGGATGCAGTACTTCAGGTGGGGTCTCATAAGGGTGGAGCAGATGAGGAGAATTACCATCCAAAATTGCCACCTGGAGGACTCCTGTAGCAATCAGTAGCACTTAATTATGAAGGTTCAATTAATCATCCAGTTTCAGGTGGGACCATTCTCTCAAGCCATTCAATTTTCTCATCTGTGCAGATGACCAGTAGTTAAAGCAATAAATGACCCAAGTACACTGGGTCTGCACGCCATGCATCCCTTCACGTTTAAAGCTTAGAGGATCTGTGTGCTGCCGATCATATCCAGCTATTTACCTCCATTACCCTTGGAGCCTGTTTATACAACAGTCTGTGCTTGAGGAAAGCACTGTTGCCAGTCCTGGCTTTATGCAGGCAGCTCCTTCTGTCTGTAGCACTGGGCAATGGGTGTTCTGGCTTTGGCATGACAGCTGCCGTGTGCCCCTTCTGGCCCCTGTGTTTCAGCCAAAACAAGAGCGTTTACATGGGCCTTACACATTTGGCTTTGTCCTCAACACTGGGGTTGGAATGGGCCTGATTATGATCATAGCCCTTCTCACAATATCTAATTTGTATACTATTACTTTGCACTTTTAGGTTTTAGGACAAATAAGTTTTATGCTGGGCTTCTTAAACATCAGTTTTGCCCAGTAGTTCACTAGTGTTGTGTAAGGGTGCAGTCCCAAGCTTTCAGGATGAAGATGTGTAAAACTGGGATCAGGTTCACAGAATCACAGAATCACAGAATGTCAGGGNGTCCTTCTTGAACTGAGGGGCCCAGAACTGGACACAATATTCCAGATGAGGTCTCACCAGGGCAGAGTAGAGCCATAACTCCTCTCTCAGATGCATATATTGAATGCATACAGTGTCAAAAAGAATGATAGTAACGTTGGGTTTTACTCAGCTGTGAAAGTACAGAGGCTGCACCCCATTGAACTACTTCTGTAAGAGAACGTACTCATTCTTCCTCTTAAGAGGAATGTAACCTCAGGGTTCCTTGTTAGCATGCAAAACACAGATTAATCTATACATCTCTGAGAACATAATAAGTACTTGCCAAGGTGTACTTGGGGAAAAAAAAAAGCTGCTGGATCTCATTTTTATTCTAATGCTTAATATGCTAGCAATATTTCAGAAAGAGGGAGTTCACCTTGTCAGTTGTTGAGAATATGCAATACAGTACATATGGAGTAAGGAACTTCCACATACTGACAACTTATCACATTACTCCTGAAATGCTGGCCATGATAAAATTTCCAAATGAAAACTGTTCTTCATAGATTGGAGGAGTGGTTATAAGATAAGCAATGTCATACCTCATTTGCTGAATAATCTCACATTTCTCAATGGTATGGGATAATGTGGAGTGCCTTATAATAACACATAACCAAAGAGGCCAGGGTTTCATGTTGCCATAGAAATCTTAACCCTAATCTTTGATTTTTGCAAACTTTGAAATCTCAGATTGTAGTGCTGTATTAGTGTAGGGTTTTGCATTGAGTATACTGTATAAATTTTTTTATGTCAAGGGTAAACATTATGAAATTTCAAAACTTTGGACACTGAAGCTGCACAGCAGCAGTCTGAATGGTGGTAGTTTTGGTGGTCTGGATGACTGCCTACTGGAAAATAAGCTTAAATTTGATCTGGAGCAGCTCCTACTTTAGGTCATGGGAATCTGTTGTAGGCTTTGCTGCGTCTCTGTGTTAACCATTATGCACTTTTTGTAAGTGGAAGCTATCTAGAAACCTAATTGGGAAATCTGGCTTAACTACCTGAAACAAGGAACTCAGTATTTTAACGTAGATGATAAAGCAGTAAAAACCTTGATCTATAAAGGCAGCTAGCATTAAGTCAGAGAAATGTGTTCCCTATTTTTCTCACCCTGAATCTGTACTCCTACCACTTTGTTGTACCCAATGATATTTAAGATACAAACTGAAATTTAGGAAAGCCAGATGGAGCAGCTTTTAAAAAAAAAAGTCTCAACTATGAAAATGAAACAAGCCATAAACTGTTAGTTATTGGTACATTTGAATTACGTACAGCTGAAGGAAGTCAGCTTAAGACAGTGAGTATCTGTCCCCTTCTTGATGTTAATGAACAGGACATAAATGAATACCTTTTATTGGTGGCATCAGTATTGATTTTCTTTACAGATTAGCATTCTTCTTCTTGGAGGGGCAAATTTCTGCTCAGCTAAAGTTGAGAAGATTTGGTGGAATAAAGAACATCATCATCAAATAGGTTAAAAGTCTGCTGCATAGAGAAAGGGAATAGACCCTTCTCGTCCACAGCAAAAAAAGAAAAGTGGCTTAAACCACACCAGAGATAATTGAAGTTAGACAACAGGGAACTCTGTGAGGTAAATGTTGTGTAATAAGTTGTGTGGTGTTGATATTGGACATCTTTAAGAACAGGAGACAAGTGTCTGTTAGAAGTTGAGAGTACAACTGACCTTTTTTAGGCCAGAAGTAGAGGCTGCTAACTGCTCAATTTGAAGGTCTGATATCAGGGCACAAGAGAGGGTTCAAGTGAGCACCATTACTTTGTCAGTTGTGGTCTGAATTAGTAGACATTGGAGAGGGCAAAATCTAATTCAGTTAGGTAAGATTTCTGATTTTACTTTTAGAAAAACCTCAGAGCAGTGGAACTGTACAGGTAGAAGGCTGAACTGCAGGGCAGATTCTCAAATATGAAGCCATCATCATTTTCCTGAAGTTATCAGGAAGTTATGTTTCTCATCTGCAAGGTGATGATATGCATAAATCAAAACCTCCATAGAAGTGCATGTTTTATTCGCCTGTATGGCAACTACTGGTGATATATTTGTGGAAATGCATTTGTTATCTGCAATTGAACCAGGCTACAGGAAGATGTCTTGAAATCAGATTTATGTCACTCCGTAGATTCCTGTGCAAATTTCCAATATTTTACTAGGGAATATCACCTAAGCCATAAATACTGCAGTTTAGTGCCCTAGGGATCTGTATATAAAATATTTTTGTCATGAAGAATATGCCTGCATGATTTAAAAAAAAAGCAGCTGTCTAAACTTAACACGGGGATGATTTGCACAACTGCAGTGCTGCACTGGATGGCTATAAACTCTTCAGAAGGGGTAGGCCAGGAAGGAGAGGTAGTGAAGTGGCCCTGTATCTTAGGGGGTGCTTTGGTTGTCTTGAGCATAATGATGGTGATGTGTCTATGGGTAAGAACCAGGGGGAAGGCCAAAAAGGCAGATATGGTAGGAGTCTGTTGCAGACCATCCAACCAGCATCAAGAAGAAGATGAAATATTCTGTAAACAGCTGGGAGAATTCTCACAGTCACTACCACTTGCTCTCTTAGGGGACTTCAACTTACCAGATGTCTGCTGGAAACACAATATAGCAGAGAGGAAACAGTCTAGGAGGTTTCTGGAGTGTGTGGAAGATAACTTCCTGACACAGTTAGTGAACCAAAAACTGTCAGTTTGAACTCAGTGCCGGGGAAGGTTATGGAAGAGATCATCCTGAGTGCCGTGACACAGCATGTACAGGAAAATCAGGTGGTCAGGCCCAGTCAGCATGGGTTTATGAAAGGCAGGAACTGCTTGACTAAGCTGATCTCCTTCTATGATAAGGTCACCTACTCAGTGGATGAGGGAAAGGCTGTAGATGTTGCCTACCTGGACTCTAGTGAAGTTTTTCTTGCTGTTTCTCACCAAATTCTCCTGGAGAAACTGGCTGCTCATAGCTAGGATGGGCATACACTTTGCTGGATAAAAAATTGACTGGATTGCTGAGCCCAGAGAGTTGTGGTGAATGGAATTAAATCCAGTTGGTGGCCAATCACAAGTGGTGTTCCCCAGGGCCCAGTATTGGGGCCTGTTCTTTTTAGTATATTCTTCAGTGATCTGGATGAGGGGATTGAAAGCACCCTAAGTAAGTTTGCAGATGACACTAAGGAGGGAGTGTTGATCTGCTTGAAGGTAAGGAGGGTCTGCAGAGGGCTCTGGACAGGCTGATCAATGGGCTGAGGCCAATGGTATGATGTTCAACAAGTGCTGGGTCCTGCACTCAGATCACAGCAACCCCAGGCAATGCTACAAGGTTGGGGAAGTGTGGCTGGAGAGCTGCCTGATGGAAAAAGACCTGGAGGTACTGGTTGACTGCTGGCTGAATATGAGCCAGCAGTGTGCTCAGTGTGCCCAAGAAGGCCAATGGCATCTTGGCCTGTATCAGAAAAAGTGTGGCGAGCAGGACTAGGGAAGTGATTGTCCCTGTGCACTCAGTGCTGGTGAAACCACACCTGCAGTATTGTGTTCAGTTTTGGGCCCCTCACCACAAGAAGGACATTGAGGTGCTGGAGCAGGTCCAAAGAAGGGCAATGAAGCTGGTGAAGAGTCTAGAGAACAAGTCTTATGAGGAGTGGCTGAGGGAACCATTGGAGAAAAGGAGGCCAAGGGAGGACCTTATCACTCTCCAACTACTTGAAAGGAGGTTGTAGTAAGGTGGGGGTCAGTCTCTTCTTCCAAGTAACAAGTGATATAAGAGAAAATGGCTTCAAGTTGTGCCAGGGGAGGTTTAGGTTTGATATTTTAAAAATGTCTTCACTAAAAGGGTTGATAAACATTGGAACAGGCTGCTAAGGGAAGTGGTGGAGGCACCATCCCTGGAGGTATTTAAAAGACATGTTGATGTGTCACTTAGGGACATGGTTTAGTGATGACCTGGCAGTGCTGGGTTCACAGTTGAACTTGGTGATCTTGAAGGTCTCTTATAATCAGAATGATTCTATGATTCTAAAAAAAGGAAGAATTTTACCTATATTTGAAAGCATATCCTTAAAATGTTAAAGGGATAGTTTTTGTCTTCTTGGAAATCTATGATTATCATTTTGTTTGGCTTTAAAAATGAAGGAGGCTTTGGGGAATGCTGTGTCTAGGCTTATGAGTTTAGGAGTTCATACAGCTTCCATGTGCAGGTTCCTGCATGGTTGCAGGGAGGCACGGGCTACAGAGAAACTGTAACAGCCTCCTGGCGCAAGGACATAGCTTCATGTAGTTATCACCTGGTCTCAGTATAAATCAGCCAGGAGAAGGGTGTCTTTTTTGTCATCGCTTTCAGATGGAAGTGGCTCACTAGATTTTTACTGTTCCTTATTGTGGTTTCCTAGTTCTTTATTCAGTGGGGTTCCTTTTGGTCTGACATGAGCTCCCTGACCTAGCTAGGGGTATCAGTAGTTCCCATTGCTTTCAATGGAAATTCTTTGACTGGAAAAAAAAAAACATTTCCAGTGAAATAGTAAGAAATCTGACCCTGCCTGTGCTAACAAATGCAGCTCTGTCAGCAGCCTGTTTACAAAGCTGTCACCAGATCTAGTGAAAAACACTGTGTGTGTCCTGGGTCTCATTTACAGTGTAGCTTGGATCTTAAGGATGATTTGCAAACTGGAGCTATATTTATAACTATATTTGGGAGTAGCTGTGTGGTACACAGATTCATATTTGGCCTCGGGGAGGGAGATGAATAATTTCAGATAATGAGTATGTTTGAGAAAGTCACGGTGTACATACAAACATTTTGTGAACACATTAAGGCAGTTTGAAAGGGTGTATTTGCTCAGCTTTAGCAGGTCATGACTTCGAGCACTAAAAGGCAGACTAATGCCAGTGCCGTGACTTCAGCAAAGTGAGTGAAAGCAGCATTAATAGGAGGGAAGGGAAATTGGTAATAGGATAGTCATAGTATCACTGGATGCTTCAAAGATGGTAATACAGTTACTACATATGAAAAAGATGGTTTACTTGTTCAGGAATCTTAACATCAGAAGGAGGACAGGATTCTGTTCTTCCAAGGAAGCATTTAACCGCCTTTGCAGCTATGTATTTTTCTGTTCCTGCAGTGTCCTGCATATTTTACTCACTGCATACCTTCCCGCTTATGCAACAAATGAGGTAATATTTTTATAAAAACACTCTCTTCTTGTGTTTGCGCATTCCATGATTCAGTACACCTTGACTTGGTGCATCCTATAGAAAAATAATAATGACCATCTAAGTAGACGTAGTGCCAGTATCTACCTTCCTGGTTAAGGCACCTGAAAAGTTGAAAACTGGCTTCAGGTAATTAAAAAAATTCAACTTCTGCTATCTAAATTGTATGTCTAGATGTGCAGATGAGAGAGGTAGGTGATTATTTGGAGCATTTAAGCGGTGTGCCTCTTCTACTATAGATCAAACATGGATCATAGGAGGGTCCTTGCTCAATGAATGCGTACCTCAAGTGTGATTCTGCTAGCTAAGAAAGTACATCAAAACAAGATTAGAGGAGGACTTCAGAATTGTTTACTCGGCACCCTAACCTTTGTTTAGTTGGCATCCAAAAAGCTGAATTTCCTTTTTCAAAGACCAAGTTAAGATTGTGCTCTAAAATGAAAGATGTAATTGAATGTATGTATATTGTATATGCCGGATACTCTCAATTGTTCTTTGAGCTTGCTTGAGCTGAGAGAATGGAATTGAGTGGTCAGAATCTGACCTTGTGTCTGTGTGCCTACGCACAGTATGACTGAATTGAGATTGCACACAGAACTTACACAAACTGAAGCATAAGCAGACCTGCTGTGCTAAAGCATTGTTTTCTGAAAATGCACACGTGTAGCATAATTACATTAGAATTTGAACTGGTCTATTGTAGCACGTTCCAAGGGCTGAATGTTGGTTGCGTATTTGATAACAACATTCACAATCCCTAATGCTGTGCCCATTAAAGACAATAGCGAAGCAGTGGGGGTAGCTAAGATGTTAAACGGATACCAGCTCAACTCAGAATGAATCTGTGTTTTACTTCAACAGAACTGTTTATACTAAAGGGATTTTCTTCCCCTATGTTTTGATATTAAGTTGTTTCCATCAAGTGAACGCTCATGTAAACATGATCTCCTGTATCACCCTGAAAATCATTCTATGCCAATTACTTTAAAAACAAATACCAGATGTTTGTGTTTGAGGTAAATGCTCACAATCGTCAGCAGCACTGGCCTCTCCATGATTCAGGCTGTGATGGAAGTTCCAGCACAGTTTCTAGCGGTTCTGGTTTATAATTCAATGGCAAAGAAAACAAATTCATACTGTGGTCTAATTGGGAATGTAATTTAAGAATCTCTAAGAAAGATGTTTTCTTGAAACTTCTCTTTTGTGCTTGGTCTCATCACCTCTGCAGTAGATTCAGATGTGAACTTGGCTTGGTCCTTCTATGTGCAGATGCTGTAATAGCATAGGTAGAGAAACTCAGACTCCTCCTGTGTCTCTCTCTGCCCCCCACTGTTTTGTAGTGGTGGTTATATATATATATTGTTGTATTACAATACACTACTTCTAATTTAAGAGTCTTCTACATGGAGGGAATATTGAGGTATATATTCTCTTTGATCAAATGTTATGGTTCTGTTCTTCATCTGACGTACCACTCTATGCAGTATTTGACAAAACCAGAATCTAAAGTCCTTATAATGGACATTATTACTTTACATTACTACATGTCCTAATCATGAGAGGTAGATATTATATATAATATATTAAATATATACACTTATATATTTTAATATGCTATACATATATATTATTCTAGACTATGTATGCATAGTATAAACTATAATTGTATTGTAGATTATCTCTACAATATAATTGACTTCTAACATACATGGAGAGAAATTAGGACTATATGAAATACCTTTTTTGGACCTGTGGCCAAGTAATAGGTATTTTACTACATACTACATACTCCCAAGGTTCAAACAAATGTTGTTGTTTGAACCTTGGGAGTGTAGAGTAATTTTGTGTCTTACAATTTTGTTGTTCTATCAAATTGTTGTAATTAGGTAATCCACCATCTGATGGCACTTTGTTTTAACATCAGAAACCTTAGGCTGCTAAGACGACACTGAAAACTCGTAACTTGCATCCATAGCAAATACCTGAATCCAGTGTCATTCATCTCTCTGAATCTTAGTAAGGTGCACACATGGACAAAGAAGAAGAAATTAAATAGGAAAATATGCTTGGCTTAGACTGTGATATTTCTCTTGAATCCTTTCTAGATATGTATGAAGGGATTATTTTCATAAATTCCACTTCATTGAAACAGCAGTAGGAAGGCACTTAAAGAGGGAAGCTGGACTTGCTATTGCTTAGGTAGTGGAAAGGTTAAAATCCTCAGTAATAATGAGGAAAGCTGTTGAAAGTTGGGTTTTTAATCTTTACCCCTTCTGGTGAATACCAGTAAAAGGAGGAATATCCTGCCTAGTGACTGAAAAAGCCAAAGACGTGGAACCTGTTTGTACCAGGACACTCTGATGTCCTGAATGTAAAAGCATTCTACCACCCTCACACCAAGAAAGGTAAAGGTTTAGGCCTCTTTGCAATGCTGTGTTGTTTTCTCTGCATGGTTAGGTATTTAGACTGTGGTGGTAGGTTTGGTGTGGTTACAGTTTTTCATCTCATACATGAAATCTTAGCCTCTACCATAAGAAGAGACAGCTGTCCCCTGGTAGTCTTGAGGATGATGAGTCTGAAAAAAAAGTTATAGTAATAAAATATTAATTTTGAAAATATTAAGGGAGTTTAAAAAAATAGAACAGGACATTTTTATTTTACTTTCTTCACCATGGAAATCCTGAGTTGTCCTAATAGAAGACTTTGTGCTTAAGACTTGGAGTGAGCAATAAAACCCTCTGTAATTGAATTACTATAGTTTAAGCATGTCATAAGTTTATCTTTTGTTGTTTCATTCCTTCAGAGGCGAGAAGTGGGTGTTCAGAACGGCTGGGAAGCTGCAGTGAGTTCTCCTGGTAAGCAGACAACTTCCATTTTTAGCCTTGTAGGATTACAGGGTAACAGACATGAGGTCTGTGATATGTGTCTGGCTCTACCTTTTGTTTTTATTCAGGCAGGAAACTGGGAATTAACTAGAAAAGATCATAGCTTGATTTGGATGAGTTGAGATGGTAGCCACTGTGCAGCTCTGGCTACACAGCCTCAGAGACTGCAGCTGATCTGGGGTGCAACCTGGAATTTCTTCATTCTTGGCTTTGTGCTGGGACAGTCATAGGGAAAACCTGCAAATCGGAAAGGGAAAGACATAAAGAAATCTTTCCAGAAATTTGTTGTCCTCTGCAGGAAAGAAGGGTGATGTCCTTGGGAAAAAGTTAGTATTGATGAGCATGCAATTGAAGACTGTATTGTAATGCTTGTACACCAGTTTGTACAAGCATTTGCAATGCTGTCATTTTCTAGCTTTTGAGTGCTTTTATAATATTAGTATTTCTAGTGCAGTTTTGACAATGTTCTTTTTGAGAACTTTCAGATAAAATAAATAAAGAAGGAAATCTATTACTTGGAATTGATTGGTTCCCACATGGATCATCAACATTTAGTATTGCAATTTCCATTACTTGACTGATTGGAGTGGCTAATAGCAGGAAGCAGTAGGTTACAATCTCTTCTGTGGATGAGCCAGTTAGGGGAAGAAAGGATGTAGTTGCTAGTAGATGTCACAGAAGCTGGTTGAAAACAAGAGAATGATGGCATTTGTGAATTCTTGTTCCTGTTCTACAGTCTGAGGACAGTGTTTGTGTATTTAACACAATGAATCATTATGTCCTGGCTATGTTGCATCTATCTCTTGGAGCCTGCTCTTCTTTTCCATTTCTTTCTTGTTACCCCAAACTCTTTGACTTGTTCCCAAGCTAACCACCTTCCTCAAGTGTACTGCATGGACACCATCAATGGTTATTTATGGTCCAATGGGCAGAATTTCTCGGCTCTCAGTTCTAGCATCACAGCAGCTCCTGAGGGCCAGGACCAGAAATTGCATGAGAAGTCCCGAACTGCCCTATAGATGCTTTTGCAATTTGAAGGATGCTCAGTTCCTCTGTGGGAAGCATGCACACACATTGGTGAGGGATATGAAGGAGGTGTGTGAAGTCACGGTTGTCTTCTGTTTTAGTGGAGTGTTCAGAAAATAGTGATTCTACTCTTTAGGAAACTTGTGTGGAGCATGGATAAAACACCATTTTTAGAACTTTGTAACTTGGCCAAATTTTGGCAGGTTTTCACAGGGCTAGTACTGGGCATGACCCTGACAGTCTGATCCCTTACAGTAAGGTAATCCCTTTTCTCTTCCTCAGTACGTCTCCCAAAGCATGCAGACAAAACAGATCCTCAGTGAAATGGCTCTAAGGAAAACATGGGGGAAAGGCAGATTGCTCTCCTTTAACCCCATATTCAGAACAGCTGCACTATTTTAATTGAAACTGACCAGAAAAATTCAGCATGACTCAGACACTCAGCATGGAAAATGTCAGCTCGAGCACTTAGAGTTTGGCAAAGTTATAAACAACTAAAAGCAAGGCCCTATCATGGAAAGTGTTAAGCAAGCTTAACTATTGGTGGAAGTAACCGCAGTGCATATAGTACAACTGCAGATGTGCATCTGTATGGGTAAGCAAATACAGAGTATCCAGGATGGCAGAGTAGAAATCAATGGTTCAGCTGTATGATGGCATTACTGACCAGGTACAAAGCAGTGAATGAGGCACAGAAATCAGTCTGCAAGCACCTTTGTGCATTAGTTTTAAGCTCTGCAGGGGCAGTTCAGCAGATGTGCTGCAGTGGTAACACAGGAGAACTCCTTCCCTGTTGAACGCAGTGAAGCTACTTCATTTAGACCAGCATAAAGGAAATATTTAAGGAGAGCTGAGCAGGGGTTTGGCCAATGTCTTAGTGTTTAAGTGCACTCACTCTCTGTAAGGCTATGGAGAATTAAGTTTTGAAGGTGATACTGAAACAACAGAGTAACAGCTGTGGAAAAGTTTGCCCTTTGCCTATTCTATATGTAGTTTGTTCTCACCAGCCATGCAGCATATGCTTGGGAGAGGAAAGGATGTGAGTTTTTTATATGCAATAAACTTATCTGTCTATTTTACTTCTCTGGATTATAATGGAAGATAATATTTGAAACACTCAGTGATTTTAGTTTAACTAAACAAGGAGTGACAGAACCAACATTATTCTTTAGGAAAATTGTGGAGAGGACTTTTCCTCATCTCCCCATGCAGCAAAAATAGCTTTAATATATTTACATCAGCAGTTTCTCCTCTTGGAAGCTGTGTTTAGATGGCATAGGCTTTTTGCTATTTCTCTTTGGCATGGTATGCACATACTGTAATAATCCATTTTTTCATCAGCTTGTTGCTAATAATGAGCCACGTAAGCTCTGAAAACCTCTCTCTTTTCATAACTGTAGAAGAATGCTTAAAGGATTTAGGGATGTCAGTCACTATCTAGTTTTTTAGCAGGAGTGTGTGTATGTGTGTGTGGGGGCAAGGGGAAGAGAGCCTGAGCCAGAGTTCAGAAATTACACTCTGTGTGTGGTCTGAGGTTATTTCTCATTTCATGAAATGCACGCTTCATTCCTGGCTCAGGCAAAATTTGCACGTCACTGAATAACTCCCTTATCCAGTTTCCAAAACACTGAAGAGATTTGAAAGGGCTCTGTGGGTGGACTGCTACTATCAGCAAAAGCAAATAAGCCAACTTATTTAGCTAAGCATTTTTTGATACTTAAGTAGAATCACCTTCAGCAACACTTGAACAGTTGTGGCCAGCCAAGGGAAGAGAAGGGAAAAAAAACACAGAAGTTTAAGCAGTCACACCTTAATTAACATTAAAGGCTGGATTATAGCTTTTGGTGTGTGAAGGTGCTGTCTGATCAGTCCAGGTAGAACACTGAGGAATGATTAAATGAACTAATTGTGCTGCTAGGAGTCTCCCGTGGTGTGCTGGTCATAGTTTATTTGGCATTTCATCTTCGTTTAATCAAATTTGCTGCAAACTTGTTACAGTCACCCCTAAAAAGATGAATCCAAAGACTCCTTGTGTCAACCTGGTTTGGTGTCCAACATAAGTAAATGATTCTATCCTGGAAAACTATGAGTGTCCAGCAACAAAGCATTATTGTAGCTGTATTTCATGTCAGGAAAAACAAACCAAAACAAGCCTGTNTAACATCAACAAAAAAACCGCCCACAAAACCAACATCAACAAAAAAAATCCTAGAATGCAGTCAGGATGCTAATGAACCAAACCATCAACTGCGGGTAAAGCCCAGATGACAGGACAGCGTTAGGGAGCCTTGCAAAATGTTACTATTCATCTAATTGGAAATGATTTGGCCAGAGCAGGGTTGAGTACTCCAAATTCTGTTTTCAATCCAGTATTCAGTGATCAGAATATCACTGATCTTGACAGATTTACTCCAAATTAGCAATGTAACAAACAACTCAACTGTTGGACCCATGTATTTACAGGATAAGCTTCATTAGTGCTCTAAGCTAAATCAAGATAGAAGAATTCTCTTTCAAAGTGAATCTCAGACAGATACCTTGGAACCTGAGAGATCAGGATCTGTGAAAGCCCAGGCACAGCAAAGCACAGTAACATAATTTGGTTAAGACACCTTGTGACAGTTATGCAGCAACGAACTACATGCCTTGAGTAGTGCAGGATGGACCCATATTTGTCAGAGGTATAACATAGTGCAGTGCTAAAAGGCCTTTGCCCAGGGAGAGAGGTTCCTATTTCATTGTGGTATGAGAGGAAATCATCAGGTTGCATGTGGAGGGTTTTGCTGAGACCTTTGCAATCCAGAACACAACTTTGAATACTTCTCACCTGCCAGTGCCAATGTTAAATTAGGCCCCAAGGGTCTCACATTCTGAATAAACAGCAGAGAAGTGAATTTTGCCAAGAGACTGTTGAATCACAAGGGAAAAGAAAGAAGTATTTGATGTTTTTGCTTCCCTCATTACATTAGCAATTCTTACTTGCCTACTGCAGGCCAAAGACTGATGAATTGCCAAAGCCATGTTGCACATTGTCTTTATAGGATGCACAGAGCTGGAAAGAACTGGTGCCACTGTTCAGTTCCTGTCTATGTCCACAGCCCAGTGCGACAGACCTCCCCCATCACGTCTTCCATGTGGGAAGAAGAGGGCAGGCTTAGCCTTCCCTTTGGTGTTGAATCTACACCTGTCCCTAGTTACCCTCTCCCCATGGGGAAACTGAGGCAGAATGGGGGTAAATGGCACATGTGAAATGTCTTTGATGGACCCAGGTTGCCATAGACCTAAGCTGCAAACCTGTTCTTCCTCTCTTAGATTGTGTAGTATTCTGCAGCAGATCTTCTGCTGGGTTGGTTGACAGACCTGCCTGAACAGTGAGCTTTGGAGGGCGTTGTGACATGAAGCACTTTGTGCAGTCAAGGATTGATGATATGGAAATCTCCAAAGTGTGTGCAGTTACCATCTAGACCTTTTTGTCAATATAGACCAAGAAAAGAGAAATGTGTTGGGGTATGCATAATTAAAAGTTAAGAGCAAATAAATCTGGACAGTGGAACAACTTAGGTGATGAGGAAGGGTGGGATTTGGAGAAATTTTTAGGATTTACTATAGTTCTATCACAAGTGGTCCAGAGAGAGTTCTGAATAACAACACACCAATGTGCTACAAAAATCATGATATATTTTCCCTGCCCTTGGATGACAGCAGTTGAAGTTCTTCACATTTTCCCCAGGTCCAAAGCTGAAATTTGTCTTGTGTTGTTGTTTATTTAGTCTGAGTAGTTCTGAACATTCATTTGTGCTCAATGCACAGCAGTGAGTCCAGCTGCTGAATATGGGGCTTTTCTCAGCGGTTGTCTGTATTAGCATCTGGCTACTAAGACCAAGCTGTGCTGCCAGGCCTCCACGACACTGTCCAGACAAGGCTTTCCTAGAGTTGGATGAGCCTAGGAAAAAAATCTCCAAAACAAAAACCCTCTTCAAGAAATCAATGCCAGTTTCAAATACCGCACTGTAAAGTGCTTCTGCTTCTGAAGATAGCAATCAGAAAATCTCTGCCTCAAAAAAGCATCTGAACCAACTCCTATTATAGGACCTGGTGCTGAGATCTTGGTGGTAAATGACCACATTACTCTTTGGGACCTGTGGGTGTCAGAGAAAAGATGCATGTGAGAAAAGTCACTGTCTGAAAGCAGGGGCATGTTTTGAACACTAGAGGTAGTTTAGTAGCCTAAGCCTGTTTCTGATTAAAGTAAGAGTCCTTCAGATGAATGGAATGTAAACCACATACCAATTATTGGAATCCCATTAGGAAACTCCTTTTTCCATCTCTCTATCCATCCGTCCGCCCACCCACACAAGTACAGTGTCTCACAAATATGCCTCTGTAGAAATGATGGAAAAATTCAGTGCTTGCTTCCTTTTTCCTTACCTCCCAGGTGCTGGATGACAACTGAAGAGATGAAATTGCAGTGAAGCCACTTAAACACTTATCAAAGAAATGGATGTACTAATTAAAAGAATAATATTTCCTGGCACAAAGACAAAACACACGAAGATGAATCTCAAGGCCTTCCTCAAGCAAACTTCTGTGGGAATGTGGCTGTGTGAGGGCTGTGGGAACAAGCGTTAGAGTAAGACCTGCTCAAAGTGAAAGCGTGAGATCAGCACACTCATTAGAAAAAATACTAAGGCATGTGCATACCTGTTTCATTTGCCAAATCTCTCATGGCTTTGAATTACAATTGCACTTTTTATTGAGGCTTTTCTGCATGATTGATCACAGTAATTAATGATCCCATCACTTCTATAAGGCAGGAGGTATTTTTCCCAGGTCGGCTGTGCATTGTATGTATTAAGGTATCAATTTTACAGATGGTAAAACCAAGACACAAAATTCAGAAACAGCAAATCAGTGCTGGAGTATGGTAGAGTCAGATTCCTGGCTCTGACCACAATACACATGTTTTCTCCTTGTGGTGGGTTTACC
>VYZX01004359.1:6398-53580 GCA_013401335.1 Brachypteracias leptosomus
TGTTGGAAGTGTCCTGTTTCTCTCAGGTTCTTTAATGAACACAAGTTCTACTAAATCTATTGTGTCTTCACCTGATTTATGTCTTATGTTCTCACCTGAATTAAGTCTGGTGAGGAGCAGCTGAGGGAGCTGGGGGGGAGCAAAGGAGGCTCAGGGGAGACCTTCTGGCTCCCCACAACTCCCTGCAAGGAGGTTGGAGCCAGGTGGGGTCGGGCTCTTCTCCCAAGGAACAAGGGATAGGACAAGAGGAAATGGCCTCAAGTTGCATCAGGGGAGATTTAGGTTGGATATTAAGAAAACTTTCTTCACTGAAAGGGTTGCCAGGCACTGGAACAGGCTGCCCAAGGAAGTGGTGGAATCACCATCTCTAGACATATTTAAAAGTCATGTAGATATGATGCTCAGGGACATGGTTTAGCAGTTGACTTGGTAGAGTTAGGTTAATGGTTGGACATGACAATCTTGAGGGTTTTTTCCAACCTAAATGGTTCTATGATTCTATGTCTTTAGCTCTCAAGATCCATTTCTCTCAGAAGCACTGAACTCAAGCTGCCCAATTTTTGTTCTAATAAAGCAACCCTTGGTTTTCTGGGTTTCAAAATAAGCATTTATTTACAACTTTGCAGGATCTTGAAGTGTTTTCTGCTCACATTTTTACTTGTAACTCTCATCACACCAAAGTTTTAAGAAAACCAGTACAATTCAGCAGCATCCCTGGAAAATGGGGATTCTATTCCTTAGGGTTCAAGTCAGAAACTGAGTAGCATCCTTCTTCTTTACCACAAAAATGGGCAAAGAACTCTACTTACTAATCTCTGAGAAGAAAAAGCTCAAGTTGGGGAACACTTACATAAGAATCAGTATCAGTTCAGAGCCATTTGCAAACAGAATCTCTACCCTTTGCTGACTGAGGGATTAATTACAAAAGTAATCCTCTCAAAGTCACTGAGGTTACTGAAGAAGAGACAAAAAATGTTCTCCTAAGAGAGAACAATTTGTCTTCAGAGAAAATGGCTTTTGGAACATGGTCCACAGACCCTGGATTCTGCAGGCTTCATGAGAAGTGACTGAAAGGCCAATTCCTCTCAATCTGCAATGTCAAGTGTCCAACAGAATGTGCTCCTCCTCCTGGACAATGGTTAGGGTTCCACAAATTGAAAAAAGCTGAAAAGCAGCAGCAAAACCCCCATGAATATTAAGTTAAAACAATCCAGTTTGAAGCTTTACAAGACATTAATGTTGTTGTGAAATCTTTATTACTTTGTGATATTTCTTCACTTGATTAATGGCCAAAATGAATAATGGGTGAGCTGAAATAGTCTTAAATAAGATCTTAAAACCAAGCAGGCAGCATCTTAAGCTCCATACAGCAAAGATGCCTTGAGACTGCTTGAGACATTGAGCAGCTACAGAAGAAAAAGACACAAACCTGGGAGTTTGGTGGCAGTGTCACTCAGTGGGTTTCCTTTTACCACAGGATGGATGATACTAAGCTAGAACAGTGCTGCCTCATGACATGGGAGCATCTGACTCTAAGATTGGGATGGTTTCTGCTCTAGACCTTCATGGCACAGTTTGGTGAGGTATCTACCCTGTCCTCCATGCACTCAATGTCTAGGAGGCTTAAGAACTTAGAATCATAGAATGTATTGGGTTGGAAGGGACCTCCAAAGGTCAGCTGGTCCTTCAGGAGCTTAGGTGGCAGGTTGGAACAGAGAAACCTGCAGCACGTGTTGGGAGGCAGAAACATTTCAAAGTTCAAAAGAGAAGCATCTAGCAGGCATGGTGCTAGAGCTGCTGAGAAACCCCACTTTGCATCCCTTAAAAGCCTTTGTATCTTTTGTTTTAACCCTAGCATGAAATTATCCTTTCTTTTCCATCAATATTGTTGTTGCAGCAACCTTCTGAAAAAGCCCAGGAACAATCACCCTCCTTTCTCCTGTCACTTCTCCACATTTTAAGCTCTCCACCCTTGTATTATGCCAAGTCAGTTGAACAATAAATTGCTCTCTGTCAAGGTTTAGCTTTGCACAAAAATCTGGCACCCCTTCAAGACTTTTAGCCAGGCCCCATAAATAGCTACTTTTATGAAAGTGAGTGTCTTGAATCAAACAATGGCAGGAAGGTCAGTGTTAAAATAGCTTCTCAAGCCACCAAGAGGCCACCAATACGATACACAAGGAAAGGCAGCTAAGGTAAGAATCTCTTCACTGCTGTGTTTCCATCTCAATTGAATCACACACTTTGATTGCATTTTACTGGTTTCCTCCATTAAATGATGAAGCTGGAGCAGCACAATGCTTTGTGGAGGCCTTGAAACAAATGAGTAAGGCTGTACCTGAAGAAAATAGAAGCTAAAGGAAACAGAGTTGGGGGTTTTTTTCAGTGCCTTAAAAATAACCAAGCAAAATCATCTCTTCTCCATTCTGAAAAAGTGACAGTTCTTCTTAAAGAAGAAGAAGAAAAGCTGAGTTGCCATCATTAACCTTACTCTCAATTCTTGCTAAGCCACAAGACCAAATCATCAGGGTGGCAAGTTGGCCAAGTGAAGCGATGGCCAAAGTCTACACCTAACATTGGGTCTTCTACTGTAATTACTCAGAATATGGGTAATTAGAGGCAACGTTGATGTTCTGAGGTCCCTTCCAACCTCTTAACATTCTGTGATTCTGTGAACCTGCCTTTCCTTCTCACCTCCCAGCTTGGGAAACATGAAGCAGGCACCCCCTTCACCCTGTCAGTTACACAATGCTCCATGACAGGAGACAGACACTGCTTGTGACCCCTCCAGAGATAAGAAGTGCAGTTGACTGAAGGTTAAATATATTTTGACTGGAAGGCAGCATTTCACCTTCCAATACCCCCCCTGACTTGACAATGCTTTGAATTCTCCCTGTCCATCACTGAAGAATGCTAGATGTTTGATGAATGCCACCTTCTGCCATTTTTGTTTTAATAAAAAGTTATTTTCCACACTATTAAGGCCACATTGATAACTCAGACTAATATAAAATTCTCTCCTCCTTATAGTCTAGTTAAGCAGTAACTACTTAACCTAAAAGGAGGTTGTGGTGAGGCTGGTGTTGGGCTCTTCTCCCAAGTAACTAATGATAGGACAAGAGGAAATGGCCTCAAGTTGCACCAGGGGAGGTTTAGATTGGACATTAGGAAGAAGTTCTTGACTGGCAGAGTGGTCAGGGACTGGACCAGGCTGCCCAGGGAGGTGGTGGAGTCACCATCCCTGGAGAGGTTTAAAAACCAAGCAGATGTAGCACTTGAGGCTGTGGTCTAGTGGTCAGGGAGATGTTGGGATGAAGGTTGGACTTGATGATCCAAGAGGTCCTTTCCAACCATAATGATTCTGATTCTTGTTCCTTGGGAGAAGAACCCAACCCTACCTGGCTCCAACCTCCTTTCAGGAATTGTTGAGGGCAAGAAGGTCTCCTCTGAGCCTTCTTTTCTCCAGGCTGAACAACCCCAGGTCCCTCAGCTGCACCTCACAAGACTTGTGTTATAGGCTTCTGGGGTTTTTTTGCACCAGTTCTTAGTTTTATGCACACACTGCAACTAAAATCAAAATTTTGGACTTGTACTGTGCAGAAGTATTGTTAAAAATGCACAGAAAGTTTATGATATGAGGAGCAAACAAAATACTCACCCCATCATAGAGAGAAATGGAACTCATGTGCTTCTTGGGGATGGAAATGCTGCCATGGTGGGGATCAGTAAAGAGAAGGCCATCTGAGAAGAAGTACAACTTGCCTAGAATTTGGAAGAAAAATAAAAATATCAGGTAGATATCAATATTTCAGCATCATGTGAGAAATGCCTCTGCTTTCTGAGGGAGAAATCCATGTTCTTGCAGAATTTTGATACATTTACCATGTAGTATAGTTGAGTAAAGGTTTGGGATGGTATCTAGAGAGCTTTCAGAGAACAACCACTTGATCTTTTCTGGATCTCACTATCAAGGGCAGGAATCACGACCACGGTTGCATTTGAGCCCACTTAGTCTAAGTATTCTATGGCTGGTGTTTTTATTGAAAGCAAAAAAAATTGTCCATGACATTGAATTGCAAACTTCCAGAAATGTTAATCTGACAAAAGAAGAAGTTAAGGAAAACCTACATCCAAAACAACAGGAAATTCTGACATTGTAGCAAGTTGATCACATTTTCAGCCAAATATTTCAGTCAATATAGTAACACATACCATGCAGGCAGTAAAAATGTAAGAGGACAGTCTTCCTTTCACTTCTTGACCAAGACAAAGTTTAAAGCAGAAAAGGCCTTTACCTGCAGACTGGGATTTTTCTTTACCATATAGAATCATAGAATTGTCAGGGTTGGAAAGGACCTCAAAGATCATCTAGTTCCAACCCCCCTGCCATGGCAGGGACAGCTCCCACTAGAGCAGGTTGCTCCAAGCCCCACCCAACGTGGTCTTTAACACCTCCAGTGATGCATCATCCACAACCTCCCTGGGCAATCTGTCTCATCACCATTAGTGAAGAACTTCCTCTTAATTTCTAATCTAAATCTACCCTTGAGACAACTGTTTCTGGGCTCCCAATTTTCCTGGAAGCTAACAACCTAGTGACCACCCAGAGAGACATGGAATTCAGAGAATCACAGAATGATAGAGGTTGGAAGGGACCTCTGGAGATCATCTAGTCCAACCCCCATTCTATCTCCATTTTTCTTGCCATCTTACAGGCACTTAACAAACCTTTACAACTGGTGAAAGCAGCTGGAAAAGGAGAAACAGCCAAGCTAGATGGTGGAGTGGCTAAACCCAAAACTCTATCAAAGCACTAAAAGTGACATCAGCAAAAAGCTACTTTCCAACAGCCATAAGGAAGCCACCAACAAATGACTAAGCGTGGGCTGCCAGTTGGACCTTTGCTACCAGGGCTGGACCATGCATTAAAAGCAGGAACACATCCCTTATAGTGAAGCATGTGAGTCAGCAAAAGGGAAAGGTTAAATATTTTCTTTAAAGAAAAAAATAATAGACAAAAAGAAGAAAAAATGGCATTAGTCAGAGTTACAATTCAGAAGTAAAGTATCTAAAGCTACAGCTGAAGATGGCTGCACTTCCAGCTCAATCTGACAAGGCTCTGAAGAAATAATAAAGGAATAAAGATGTTTTCCTCTTGAAATCATAGAGTAGAATCATAGAATGCATTGGGGTGGAAGGGACCTTCAAAGGTCAGCTAGTCCCAACCCCCCTGCAGTGAGCAGGGATTTAGACTCATAGAATATATTGGGTTGGAAGGGACCTCTAAAAGCATCTAGTCCAATCCCTCAATGATCAGGTTGCTCAGAGCCCCAGCAAGCCTGACCTTGAAGGACTCCAGGGATGGGACCTCCACCCCCTCTCTGGGCAGCCCATTCCAGTGCTCCACCACCCTCACAGCAGAGAACTTCTTCCTAACTGCCAACTTGGAATATGATCTTCAAAACTGTTCAATATTAAGGGTTTCCTTTATTAAAAAAGAGCTTGATAGGAAATCAAATCATCATAGAATCATTCAGGTGGGGAAAGACCTTTAAGATCATCCAGTGCAACCATATCACTGTACCTAGATACACAATTTCAACCTCAAAAACATAGAGATTCTGCTAACTGTGAACAGTTTAGACTGAGGCTTCCAGTGAACATAAATACTACACTGGAGAGACAACTACTCTTCAATCTACAATCACAAACTCAAGGTCCAAATTGAGAGTGAGGAGAATGGAGACAAAGCCATATGGAATTCCACAGATGTGGAGCCTCAATGGTTTCCACAGACAAGATGTTTATTGCTGATGCCTCACAAAATCCAGGCTGCAGCACAGGTAGGTGCCTTCTGTGGAGTGGTTGAGGGAGAAAACTGCAAGAATACAACACTTGAGGTAAATTTCTGTCAAACCCCACAGAAAAACACTTCACAGAGGATGTGTCAGTGGGGAAAGGAAGGAGATCAGAGATGTTAATGCTTTTATACAGAAAATCAAGCCAAAGAGTGTTCATTAATCCAGACTAAAGCAGCTTCCCTTTAATGTGGAGTCAGTGAATTATATCAAGAACAACTTGATATTCCACTTGTGTATCATCCACAAGGGATTAATCACAAAAGAGACTTTAATTGGCAAGATTGACTGACTCCATTAAGCTCATCCTACAAAAATCCCTAACACAGCAGCTCTCTTAATGCACTGAAGGTTTCACTAAACCTGAACTTTCTGGGTGTATTTTAGTCATGATTTCAGGTACCTTCTTACAGCAAGGCACAAGTGACAGAGAGAAGAGATGAGGGGCTGTTTGACAGCACCTTTTCCACCTCATCTTGCCAGACTAGAGAGCTGCAACCTCAGTGGAGCCCAAATTAGAGCAGAGCAAATGCTCCTGCAGGGTACGTGAGAGGGAACGAGAGCAAGTTCAGTCTCACTTGACACCTAAAGAAAATATCTCACTCGTTGAAGTGTTACATAATAGTCCTTATACCACCTACTTACAGCTCTCCAACCCAAGAGTTATCCAAACATTTCACTTCACAAATCTCCCCAAAAAAGGGAAGAGGTGACTTGCTCCATTGGGACACCCAGAGCCAGTTTTCACAAAGCCAAAATAAAAAAAAATCAATATAATTCACCATTCTCTGGTTATTTACCAAGTGAACATGTTCCCTCAGCACTGCATTGCAAAATAGCTAATTACATTATTCTGCATTAACCTCCTTTTTTTTTTTTAAAACCAATTAGAGCAAAAGCAAATTCCAGGATGTGAAGGCTGCTGTTTAATTGCCTTGAACATCATTATTTATCCTCAATGCTACACTGAGTAACTCCAAAAAACAATAAAGATTTTCCTCTGAAGATCATCAGCTTCTATTGCTAAAGCCATCTCCTGTTGTACATCAGTACTGTGACAGCAGAACCTTCTCTGAGCAGTGGAATATAAACCCATCAGGCCCTAAGCAGCATCTCTTCAAGGCAATGGAAGGCTCATTAACTCAATGCTGTGGAGGGAGGGAAACCCCTCCCAAAAGTCCTCTCCAAATGCTTTTAGTTGTATTACTGCAATATTCATGTTCCTTAAGTTGTTGAAGGGAAAGGCACCAAAGAGGAGTGATGATCTAAGACTGTTGCTGGTAATCTCCTGTCAGAAAGCAGTGACTTGATTGAATCTGAAAAGGACCAGGACCGAGCAGCTTCCAGTAACACAACGAGCATCTGACAAGCACTGAAGGTCACAAATAAAAATGACAATAAAAAAAGACTAGAACATCCCATCAACTCCAGGAGGAGGCTTTGCTGGGAGCAAAAAACACAAGGCTGTAAATAAATTTAGAAGCCAATCATTCCAATCCCCTCCTACATCACATTGCCCAGGCGGTCCCTTAATAGGGACCTTCAGTTCTTGAGCTGGGAGCCTGGGGCATCTTGTCACTCCTCAACACCCAGTCTTTCCAATCTTGTGTTCATATAGATACAGGAGAGGCAGAAAGCATATGGTGCATCATCTCTTCAGGGCAGGAGCAGCCAGTTTGGGCATGCTTTTGGAAGTTAACTATGGAGAAATGCCATCTCCCAGGTCTGCAAACCTCACTGCCAACCATGCTGGAGTCCCATGTGCCTCCAATGCCAGTCTATGGCTCTGACAGGAATCCTTCTTCCAGGATTAGAGGGCTGGAATACCTCTCCTACCAAGACAGGCTGAGGGAATTGGGCTTGTTCAGCCTGGAGAAGAGAAAACTCCAGGTAGACCTTATCATGGCCTTTCAGTATCTGAAGGGGGCTACAAGAAAGCTGGGGAGGGATTTTTCCCAAAGGCCTGGAGTGATAGGATGAGGGGTAAGAGGTTCAAACTGGAAGAGGGGAGATTTAGATTGGAAATGAGAAGGAAATTCTTTACTCTGAGGGTGGTGAGACACTGGCACAGGTTGCCCAGGGAGGTTGTGGATGCTCCATCCCTGGAGGTGTTCAAGACCAGGCTGGATGGGGCCTTGAGCAACCTGGTCTAGTGGGAGGTGGCCCTGCCATGGCAGGGGTTGGAACTAGATGATCTTTGAGGTCCCTTCCAATCCAAACCATTCTGTGATTCTGTGACCAGGAGTTTCAAGCAGAGGTTTGGATGAAGAATGAAGACATGGAGTTTAACAAGGAAGAGTTGTAAGGGTGAATGGAAAGAAAGCTGAAGATGATGGCACAGGTAAGGTCACCAGATGTGTGAGTCCCCAAAACTGGGCAGCTCCCTTTTGTTTAACAAAAATACCAACAAAACCCCTTCAAAAACCCAAGAAAAAGTGGATCAACTCTATAAGCAATTGAAATAAACCCCCACATCTCACCTTCTGCTGGCATGGCCTGGGGATTGCTAGAATAAATATATGCTCCATCACCTCCAGTGAGTAAAGTGCCCAGAAAAGATTTGTCTTCCTAAAGAGGAAAAACAAACAGAGGTATCACAGAGTGGATTGAGGCAAGAACATTCTCTCATCCTTTTGCTTCAGGAGGACAAGATTTTCTTAAACAGCATCTGCCAGGACTCTTAAAAGAGTTTTAAACTGCCTTGATATAGAAGTAGTGAAAGACAGCAAGTCAAGGGTATAATTTTTAAGTGCACTTCCCCCATTCTGGTTTTGCCAGCAGCTATTAAGTTGTAAGTTATAGTCACAACCACAAGGCACAGCTCTTTGTGTTTGGATTGTCAACCTACTGCACTAAAAGTAGATTACAGGAAAATAAATCTAGTTAGAATGAAGATTTCTGGTAACCACAAATTAAACCACAAATGTGAAACTCATGTGGTTTAAGATGTTCCCAGATCCCAAAGTCTTTTCTTTTTCATAGTGCTTCAAGTGTTTTCCTTTAGACTTTCAGATGCTAATTCAGTTAGAGGAAAGTTGCATGTAGAGTGACATTGAGCTTGGGGGTTGTTGGGAACCCATGAGCTCCACAGGTAACATTTAGTGAGACTTCCATGAAATTGTAGCTTTATTAGAACTCTTCTTGCTCTTGGATCTTTGAAATAAAATAAGCCTCAAACTTTTACACATGATGTACTTTCTTTTGTAGGTCAAAGTAAGACAGAGATGAGGTAGAAGAGGCAAGTTTTTCATAGAAGAGGAGTAACAAACATCCTAAAAAACAGCTTTCCTAGCAGAAAAATAGGAGTTCTTGAAAGTGTAACTTCTAGAGTTTAACAAAAAGATTTCATTTTACCTTCAATACATGTTGTGCTTTCTCAGACAGTTTCACATCACTGTCTTCAACCTGCAGCCAGAAACAGTTGCCATTAGTACTGTGAGTAAATAAAGCAAGTTTAACCTTAAATAAAAAGCATTCAAGAAGATTCAAGGCAAACAAGAACCTTGGGTACCACAGACAGGTAAAGTTCTGAGACCAGAGTGCTTCAAAGAGCTTTGTGCTCTTCAGTGCTGTGTCACTATGTGACTGAAATAGTTCCTTCAAAGATATTCAAGGGGATACTCCCCAATAAATTGCTTTAGAGAGTAAAATAGTACAGACAGAGCAGTGTATCCCATTCAGTCTGATTTTTTTATGACTGGTGAAGTGTTTAAGAAGTGTGGATTGTCAAAGGGCATCATGTTGTCCAACTTTGCAACACTCACAGAATCCCAGCATGGGGGGGGGTGGAAGGGACCTCTGGAGATCACCTTGTCCAACCCCCCACCCAGAGCAGGGTGCCCAGAATCACATCCAGGCACCTCTGGAATCTCTCCAGAGAAGGAGACTCATTAGAATTCACAGAATTAACTGGAATTATTCCTCTAAACACAGTGTAGTACATTAGAGGTCTGGAAGCAAACCTTCCTTTCTGCTGGGACACACTTTTAAAGGACCAAGTGCCCCGTAATAAGCAGAATTTTCCAAAGCCAAACTGTGCTTGAGAAACACCCAAGACTTACACATTTAAAAAACTGAAGTGGTGAAAATTAAACCATTTAAAACCTGTCTTATGAATGAAATCATCAGCTTGTTTCCACTAGTTACTTTTCCACATCACATCCAAATTGAAAAAACCAGAATATTAATATATTAGTGTTTCAATGCCCCAGTTTCATATTTTTTCCCTCACACATCCATATTTTTCTTACAGGTTTTCATCTGTACATAGAGAAAAGAAACTCCAGTAAGTTTTTGGTACTAACCAGCCACGAAGCGTATCTTGGGATAGCTGCAGTCAGTATTATGTGGCTGGTTTCTGAATTAATGCTGCCATCTGCAGGGAAGTAAATGGAAAGCAAAGTAGGATAATACCATCCATATACTTCAGACTCTTCAGTAAGTTAATTTTACAGCTTAAAATAGGAAAATTTCCTCGTTATTTTAATGATTTATTAGTGTTCCAGTGAAGTTTTCCCAGCAGGCTAGCTCACAGTTGTGCTGTCACACACACAGAGCTGGGATACAATCACAGAATCATTTAGGTTGGAAAAGATCTCTAGGATCAAGTCCAACCTTCATCCAACATCTCCCTGACCCCATGTCCATGTCCTGAAGTATCACATCTACTTGTTTGTTGAACCCCTCCAGGGATGGTGACTCCACCACCTCCCTGGGCAGCCTGGGCCAGTGCCTGACCACTCTTGCAGTCAAGAACTTCTTCCTAATACCAATACCAAAGAAAATCTGCTTTTATTCTGGTCACAGTACATGGCTTCTTCCTTTGCTCTCCTCCCCACGGTTAAAAAACCCACTGTCTGGATACAAATATTCACAAATATTGTTCAGACACCCTCATAACTATCTATCTTTGTCATATGTGAACAATCTGGAAAATATACACATTTATAGTTATGGAAGTTACTCAGTATCTGCTATTTTAACTGTAAGATTGCTTCAAAACCAGCTTTCTAAAAATCAGATCCCTTCTTTTAGTTTTGTTTCATCTCTTCCAAAGAAAGAAGAACCAACATCTCAAACACTCCAAACAGAAAAGAGCAACTGAAATGACAACACATTGTATAAAAACAAGTGTTACAAGAGTGATGGCAGAGAGAATTTAAATTTCCTCATACAACAGAAAACATTCACTAAGATTGAAGGAAATTTAGGAAAGGGACTATTATGTTAGAATTTTTTATGCCTCATTGCTGCTGTATCACAAGGCAGCCATAAAACCCAAACTCCTCTCAGCAAGACTGGAGAAACTTGACATTTAAGTTATTCATTCCTAGCAAGCTACAACATTTAGGCCTTTTAATTAACCCAAAGGCTTTAAACTACAATGATAATACTAATATAACATCCATTGGAAACCCTTTTGCACACCAAAGCTCCCAGAAAGACAAGACTGGGGTGAGAATTTAAAAAGTTACCTTTTTCTTTGACCTGTATCTGTGATGTTAGAAAGGACTCTGAAAAGACAACAGATCCCAAGCAGCCTTTTCCTGTGAGCATGTCTGGAATGTCAAACACCATCATGGATGCCTGCAGCAATCAGAGGTGGAAAGAAAGGAAGAGAAAGCAGAATTTAGAATTGTTCAGGTTGGAAGAGATCTCCAAGATCATCCAGCACTGCCAGGGCACCACTGAACCATGTCCCTCAGCACCACATCTCCAGGGCTTTGAAAGCCCTCCAGGGATGGGGACTCCACCACTGCCCTGCCCAGCCTGTTCTGGGCACTGACAACTCTTGCAGGGAAGAAATTTTTCCTCGTGTCCAACCTCAACCTTCCCTGGTGCAACTTGAGGCCGGTTCCTCTTGTCCTGTCACTTGTTCCTTGGGAGAAGAGCCCGACCCCACCTGGCTCCAACCTCCTCTCAGGGAGTTGTGCAGAGCCAGAAGGTCTCCCCTGAGCCTCCTTTGCTCCAGCCTCAACCCCCCCAGCTCCCTCAGCTGCTCCTCACCACACTCCTGCTCTACACCCTTCCCCACCTTCCTTGCCCTTCTCTGGACACGCTCCAGCCCCTCAAGCTCCTTCTGGGAGTGAGGAGCCCAAACCTGACCCCAGGATTCAAGGGGCAGCCTCTGAAGTGCTGAGTCCAGGGGGACTGGTCCTGCTGACCCCATCAAAACATTTGATTGGAAAGATTTCAACTGAAGCAGCAAAACCCTTATGTTTTATATCTCCTAAACCACTGCTTCCATATAGTGGTGGAAAGCTGAGATCACAACTCTATGTTAATGTTTTATCTCAAATTCCACTCTCTGACTTCTTGTTACAACTCAATCATCCCTTGGTTTCAGCATCTGAAATCCTTCTCAGCTCCCCCCTCACATTTGTATTCAGACAGACAAAAATCTCAACATGTCCCCATAAAAAAAGCCCCACGAGCTCTATTGTCTAATAAAATGTATAATCAGAATCCAGCACAGCTTACTTACTGTTTTAATCAAACTCAGGCTGTCCTCATTATCCAACGGAGTAATTCTAGAACAATAATGAAAATTAGATATTTAAGGGTTAGATCACTTTGAGTGACTTCCTAGCAGCCAAAAAAGCCATTTAATTTTAAAATAAACTCTGCTTTGTCTAGGTCATTGCAGTCAATTAGCAGGGAGGTTAAAAAAGCACAAACTTGTGATATCAACTAAGTTAAAAGAACAGTTTTAAAAGGCAACTCTAAATGGGCTCATGCTGCTTCTACTCATTAACAGCTAATAAAATATGTCTGCCCAGTTGTTGTAGATTTTTTTAAATGTTTTTAAAATTCCACAGGATTAAAGATATGGAATCATTAAACTGTCTCATACACAAAAGCATTTGGTACATCTTGTGTGAAATAATCAAAAGCAATGTTTGCTTACAAGTTCCCATACAAGAAAAATAACCTTAGCACATTCTTAAAAACACTAAATAATAGTAAGAAGAACAAGAGAGTGATACAAACCTTCCATGATTATTCACAGCCTGAATTTGGAATGCAATTTTGGAGCTGTAGAACAGAAAGTGTGCTGGTAAAAAACCATGTTTTATACTTATTGTACATGTAAAAAATAAGCAATAACAGATTTAAAGCAAAATAACTGCTGAAGTGATAAAAAAGGTGGGGAGAGAAAAATGGAACAGTTACAATGATTTTAAAAGTCTGAATGCACAGTGAAGTCTGGGAATTTGACAGTCATGCAAGGAGGGCCATGAAGATGATCTGTGGGCTGGGACACCTCAGTTACAAGACAGGCTGAAAGAGTTGGGGTTGTTCAGTTTGAAGAAGGCCCCAGAGAGACCTTCTTGGGGTCTTTCAGTATCTGAGGGGAGCCTGCAAGAAAACTGGGGCCTTTTTACAAGGGTTTGTAGTGATAGGAGAAGGGGTAATGGGTTCAAACTGGAAGAGGGGAGATTTAGATTGGAAATGAGAAGGAAGTTCTTCACTCTGAGGGTGGAGAGACACTGGAAAAGGTTGCCCAGGGAGGTTGTAGATGCCCCATCACTGGAGGTGTTCAAGTCCAGGCTGGATGGGGCTTGGAGCAACCTGGTCTAGTGGGAGGTGTCCCTGCCCATGGCAGGGGGGTTGGAACTAGATGATCTTTAATGTCCCTTCCAACCCAAACCATTCTATGATTCTGTAAGTTCCATTTAAAATTGTATGACATATTAAGAAAAGTTTAAAATTTGAGGTTTTTTCCCCCAGAAGCAGCTCATCCAGGGACATCACCCACCACTCAAGAAGCACCTGAAAACACATACCGCAGTGCAGCCCGAAGTTGGGTTAAATGGAGGGTGTCTAACACAGACATGAGCATCTGCTCTGCTGCCTCCTTGGCCTGAAAAAAGGAAATGGAGAATAAAATATCTTCTCCCATACTTCCAAATCCCAGCATCTACAGCAGCACCAGTAAGATGAACAGGAGACAACACCACCACACTGATGCACCAGGCTAAAATTTAATCTGTCATATAGCTCATTTTCCTCACTCTTACTCCTTACTAGGAAATTTTTCCTTACTTGGAAAATTCATGAAAAATGACAAAAAAATTGTAGGTGGCTAAGATGAGACATATTCTGAAATGTCTCCTGTTAAAAAGGATTCAGAGAAACTGGTTGGAGGCCATGGTATTAACTTCATGTTACGCAGCTGAATGAAAAACACTTATTTATGTTCTTTTAACTTTGGTTTGTGTGTAATCTTGTATTGCAAGCAATCCAAATGACACAATTAATAGCATAGAGAATGGGGGCTTCATTTACCTTGGCTTCAGCAGAGGTTTTAGCATAGCACTCAATGGCAGCAAGCACAGCCTCTACAACAGCAGCATAGATTTGTGACAACAGCGTACTGAAGAGAGAGACAAACACAACATTTACTGCACAGACACAGATCTCATCCTCCTCTGCTTAAAGGAGCAGATTTCCCTCTCCTAGACACAACCCCCTTGTATGGAAGGGGTCCTTGGTCAAATAAGTGTAGAAATCATTTGATACTTAACCTTTTAGTTTAAAAAAACTGAATTAGAGCAAGTAAATTGGTATGAAAGATGGGGACAGATTTTTTAGCAGGGCCTGTTGGGACAGGACAAGGGGGGATGGTTTTAAAATAAAAGAGGGAGATTTAGACTAGAGAGAAGGAAGAAATTGTTGGTGCTGAGGGTGGTGAGAGCCTGTCCCAGGTTGCCCAGAGAGGTGGTGGCTGCCCCATCCCTAGAACCATTGCAGGGGAGGTTGTTTGGGGCTCTGAGCAACCTGAGATAGTTGCAGATGTCCCTGCTCAGGGCAGGGGGGTTGGACTAGATGAGCTTTAAAGGTCCCTTCCAACCCAAACCATTCTATGATTCCAGTAATTGGGGGAAAAAAAAAATTCTTGGCACAAATGTATCCTTGCTCTAATCAGTCAGAACCCCTAAAATCTTTCATTGCTGTTGAGGATCACATCCTAAATCCTCCCACAAGAACAGACTGGCAGCACCATGTCCTGCAAGAGCAAAGCTGGAAAACAGAGTGAACCAGCTTCAGAGACTGGAGCATGTCAAGCAAAAAAAAAAAAAAGATATCAAACAAAATTGGTCACCACAGCCTTTTGAGCACGTGTATGTCACAGCTTAGTGTAATTCCCTTCTTACAAGGGAATTGAAAAAATTGTCTAGAAATAAGCCAGAAATTACTTACAGCTACTGACACAGAATCATAGAAAGCTTTGGGTTGGAAGGGACCTTTAAAGGTCATCTAGTCCAACCCCCTGTAGTGAGCAGGGACATATATATAAATATATATAGCTCCAAAACTATATAAAAAGTCCACCTGTGCTCAACTAAGAGACACCAGCCTCTGTGTTCCAGTTAAATTGGAGTAAAAAGAGGAGCAGACTGTCAAAAAAGTCCTAATTCCCCAAACCTGAACTCTCCTTACTCCTCTGCAACTGCTTGATGTTGAGGGAGGGAAGAGGAAGGAGAAGGATACAGCAGTTAAGCTGTAGGCAAAGCATTCCTGAAGGGTGGAAAAAGGGATCTGAAGCTCCCAAACGTGGCCCAAGATGGAGGAACCTCAAAATGAACCAATATTTGTCTTTGAACTTCATCCCCAATGGCAGTAAGAGATTTTAAAATTGAACCTTCTTACCACTTGTTGAGCTTTTCTATCATGTACTAACACATGGGTCTAACTTGTGTTTTCAGGACACACTCATTACAGGAGATGTGTGTAATTCTTCCTGTGTAATCATCCCTATTTTCACTCAAATTCACATATATATTAGCAAAAAACCACCTCATGCTCAGCTGTGCTTTATATTAATACCTTATAATTACCTTACTCTTCCTCCCATTTTAAAATTTTAACCCTAACAATGGTATTTCCTTAAAAAAATGCAAAAATACAAAGTTTGCCCCAGGGATATTTAAAGTTATACAGTCAGTTTACACACTCCAGCCAATCTGCACTCCAGTTCTGCTTCCTAAATGCAGCCAAAATTGGACTGAATAATGCTTGTGAAATATTTTTTCCATTTTTTATTTCATTGGGAAACACATAAATATTAAGAACTGGTTACAGGACTCAAGTGCAAAATAATTCTAAAATCAGGAGGTCAGGTCTGCCAGAAAAGCTAATTTTGGTGCTGCTGTTGAAATGGGATTTTTTGATCTGATATAGGGAGGCTTCCAAGAAAAAAGGTTTCTCATAAAAAATTCTGCCTCTCTCAACTGACCCATGTGTTGCTTAGAACTTCTCCAGACATCTTGGTTAGACCTGTACTTAGTACAGCTTTAGAAGCAGGACAAGAAATATTCTATATGCTTGAGCAGAACATATATATAAGCAAAATTCCTGTTGAAGCTAATTTTACTATAAAAAATGAAAAATCTGCTGCTCAGTCTGGTAACTTCACTTCTACATCTTTGAGATTTGTATCACAATCACCAAAAGTCAACAATACTTTGCATGAAAGGTCACCACAACCAGCTCCCTCTGACACATCCTTAATATCCTGATAATGTGTCACAGAGGTTTGCAAGCTGCTCCACTGCAGAGGCAAGAACAGGCTCCTAAAATGATCCTGAACTAGCAAGGAGGACAAAATCTCTAAGGAAAGGGCTGGTTTAATTAAGATTTGAGTACCCAAGCAGATTATCTACCACGTTCTTAAAGCTTGACAAGTATCTACAACATGCAGAGAAGTGGATGTCAACATGGATAAAGAAAGTCTTCCTTTGAGAAGGTCAAAGTTGTGCAGGAGCTTTGTAGCTTACTCACAAAAACATCCAGAAATTAACTTTTCTCCATCCTTTAGCATCAGGAAATGTCTTTGCAAGTTTGAGTGCTCCCTGTTGGCATTTTCACTAACCATTAAGTCTTACATATTGTTTAGCTTCATGAAACTAGACAAAAAATTACTTTTACTTCCATCTTTGGGACATTCTCCCATTCAGTTGTAGATACTTTACCCTCAGTACATTTTAATGATTCAAATAAAGCATCAAAATAAATTTTATTCAAATTTAAGCAGAAATTACTAGTATTTCCTTTCATCCTTTGCTGTGCAGCAGAAGGAATGTCACACTAATTCCTAGTTTGCTCATTGAAACCCTCAAGGAGCAAGTTGCCTTTGAAACCCCCTCACATTCACATTATCCCAAATCAAAATGTAGCTCTGCCAACATCAACAGCCACTGCTGACTGGAAGAGGTTGTGACCTCCTGCCACCAGGTAGGAAGAGTTAAGGAATAAGAAGAAGTTGCAGCTTACACTTGCTCAGCTTGCTTGGGCATCTCGTTGTCGTTTCCTGTATTAGAAACAAAAAATATTTGGTTTAAGCACTTTCAGAAGCATTTCAACAGAACTTTTCTGCTGCATACATGGCATTTATCTGGGATTTTATAGGTAGGTTGCTTGCACAGTTAAAAGAGCAAAGCAGAGGTTGACTTGTAAGTCTTGAGGTTGTCTTGGCCAAGACTAAGACCCACAGCCCTTAAAACCAGCTTGTGTCAGAGCAAAGATCCCTCTCATGCTGGATCCAGTCTCCCAAAGTTTTTCCTCCCAGGAAAAAGCACAAGTAGATCAAACATCTGCTAAAATTCCTTCCATTTTGCAGCTTCCAACCATCATCTCTTCAGGTGCTTTCTGAGCTGGATGTGGTTTCAAGATATAGAGCAACCCAAAGGAGACTGACTTGATCCATGGACTCACACAGCCATTGAAAATGGGTAAGAAAATTCAATTTTAACAATTTCACATGGCTCGGTTTTATTAGGAAAGACAACTGTTGTAACACTATATTGGACCCAAACCTCAGGATAAAGCTTAAAAGTCAAAGAATTTTCTCTATCCTTTTAAAAATCCTCAATGACTTTGTCAGTAAATAAATGAATACATAAAAGCAGTCTCATTTTGCCAATTACCACTTTGAATTTCTATATTTTGGGGGTCTGTTTTTTCTATAAACCTGTATGGATTTTAAATAATCAATGAGAATTACTTCCTTAAATTATTGCTTGATGTTTTTAACATACTCACCCAGGAAAGGAATGTGAGTGGTTCCAAAAAAATAGGTCCTTGAACAAGCCAGGGGGCCCTTTGGAGATACACACTGCACTACCTAGTTGTCAGTATTAAGGAGATACAAAAAGAGCTTAGTAAAATAAGTACTGGAGCCATAATTACCAAGCAGCTAAGTTCCCCTTCTAACCACTGACATACTACAGGAAGTGTACAACACAGACTGAACTGGATTGTAAAAAGGCAACTTACGTTTTTCAAAGGTTTATCTCACTTTTGACTTGACCTGAATGGTTGAAAGACTTGGGAAAGGAGATGAGCTCTGACTTCCGTAAGGTTTAAGCTTGTGCTCTCAATTTCCTATGCCAACTGCTCTTTGCATGGAGAGGAAAGTGTGTCAGGTTCCCACAACTATGCTGGCACTTGGTCTGAGTTACTATTTTCATGACACCCTATTAAACCAGTATCACCTGTACCTGTAAATAAACCACCTTTGAAGAACAATGTCAGAAGCTGAGGACAACAGATGGAGCAAGTACCTCGGGATCAAGCTGTACTTGCAGGTTTGAGAGACAGCAAAACGGGCTTAATGGGATGTTAACAAGGGGGGGAAGAAACAAAAATTAAAGTGTTTTCACAGAAATAGGGTTAGACAGAGCAGCAAATGGAGGATGAGGTTTCACTGGGATGCTGAAACAATCCTTTCTCAGGCACCGTGTCCAGAATACCCACATCCATCCATCCCTGAGGCAACTGATGCATGAAATGTCCCCGTGCCGAGCTCCAAAAACTCATTCCCTCACTCACACGTCCACTCCACGATGACCTGAACTCAACCACATCCACCTCCTCAGCAGCACAGACTCTGGACTCGCACAGCTGATTGAGGACACTCCCAAAGCCCATGAGAAGTGGCCAGCAGGGAGACCTCCACACCACAATCTCCACACTACCTCTTCCTCCTTCGCTGTGAGTTACCTTCTGGATGCACCCAGCCAGAGGATCTGAATTCCCTGGGGTGGCTTCCCCAGTTAGGTCCCCTGCTGGGCAGTGCCACGAGCCATCCACCTCATCATATGTTTTAAAACTAAGTTCTTACTTGAAAATGGAAACAAGTTAATCTTACAACTTCATCTTTACAGTCTTGGAACACCAGAAAGATTTATTTTTCAGAGTTGCTGAAGCAGACACTGCAAGTGGGATACACACGAGTGCCCTGTGTCTATTCACAATGTCATCAGCAAGAAAAGCATCTTCCCATTTCTTTAAGGAATGACTAAACAGCTCGGATTAAAATCAAATCTGTGTGGCAGAGTTAAGGATATCACATGCTACCATCAGGAAGATTTTCACTCTTTGGCTAGGACAAACATCCTCCCGTTTCCCTCTCCCCCACCCCACATATTTACAGCAGCACAAGTGTTAACAAGTTGTCTTTTTAGAGGGGAAATAATGTTTTAACTCATTCTAATTAAGTATAATTTGTCTTGGAAAGAGAAGAAAAAGGAAATTTGTTCCTTAAGCTGATTGTTAAGGTAACATATGTTTGTACGTGTTGAGAAGAACTGAGTATTTAACTCGTGGAGGGTATTTTAAGTGCATGAAAAATACATACAAAGAAAAAAGAAAATATACACTGCTTCCAAACACCAGATAACTTCTTAAAAGCCTTACCATGTGCTTAGCAGTGCTGCCACCCAGGCCAGTGTTTCGAACAAGATGTCCTTCTGATGGAAAATTAAAGTTACCAGAGTTCAAGTTCTCCTTTGTGGAGTGGCTACCAAAGAGAACAAAGGGCTGCCGGCTGGGGCTGAGGAGAAGAGAGGCTGTCACCACCAAAACACAGGAAGAAAACTTAAAAATAACAAACAAATTCAAAGTTTTCAACTCTGAGGGACCAACTAGTGAATTTCTCAGAGTAGGACAAAAAAAAAAAAAAATATAGATATATTAGATCTGCAGAAATGTTTCCATTGAAAAGAACCAGTTCCAAAGAAAAAAACCTACTTGAATTAACAGGATTATATTCACACAAGAATATATCTCAGGGCTGTTTCTCAAATGCTATTAGAAGGGGGGTTTCCTCCTTTTTAAAGTAAATTGCCTTGAAAAGCTGACTAATTTAATATTTACCATCTTGAAAAGCTCTGAAATGACTATTTTGGAGTTTAATAGGACTATTTTGGAGTTTAATAGGACTATTTTGGAGTTAAACAGGACTATTTTGGTTTTACTTCTGGCTTCAGGCCCAAGACTCAACTGGAGAGGTCAAGGTTTTTCTTCTCATTATTTAAATGCAAACAACATAGGATGCAGAGAACAATAAAGGACATTGAACTCCTCTGTTTCATTCCAACCCAAGAAGAATCTGCAGAGGCATTCAGGTAGCTAAGCAACCTTTATTTAGCTCAAAACAGGATGCTTGGGGTTTGCAGTGTATGACAAGCAACCTTCCTCTCTCAGTTCTAATTCTGTGCTGAAATAAAATAAAGCTGGCTTGAATTGCCCAGATCAGCTCAGATTTGGGGCTTTAACTGCCCTGCTTTAAGGTCTTGTGCATTTTGTGACTCACAAAACTCTATTGGCTTCTTCAACCTTCATATTTTAACTCTTTTTAAGTATCATATAAATAAGACCAATATTTTCAAGCATATATGAGCTGAGTAATAAGTTCATGAGGTTGTTCAGATACCTGACCATGGAGAAATTAATCATATTGAAGTGCACAAGGTGGATGGTTTCAAACCCACTGCCATTTTATAAGTAATAACTACAGCATTAAATGCCATAAAAATTTCATTTCTCCTCCCCAGATGTGCTCTTACATTTTTTTGTTAAATACACAGAGATGGGATGTGATATACTGAGATGGTGCCAAAAGGAATTATAAGCATTATGGCATCACAGATATGGAACTAATGTATGAAATACCAGTGACACCACAATTTCCCAGGGAATAATGAGTAATACCTGTTATCTGTGATATGGCTTGAGATCATTCCATGACTGAAATAACTTCTGAAAGGCTGTGAAAAATAATGAAATAAAAAACCCCATGATTAACAAGTAAATGAACATGTGATATATCATTGAATGGTTTGGAAGTGACCTTTAAAGGTCATGTAGTTCAAATCCCCTGCCCTGAGCAGGGACATCTGCAACTATCTCAGGTTGCTCAGAGCCCCAAACAACCTCCCCTGCAATGGTGCCAGGGATGGGGCAGCCACCACCTCTCTGGCCAACCTGGCACAGGCTCTCACCACCCTCAGCAGCAAAAATTTCTTTTTTCTCTCTGATCTAAATCTCCCTCTTTTAGTTTGAACCCATCCCCCCTTGCCCTGTCACAACAGGCCCTGATAAAAAGTCTATCTCCACCTTTTTGACAGCCCCTTGAAGTCCTGAAAGGCCACAAGAAGGTCTCCCTGGAGCCTTCTCTTCTCAAGGCTGACCAAGCCCAACTCTCCCAGCAGAGCCTTCCAGCCCTCCCACCATTGCTGGGGCCTCCTCTGGTCCCACCAGCTCCATGGCTCTGCTGTGCTGAGGACTCCAGAGCTGCCCCAGCACTCAGGGGGGTGTCCCCAGGTTGGAGCAGAGGGGCAGGATCCCCTCCCTCAATATCATTACCCTCAAGAACCAACTTGAGTTAACCTTCTTAGAGAAAACTCCTGAACCCTCAAAAACTACTTCCAGCCTCCCTAAACAAACCTAAACTCCATCAAGTCTCATGTAAGCTTAAAAAGCCACAGCCACCCCCAAAACCCTGGGCTATTTCCCCCCATGTTTTATGGTATCATTGGTTGTGTTTGAGATTTGACACGTGCAACCTCAGCCTGTTACAGAGTGGTCATAGTGGAGCTTCCACCAGAATGAAAATCCATCTACCTACCAACAGGGATCTGCTGTGCAGACACCAATCAAATAAATCCAATAATCACTGAAGAAATCCTCAACTGAATCACACCATTCATCACACCACAGATAGATAAGGTGGGTGATGAACTTCACAATAGGTTCCTACTCCTCAAAGGTGAAAGGTGAGATGTGTAGGGATAAAAAAACCCCCAAGAAATCAAAAAATAATGCTGAATATTTATTAATCCTGCATGGATGACAGCAACATTTCAAAGGATGCCTGAAGCAGACCTACCTCCCCCGCCTGAGATTCTGACAGTTCCAGAATGAAGGGAATTTCTGTATCAAAATTAGCAAAAAAGTTGGTCCACTGGTGTTCAAAAATCATTAAATCCTAGAAGAAAAAAAATAATTCAATATTACATAGTAAGGCAAATGTTAGACCAGAGAAAGGAAGTCACAGATTGCACTGAATAAACCCAAACTACTTTGGAACAACACAGATTAAATGTCCTAAAATACAGCTGGCCCAGTGGAATAATAAATAAGAAAATAAACATTTTTTTAAAAGAAAAGGGCTTTCTGCTGGGTTTTAGGGGGTCTTCTTTGGGTGGGTGTATTTTTGTTTGTCTGGAGTACGGGTAAGTGTTGCATTCAAATTAATTTAAAAAAATAATCAGAGAATCAATAAAAAGAGTGTGATGTTGATAAAACAGGAATCTTACAGAACTAGGCAATTTTAAAATGTTCTTAAAATTAAGTTTATTTACTTGTCACATACTAACTTGGAAGATGAGACCTCCCAATTTAATAAAGTGTAGATTTTTTAGATACATAAAACAAGCAAAACCAGAGCTATGATTTCAGCAGTGGTGTAAGTATTGAAGAGTATTTTACTTCAGACACTTCATTAAAGCAACACTGAATGAAGTTTGGAGAGTGAATGTTGATGAAATCTTACAAGCCTTCCAAAACACCAAGCCTTTATTAGAGGTTTACAATGAAGGTTTCCAACATTTACAGGGAGAAATTGTCATTGGAGAATATTCCAGTCTTAAATAAGCTTTTTTCCCAGAAGCTAAGAATTAAGAAGTGCTCTTGTCAGTGCTTTGGAATATGCCAATATTGTACAGAACAGTCTTTTAAATCCCAAGTAGAGCTCAAATCAGAACTTTTTGGAATCAAAGCTGTGTTAAGGAAAGAAAAATAGAAGTATAAAAATATACCAGCTTCACATGTTCTTTAAGAACATCTAACTTCATCCACAGTGAGAAAATGAATCATTTTTTTAAATAACCAATTTCCATGAAACCAGAGTTGCATGAAAACTCCATTCTTTAAATTTTTCTTATTTTAAGAAAACCTGAAATCAATTCAAGAACAACTTCCAGGTTTAAAACCTCAAAATAGGCTAAATAAATCTGTTTCAGGATAAAAAAGTCCTAAACATTTATCTCACTTCCACAGGAAGGGGGAAATGAAGCATCAGAGAGTGACTATTTAGACTGACAGCCTTGTGAACTCATTTTAATTTTCATTACAGCACTTGATTAAACAACCAAATTGGCCTGAACTACCAATGTTTAATTATTAAAGGACACTTACTGCTGAGCTTGCTATATATTAAAATTCTACTTGGCTTCCAAGCTAGAACTTGATAAAAAATTAACAACCAAGTAATATATAGTAATACTCAGAGTTCTTTCTCCTCTCACACTGAGATGAGATCCTTGCATTAAAATGAGGATATTTGTATTTTACAAAGCACCAGAGCAGCCACAGGGGGTCACTGTTACCCACTTAAAGTAGTAACAAAGCAACTCTGAAACTGGTTTTTCCTTGCAGAATGGATGGATGTTAAAGGGGATTATTTTTTTCCCCTCCTTTGCTGCAAAAGGAGGATTAACACACACAAACACAGCAACTTTCTGTGTTTTGTACAGAGACCTGAAGGATAGTCATGCCATTTAGAATAACTTTAAGGAGAATTTGAGGCAAATTAAGAAATTCAAGGAATCCAAGACAAGCTATTTTAATGCTTTGCAGGCTTTGTGTTAGATTTGAGGACAGGAAAGAGACCCTGTGTGCATTAAGCCTCTAAGCACTATTAAAATCACAAAATCACAACAATTTTGCTCTGTGGCTACACTTAATTCAGAATATTTCCCCTGCATTACCTCAAAGAGCAAGTCCTCCAAGGACATTGGATCCATTTTGCTGTAGGTCTTCCACAGGTCAACACTGACATCCATTAACTGGAAAAGATTTTAAACACACCTCAGTGAAAAACACCACAAAGAACACCACAGATTCAGGTTGAGGTCACACTGAAAGAGACCCCCAGCAGATTGCCTGGTCTAACAGGCCTCCTGAACTCTGAATTCAGAAACATTTTTCCACTACTGCTTACAAAAGTATCAACCACTCACACAAGCTGCCCAGGGAGGTTGTGGCTGCTCCATCCCTGGAGGTGTTCAAGGCCAGGTTGGATGGGGCTTGGAGCAACCTGGTCTATCAGAAGGTGTCTCTGCCCATGGCAGGGGGTTGGAATTAGATGATCTTTGAGGTCTCTTTCAACCCAAACCATTCTGTGATTCCCACCTGGAGCTCTGCGTCCATGTCTGGAGCCCCTACTACAAGAAAGATCTGGACATGCTGGAATGTGTCCAGAGAAGGGCCATGAGGATGATCAGAGGCTGGAGCACCTCTCCTACAAGGACAGACTGAGAGAGTTGGGGTTGTTCAGGCTGGAGAAGAGAAGGCTCCAAGGGGACCTTCTGGTGGCCTTCCAGGATCTGAAGGGGCTACAAGAAAGCTGGGGAGGGACTTTTGAGGCTGTCAGGTAGTGGTAGGAGTGGGGGGAATGGGTCAAAACTAGAGGTGGGGAGATTGAGATGAGATGTTAGGAAGAAGTTGTTGCCCAGGAGGGTGGGGAGACACTGGCCCAGGTTGCCCAGAGAGGTGCTGGAAGCCCCATCCCTGGACATTTGGAAGGCCAGGCTGGCTGGGGCTGTGAGAAACTGATGTAGTGGGAGGTGTCCCTGCCCATGGCAGGGGGGTTGGGACTGGATGATCTTTAAGGTCCCTTCCAACCCTGATGATTCTATGGATGCTTCAGATACTCTTCTCCTCCAGGAAGGGTTTCAAGTATGGGGAAAGTTTTGCTTGCATCTTTCAAACAAATCCTTTTGCAAAGGTTTTCCAAATTAATAGTAAAGAACAGTAAGAGCTGGTGCAAGCAAAAGGGAGATCAGCTTTCTGAGTCAAGCAGCAGATTCCAAGGTGGTTCCTCCTACACACCAGCCCATTCCTGCTGGAAGCATGATGTAAATTTAGGCTAAGCTCATTTAACTTAGTAATTAGCAATACCTTCTTCCAAGCAGTAAGATGATGCATGTGAGAATATTATTCAAAAGTAAGGGACCCTTGTACCTGAATAATTTCTGCATTTACAAGATTCCTCACCACCCACTTCATTAAAAATGTAACTCTGATTAGAATTTTCTTAAACCACTGCTTTAAAGTTATTCTGGTTTCTTGTATTATTAGATATGGCAATTATGATTTCCCAGATATCACTTCTATTCATCTATAGAATTCTCTGAATCTTGAGCAAGAGACTGACTTCTGTGGGAAGAATGAGCTGCCCTTAAAACACTGAAAAAAATTTAAATTATCATCAAGGCCAGGTTGGATGGGGCTTGGAGCAACCTGGTCTAGTGGGAGGTGTCCCTGCCCATGGCAGGGGGGTTGGAACTCAATGATCTCTAAGGTCCCTTCCAACCCAAACCATCCTATAACCATGAGATTATCTTCAAATCTAACAGCACAGAACACACAGCAGAGGGGAAGTCAGATGAGGAGCTATTAAAAGGAGATGTTCTCATTTATAAGGGCAGAAACATTCATTTATAGCTCATTTACAGCACTCCCAAACGCACTTCCTCCCATAGCCTGGTTCTCCCTCCCTGTCTCTGACATACAGCAGCTGCCCAGCAGATAACCAGCCATAAACAGTTATGTAGAATGCTAAGAATGTCACTTCCCACTTGAAATCCCCTCATGGCTTCAAGGAGGAAGAAAGCAAGAGCTCAAGCTGGAACTGGCTGAACCACCAGAGCTGAGCTGGAGCTGGCTCAGCCACCAGCACTAAGATGTTTTACCAGTAAAAATAGATCCTGGGAATTGTCATTGCTCCTTCTTGAGTCTGCAAGACTGTAAAGACACCATCAACTCCCACAATGAAACAGGAGAGGCTCTGTCTTTATAAAGTCATGGCCACACTGTGCCTTCACATTTTGGGGTTGTGAAGAGAAGGCTCCAGGGAGACCTTCTGGGGGCCTTGCAGGACGTCAAGGGGCCTGTTAGAAAGATGGGGACAGACTTTTGAGCAGGGCCTGTTGGGACAGGACAAGGGGGGATGGTTTGAAACTAAAAGGGGGAGATTTAGAGTAGAGAGAAGGAAGGAATCATTGGTGTTGAGGGTGGTGAGAGCCTGTGCCAGGTTGCCCAGAGAGGTGGCCACTGCCCCATCCCTGGCACCATTGCAGGGGAGGTTGTTCGGGGCTCTGAGCAACCTGAGATAGTTGCAGATGTCCCTGCTCAGGGCAGGGGGGTTGGACTGGATGACCTTTAAGGTCCCTTCCAACCCAAACCATGCTATGATTTTCTCAAAGCCTCTACAGATTCATAAATGAACTGGCAAGGGTGACTCAAGATCCAAACAACTCCTGAATTCACAGTCCAACGTCGAGTGACTAATTTCAGATACCAAGCAGGGCTACTGATATTGAAGCAGAGCTCCACAAGGATGCTCATCTCTTTGTGCTTTGTATTTAGTGGTTTTCACAGATCCACACAATGAGATGATTACAGTACCAGTGATGGAATGAAGAAAAAAAAGCATGAAGTAAGTACAGTGCTCAGAGATGGGCACACTTGAACTCACACAATAGATTTCTGAGCAAGCATGGCCAGTACTACATGTGATGAGACTTTAACAATGGTACTATTAAATCCTTGGGGTTTTTCCAATTGTCAGAAGTCAGACAAAGAAGATTCTGGCTGTAAAAATGGAGGAGTGACAAGGAAAATAGGCCATCTGCATTTCTGTGGCAGAAGTCCAAGAAAATGAAATGGAAGAAGTTTTGAACAAGTACAGAAATGCAAAGCTGCCCTCTGGAGATTCTGTTACTTCATAATTCATAAATAAGCCAAACAAATGACACAAGCTGCTCAGAGTGGAACAGCAAATCATTATTCAAAGCAAAAATCTCAATTGTTGCCCCATTCTGCAACCTGTGATGACCCAAGAATCTAAAATGTTGGTGAGAAGAGTGAATGAGTCTCTTGTGTCAAGACCAATGACCCAAGAGATAGAGAGACTTCTGATTTTCTCAGTTCATCTCAAGGCATTTGTCACTACCCAGCTTCTCCTGCACTTCCCCCAACTTTGAAGCTCACTCCAGTGGTGACTCAGCACGAGATGACCTCAAAAGGTACTTTCCAACTGAAATCATTCCATGGGTCAATTCTGGCTTCAGAATGGAAAGGGAAGAAAACGAAAAGCATCACTACTCACCTCATATTTCATTGTGAAGAAGCCATCACCCCCAATTCCTTCCAGTGCAAAAGCCTGCACTATGGGCCACTTCTCAACAATGAACATGTCAAAGATCTGTAGGTGACCTGCAAAAGAAATGAAACATTCTCTCACAAATACTGGCATGAACATTCCATGAGGTCTTAAGAGTTATTCTGAGATTCTACTAAAAGATCTCAATCATCCTGTGTTTCTAAAACCCCAAATCTGCAATTAGAAAATGTTTTTTAGAAACTCCTTTCTCTATACCTAAAATGTTGTCCATTTTTTCCACCTATCAGTCTAGTAAGCAACATCTGCTTGCAAATTTCCTTCCAAGACCATCAGCAAAAATGCCATTTTAGCCCATTAAAATACAAGATAACAAAGAGGGAACTTGGCTTACTCCAATTTCTTCAAGTATTTGGCCTTAAGTGAAATACTGTCAATATCATTCCCATGTTAATCAGAATTTTAAGTTGAAGAAAACTATTCAGCTTTATTCATTGGTGAAGTTGTAAACCACCTCAAGTGAAGAGTGACTATCACCCTTAAGCTAGATGCCTTCTTTAGATACTTCCCAACAAAGAGCCACCACCCTTCCCCTACACCCTGACCCATTGATGATTTCTCAGGCAGGCAGAAAGTATCATCCTGCCCAGGACAGTGGTGGAGTCCCTATCCCTGGAGGAGTTCAAAGCCATGGAGATGTGGTGCTGAGGGACATGGGTTAGTGGTGACCTTGTTACCAAAATCTGGTAAATGAAGAACTCTCTAAGACTTAGTTTAATGTTAGAACCTGGCAGTGCTGGGTTAACAGTTGGACTCAATGATCTTAAAGGTCTTTTCCAACCAAGACAATTCTATTCTTTGCTCAAGAGGAGTAATGAAGAGTTAAGAATCAAAAAAATACCAAAATGGAATTAGCTCTGTTTGAACTTAAATGATTCAAAAATAGAAAGTAATTTTCTTTTGTTTGCACCATGGATCAAAGCCCCACATGCTCAGGCTGCTCAGGGAAGTGCCTGCACTGCACTTCACAGAATCATTAAGGTTGAAAAGAATCTCTAGGATCAAGTCCAACCTTCATCCCAACATCTCCCTGATCACTAGACCATAGCCTCAAGTGCTACATCTACTTGGTTTTTAAGCACCTCCAGGGATGGTGACTCCACCACCTCCCTGGGCAGCCTGTTCCAGTGCCTGACCACTCTCTCAGTGGAGAATCTCTTCCTAAATTTCTTCCTTCCTCTGCATTAGAAATTTAATAATGCAGAAGGAAGAAATTTAATTCCTCCTCCTGCATTATTGCCTGTTGGGGACACTGGGAAGTGCACTTGCCTGAACAATGTAGGATTACCCTGTCCAGGCTGCCTACAGGAAATCATGCAGCCCCATTTCTTCCAAAGGCTAAAAAAAGGCAACTTGCAAAACAAAATGTTTATTCTTCCCTTCCATAAAGAAGGATTTATCTGGAGCTCCCATCTGAACAGAGAACTTCTGTAGCAGCACAACACGCTCCTCTGCATGCAAATGATTCCTCTGCCTCACACTGGGAGTGTTCAGCTCTTCAGCTGAAGTCTAAGGGCTCACATTTTTCCAGAAAGAAACTCCACTCTTCAGAATTAATAAGTCAATAGTTCCCTTTTAGCCTCTTTTCACTTATTAATTCACCCACCTTGGCAGCTGTAGGGAATGCCAATGCGGCTGCAGTCACGAACCATGTCCACAAAGCTGGAAATCTTGAATTCCTCAGCAGCTTCTTCATCTTCATACTGAAAGAAGTAATTTCCAATAAGATTTGATTAGGCATGCCTCATCTGCCTGTGAGTTTGGCACTAATATATTCTACTGGTTTAATTCCAGAGCAAAAACCATGTAAGGCACTGAAGTATTCTCTATGACTTTGAGAAGCTAAAGAACTTCTTCAGTGTCTATATTTTGAAAACTCCATTGAGTCAATGAAATTATTCTTTAAGAATCAAACTCCAGAGCAAGGTTTTAATAAGGTCATAATTATATACTTTATTTTCAGCTTTCAGGGAAGTCTTTCAACATTATCTACTAGGTTCTGGATATTTTTTTTTAACAGCGAAAGATATCTTGAGAATCCAACTGATGTGCCATAAAAAACTTGTCACTGAGGGGGAAGAAAATTAAATATTATCAGCTTAACAAAACTAAACTGGGACAGCCAACTGGTAAGATATGACTCAGGTGACAGAACAAGCAATGAGAACTGAGAGAGGGGCATATGGAGGAAAAGGAGGAGGAAAGAAGAGGAGACACCCCCACACAGCACTATCCTGCTGCTTCCCTCTTCAGGAGTGAAGGACAAATACCACACTCAGGGCTCAGAAAAGCATAAAAACTAGACTGAAGAGACAAAAAATCCTGTTTCTTATAGAATAAAAACCTAAAAATGCTCTCTGATTTTTATCTGAGAGGGCACAGCTCAGCAGCAAGTCTGAAACCAACAGGTCTTAGCCCTGCTGGGTACTTCAAGAGCCACCTGCTTTCTGGAGCAAGATCAGGAGGTGATGTTCTGCCTATTTTTTAATTTTTATTTCTTTTATGTACAGTGCTCTGAACTTAATGGGAAGGTAAATTATGATTATGAACTTCTTGTACACAGCTCCTGTGAGTTGCAGGGCACGCCCATGAATTTATTTTAAGAACCTGTTCTTTTAAGACAAGCCTGAATTTAAGATGCAGCCCAAGTTCCTCCATGATGTGTTCCTTCTTCAATCCCAGGAAGCCAGATCAAAGTTGCAGTTCAAAGCCAAGCCCCAAACAACTGCCAGTTTCTCAAGACTTAAAATGCCATTAGAATAAGCACATGGTTTTTGGCAGGGTGCTAAAGGCTTGCTCTCTGCTGCTGAAGGTACAAATAGAGCCTGTTCCATAGGGACTAGAGAATAAATCTGGGGAGGAGCAGCTGAGGGACCTGGGGGTGTTCAACCTGGAGAAAAGGAGGATCAGGGGAGACCTTCTCACCCTCAACAACTCCCTGAAAGGTGGTTGGAGCCAGGTGGGGTCAGGTTCTTCTCCAAAGGAACAAGTGATAGGACAAGAGGAAATGGCCTCAAGTTGCACCAGGGGAGGTTGAGGTTGGACATTAGGACTAGTGTCTTCTCCAGACGTGTTGTCAAGAGCTGACCCAGGCTGGGCAGGGCAGTGGTGGAGTCCCCATCCCTGGAGGGGTTTCCAAGCTGTGGAGATGTGGTGCTGAGGGACATGGGTTAGTGGTGCTGGGTTAATGGTTGGACTCCATGATCTTAAAGGTCTCTTCCAACCAAAAAGATTCTCTGATTCTATAAACGGCACAGTCACGACACCCAGAAAGCTCAGAGAATATGCCTCAAATTTCAGTATTTATCTTATTTGGCCATTTTGAAAATGGGCATTCATTAATATGATGGTTTTTCTTCTGATGAACAGGATCACAGAATCATTTAGGTTGGAAGGGACCTCTAGGATCATCAAGTCCAACCTCTGTCCAACATCTCCTTGATCCCTAGACCATGTCTCGAAGGATATTCACTTAAATTCCTATAATCTTGCTCAAGGCAAGTAGGAAGGACAAAAGGAAGGACAGGTTATAGGTGTTGCCAGATTCACCATTTGCACAGAGCCAGGTACAGCATCATTTGCTGTATTTCTAAAACTCTTGAGTTTTCTTGATTTAATTTTTATAAAAGTAAGAAAAAGTTATTTCTATCATTGAAGGAAAAAAAAAAGTAAACTTTGTCTTTTCAGCTTCAGAAATCAAACTTTCCCATTCATTTCCAGCAACAGCAAGGCACATGGCTTACCCTTCTACTTGCACAATTATTTCAAGCCAGTGCTGTGTGATTAAGGTTACTACTTACCATGGTAAATCATATAAAACCCATAAGCAGATGCAGCTTAAAATTCAAAAGCTGAGGCTGCAGTTGTGCCAGTGACAGGGTGTTAAGAATTGTGGCCTTGCAGGACTTAAAGGGGCCTCTCAGAAAGATGGGGAGGGACTTTTTGAGCAGGGCCTGTTGGGACAGGACAAAGAGTGATGATTTGAAACTAAAAGAGGGAGATTTAGACTAGAGAGAAGGAAGAAATTGTTGGTGCTGAGGGTGGTGAGAGCCTGTGCCAGGTTGCCCAGAGAGGTGGTGGCTGCCCCATCCCTGGCACCATTGCAGGGGCGGTTGTTTTGGGCTCTGAGCAACCTGCTCTAGTTGCAGATGTCCCTGCTCAGTGCAGGGGGGTTGGACTAGACGACCTTGAAAGGTCCCTTCCATCCCAAAACATTCTATGAATCTATGAACTACCCCATTCTTGATTCCTCCTCTAACAGTCCACGATGATGAGTGCAGATTTTGTAAGAACTGAGTTTTAAATACAAGGTGAAACATCCCTCACATGAAAATGAAGTTAACAGCTCTTGAAAAGAAGAGCTGAAAGTTAAAATGAAAAAATCTAGTAAGTTTCCCTGATTTTCAATGGCTCACAAAGCCAACCTTTTCTAATATTTTAAAAGTATGGGCCAACAACACATTAAAACCCTGCTCTGGTAGCAACTAAGGCAACCGTTGGAAATCTCAGTGGTGACTCTGGTATTTGATTGAGATTCTGCATTTCTCACAACCCACAAGCTTTTCCTCATTAAAAGATCATTGACTCCTGTCAAAACAATAGTAATTAGTGGGAGAGAGGAGCAATTTGTCTTCATGCTTCACCAAATATGAAGTATTACAAACATATTCTTCTTGCACATGCTAACAAAATGATTTAATACCCACATATACAGGCAGAGGACTCTGCTGCTGAGGATGAAGAAGACAAAAGACTCCTGGAAGGAAGGTTAAAAAATAAAGTTCCACTTCAAACACCAGTTCATTAGCAAGGTCATTAGCAATTCTCATCTGCTTTCATTTTCCACTTACCTCATTTTCAGTCAGACAGTGAAAATGCAAATTCCTCCAGTGAGCCACATACGGCAAAAGGTGATTATAATTCACAGGGTTACAGTACAGATGGACACTGTCAGGTTTGATTAATATGATTATATCTGCAACAAGCACAACAATTATTATTCCAGCATCAAGGCTCCATATGCAGAAAAATTATAGGAGGAAAGAAAAACCTACAGAAACTGAGCAGGAAACACTTTTCTTATAATATACCTCGTTAAAAGAAAATTGTTTAACTATTTGAACACTAAATTGTTGCCCACTTTAAAAAAGAAACAGTTGGCAGCTACATTCAGCTCCAAGTAGAAGAGGTTTTCTCACTGTTCCCATCAATTAGGGGTTTATTCTGAAGCCTTGCAAGGAAATTGCATCAGCCTGTGCTTTGAAAAGCCAAGAGTGTCAGGGATGAGTCCTCACAGAGCACTTCAACTGTGAACTAGGGTTGTTCTTGCCCAATGTTACATCAGAAGGTTGCTCCAACTAAAAATCTAGCACTGCAGCCTGTGGGGTAGAGATTCCAAGTTTCATGTGGAAAAGGGAATAATAAGCTCTCGTCATGGTGATTGGCCACCTTTCAAACATTACAAAAGTGAGTTAAAGTGAAAAAAGAGCTCAGGGATTTTACAACTCTGGAGGTCTGATCACGTAACCATTGCTAACACGTGTGCACACAGACCAGGACTGACCTAGGACTTCTCATAATGGGCTGAATTCACAGAATCCCAGCGTGGTGGGGGTTGGAAGGGACCTCTGGAGATCATCTCCTCCAACTCCCCTGCTCCAGCAGCTCCCCCAGAGCAGGGGGACCAGGATTGTGTCCAGGCACCTTTGGAAGCTCTGCAGACAAGGAGACTCCACAACCTCTCTGGGCAGCCTGGCACAGGCTCCAACACCCTCACAACAAACAACCACCTCCTCCTGCTCACATGGAACCTCCTGGGTTCCACTTGGTGCCCGCTGCCCCTTGGCCTGGCCCTGGGCACCACTGACCAGAGTCTGGCCCCAGCCTCTTGCCCCCACCCTTTAGCTCTTGAGCAGCATTGAGCAGATCCCCTCTGAGGCTTCTCTTGTGCAGCTCAGCAGCCCCAGGGCTCTCAGCCTGTCCTGGGCACACAGATGCTCCAGTCCCCTCCTCATGTTCACAGCCTCCCCTGGACTCTCCCCAGTAGTTCCTTGTCTCTCTTGAACTGGGGAGCCCAGAACTGGGCACAGGACTCCAGAGGTGGCCTCACCAGGGCAGAGTAGAGGGGGAGGAGAACCTCCCTCAACCTGCTGGTCACATTCTTCTTAATGCACCCCAGGAGACAGGAGACCATTGGCCTTCTTGGCCATGAGCACACACTGCTGGATCATGGTGATCTTGTCCACCAGCACTCCCAGTTCCTTCTCCATGGAGCTGCTTTCCAGCAGGCCAAGCCCTCACCTGTACTGGTGCAGGGGGTTACTCCTCCTCAGGTCTAGGATTCTACACTTGCACATGTTGAACCTTTAATAACCTCTATTACTAATTAATTAGTTAATTACTAATAACCTTTGTTATTCCTTTAGGTTTAGAACATCTGGGAGAACTTATAGAGGTGAGAAGTGTTTAAAAACACGAGTTGCTCAGCAATGCTTTTAAGAACCATTTTTCAGGTGTACATACACAGTTAGAGATTTGCTGACTAGATTTGCTGATCTTTAAGGTCCCTTCCAACCCAAACCATTCTATGACCATTCTATGACTGAGATGTGCCCCTTTTTCTGCTCACCCTCCCTCCAGAAAGACTGAAGGACAGGTAAAAACGTTGAGCATGTTACTCACCATCAAGAACTTCTTCAGGAAAGCCAGTTCTCTCAAAGTCATTGTTACTCTGGTTATACAAGCCAAAAAGCAGATAGTTTGCCAGCTCCCTGCAGCCTTCATTGTATCGACTGTCTATTCCTGCAAAAACAACACCAGAAGTGAAGGGTTATGTGGCCTGACATCATACACCTGAGAAGTTTATTTCCTTCCCTAATAAAATAACTTTAAAACAGTATTAACTCAACTTTCCTAGGTGGTTGGGGGGCACTTAATGGAAATCAGGAGGAAATTCTTCACTATGAGGCTGGTGAGACACTGGCCCAGGTTGCTCAGGGGGGTTGTGGATGCTCCATCCCTGGAGGTGTTCAAGGCCAGGTTGGATGGGGCTTGGAGCAACCTGGTCTAGTGGGAGGTGTCCCAGGGTTGGAACAAGATGATCTTTAAGGTCCCTTGCAACTCAAACTATTCTATGACCATACTGGGAAAATGGGATAAGGGAAAAAGGAGTTTTTGCAAGTTCACAGCCAGATGCTGCCATTCCACTAGACCTAAATCTACAGGTGTTCCTTAAAAAAACCCCCACAAAACTAAATAAATCAAGTTTCCTGCAGTGCTCTGCATCAACAAAAGCTCCATTTTCTCCAGTGAGTCAAACTTCAACATCTGTCTGCATGCCCCACACATTCTAATTAATATGTTCTTGATTGAAGCTTCCTAACAAACTAATCCTGTGACCTAAATCTCTCCTGCTTTAGAATACATGATTAAACATTATCTTATCATCAGTATTATAGAGCAATCCCTGAGTCATCAGATAGGCAGCGTGGTCTTCTGACAAATAATGAAATCCTGCTCTGACAAAACATATGGTGTGGGAACAGGTTTCCAAGGGAAGCCTTTTCTGCTCCTTGGGAAGACAAAATTAAAGCAATTGAAGATCTGGAGCGTGAAGAGATAGAAGATAAATGCAAGATGAAAGGAAACAGGCCCCAGATTTAGAAAATATTTTAATTTCTCTTCAAGACAGGCAGGGATGTAACTCCTCATTCTACTGTAACAAATCAAGTTTTCTCCACAAGTAAAACTATGCATGAGGCAGCATCTTTGGCACCCACACTTGACAGAGGTCACCAGTCTGGACTGATATAACATTTCCCATAAACACTAACGTCAAGTTTTCCTCCTGAGTTCTCTCAGGATACAGTTGGATGGCTGCCAGTAAATCAAGATTTGTTGCCACTGTCCAAGGCAGAGATTAGTGCACTGATAATGTAATAACACAGCCAAGATGTCTGGGTTTCAGCACTTGGATGGAAACCAAACTACTCAAGAGTCACCTGAATGGAGCAGGAATTGGAACAAACCCAAGGCTCTCCCAACTCTGTCCCTTTTTATAAGCCATGCTTCAGCTTTAAAGAGCTACCCAAAAGCCAGGTCTGCATCCAGCTACTGAATCCCACATCTTGTTTGTGTCCTTTGAATAGCTCATGTATTTTTCCAAGATACCAAATGTTTGGTGTAAGGCTACAGAAGAGACAAATCCCATCCCTTCAAATTCTGCTGAACCTGTCAACTTCTGTAACACTGCTCCCCACTCACTGCTTCATGATTGTCAGCACCAATAACACTCTAGGACATTGCTCTCCTGGAACTCCTCCACCTCTGGAGTACTGTGTCCAGTTTGGGCTCCACAGTGCAAGAGAGACTGGAGAGAGAGACCAGTGGAGGCTGTGAAGATGAGGAGGGGACTAAAGCAAGGCTGAGAGCCCTGGGGATGTTGAGCTGCACAAGAGAAGCCTCAGAGGGGATCTGCTCAATGCTGATCAAGAGCTAAAGGGTGGGGGCAAGAGGCTGGGGCCAGACTCTGGTCAGGGGTGCCCAGGGCCAGGCCAAGGGCCAGCGGGCACCAAGTGGAACCCAGGAGGTTCCATGTGAGCAGGAGGAGGTGGTTGTTTGTTGTGAGGGTGTTGGAGCCTGGCCCAGGCTGCCCAGAGAGGTTGTGGAGTCTCCTTGTCTGCAGAGATCCCAAAGGTGGCTGGAGATGCTGCTGGNGGAGCTTCATTTAAATGTAATCAGTCTCCTTGAAATCAGCTCCAGCCTTAGAAAGCACACACAATGTCTTGAAGACAATCTGGTTTACTGCTTACTTGCCTAACTGAAGCAATCAGATGAGCAACCATCTGGCACAAAGTAGGAGTCAGGATAGTCCCTTGCAGTGGCAGCAAACTGTCAGATCAGCTGTTCTTCAAGCAGTGTTTGAATCAGAGAATCATAGAATTTTCTGGTTGGAAGAGACCATTAAGATCATCAAGTTCAACAATTCCCCCATTCCTGCCAGGGCACCACTAACCCCTGTCCCTCAGCACCACATCTCCAGGGCTTGGAAACCCCTCCAGGGATGGGGACTCCACCACTGCCCTGCCCAGCCTGGCACAGCCCTTCACAAACCTTTTGGGGAAGACATTGTTCCTCAGCTCCAACCTCAACCTCCCCTGGTGCAACTGAAGCCATTTCTTCTTGCCCTATCACTTGTTCCTTGGGAGAAGAGCCTGACCCCCCCTGGCTCCAACCTCCTTGCAGGGAGTTGTGCAGAGCCAGAAGGTCTCCCCTGAGCCTCCTTTGCTCCAGGCTCAACCCCCCCAGCTCCCTCAGCTGCTCCTCACCACACTCTTGCTCAAGACCCTTCCCCAGCTTCATTGCCCTTCTCTGGACACGCTGCAGCCCCTCCAGGTCCTTCTTGGAGGGAGGGGCCCCAGGCTCATCACTTGGGTCTCCAAGGGCTAAACAGCCAAGGTGGTGTGCTCAGGGACAGGCTAAGAGAACACCACAGAGTGAAGCAGAAAAAGAAGCAGGTGATTATAAAGTGTGGATGATCAGAAGAAAAATGAGAAACTGTCTTAAAAAAAAAACCAAACAAAAAACAGGGAAAAAAATCCCAGAAGTTAAGATGTCATCATCACTTGAAGAGTTTAAGGTTTTATCTGGGTGCAGAGAAGATCTTCAAAGCTAAACACCAAACTCCTGCATTTTCAGTTAATGACAGAAGGAGGGGAGAAAAAGACAAAAGGATGATGGTAACAAAGGGGGCAGCTGAGGGACATAGTTTAGTGGTGGACTTGACAGTATTGGGTTAATGGTTGGACTTGATGACCTTAAAGGTCTCTTCCAACCTAAACCTTCTATGATTCTGTAAGGTTAACTCTTATAATAGAGGACCTGGGTGAATTTATTGCTTGCAGGGAAAAAAGTGACTTACCATAAAAGAAATGAACTCTGCAGAAAAACTGGGGTTTGGGGGGTTGTTTTAGCACCCAGTACAGACAGGACCTTTCATACTGAGGCTTCAAGGCTATTCTACAGAAACATATGGAGTTAAATGAGCAGCTATAGCCAGAGGAAAATCAACAGGAAATGAAACAATGCTGAAGATAAGATACCTCCAGAGAGCCCATCAGAGTCTGAGAGAACAATGGGGAAAGCTGTTAATTAGGAAACCCCCACGCCTGTCTCCAGCTGAGCTGGGACTTTAGGAACTCGCTGGAGACTGTTCCCAACTCATCTCAAGGGCACAGTTAGACAATGACTTGGTCTCCCAGCTCCCTGAAGAGCTGTTCCTGCTTCTTCTCCTGCTCATCTGACATCTCAGGCAGTTGATTCAGTTTGCTACACTGGCAGAAATCTAGTCTGGCCAAATACAGGGGGGAAAAAAAAAAATCTCTCTGTTCAGTAAGATTGATGGCTGAAAAGTCTGGAAAATCAATCAAATGATAAACAGTCTAAATAGTTACTGATTTTAGAAACGTGGCTTATGAATGATGATTCTCTTTCAACTGCTAAACCCTGGGAGACAAGATAAGAAGGAAGTAACAAAGAACATCCTGTTCCAATGAAGGTCACCAGATGAGAAGAGGACCAGGAGGAACCAGCCTCAGCCAAATAGGGAAACTGGGGGAAAGTTAAAAGCAATGGGGGGAGATCATGATGACCAACTCCATGGGAGATCAAGGAGACTCAAGGAGCATCCCTGCTCATTTAAACACAACTAGCTAGGAGCCAATGTAGCCTTAATTACTAACCAATAAGTAAATAAATAAACCTGGGTGGGTTTCTATTAATCATGGAACAGGATAATGTTCAGCTTGGAGAAGAGAAGGCTCCAAGGAGATCTTATTGTGGCCTTCCAGTATCTGAAGGAGGCCCACAAGAAAGCTGGGGAGGGACTGTTTACAAGGGCTTGTAACAATAGGACAAGGGGTAATGGTTTTAAACTGAGAATGGTAGATTTAGATTAGATATTAGGAAAAAGGGTTTTTACTATAAGGATGGTGAAACACTGGAACAAGCCCAGAGAGGTGGTGGAGGCCCCATCCCTGGAGACATTCAAGGCCAGGCTTGATGGGGCTCTGAGCAACCTGGTCTAGTTAGAGACATCCCTGCTGACTGCAGGGAGGTTGGACTAGATGACCTTAGAAGGTCTCTTCCAACCCAAACCATTCCATGATTCTATGAAATAAGCCATAGTTTGTGTACAGAACTGAGCTCTGTGGAACATCACCCAGCTCTGGGCATATCTGTAAGAAGGACCTCAACCCTGTGGGTGTTTTGGCTCTTTGCAAAAAACCCAGATTTGGGACAAGATGAAGCAGGTCCAAGATATTAAACAACCACCAACATTGATGTGAAATGCATGTGGGGAGGAAAAGAGAGGAAAGGGAAGAGGAGCAGCCTAGGAGCAAGCCAAGACTCCCCTTTGGCTCCACAAAAAGCATCCAACTCAGCCATCTCTGACTTAGCAGTTGCTAAGGTGGCAAAAACACAACCCACAGGTAAAAACAAGCCCTGCTTTTTGTCCCAGTCATGTGCTGCTGACACACCCTTGAGTATCAAAACAAAAGAATACTTGTTCCATAACATACTGAACAGCCCCATGAGCTCCAGGGACATCAAGGAGGTAGCAGGAAGATGAGGCTGGAGAGAAGGGACAGATCACCTTTAGACATCTGCCCAAAAGCAGGATGGAGTTGTGGAACTGTCACCAGAAGTGGCACAATAATCATTGAAATAGTCTCCATTTGGAAGGGGAATGGGATGGACAAATAGTCTTCATCTAGAAGGGGAATGGGATGGACAAATAGTCTCCACTTGGAAGAAGAACATGATGAAGAACCAGTGCAACATACTAAATGCTGGTGAGGTTTCTCCCACATCTTAAGAGCAAGAGCTCTGTGTGGGATGGATATAATGGAGTTAAAAAAAAAGATATTTAAGATATCTATTTTTATCAGGCATTGGAATGGGTTGCCCAGGGCAGGTCTGGAGTCCCCCATCCCTGGAGGTATTTAAAAGATGTACAGATGTAGTGCTTAGGAATGTGGTTTAGTCCAGGACTTGTCAGGGTGAGGTTAATGATTGGACTTGATGATCTTAAAGGTCTTTTCCAATCCAGGCAGTTCTGTGATTCTGTGAAAAAAGTAGCCATACATGAACAGAACCAAGATAAAATAAAGATTTCCTGCTCCAGCCTCTGCAGTATTCCTCTCCTCTTCAGGAAGGATGAGAAGTAAGCATCAAGGTTTGTCCAAATTTAGCTTAGCCACTCTGAACAGTTGGATCTACAACCACAGCTACAGTCAGATTTATAGACACACCCTACTGCATTAAATATGGATCCTCAGAAACCAGAGCAGCTTAACTGTGAGCTGAAAATCCACAGTGAAAGGTAAGATGCAAGCAACATTCACTGGTAAAACATAGTTTCAAGAATAATTTAAGTAGGTTGAACAGCCACATGCTCCAGCTAAACCATCCCCAGCTCTTAAAAGACATCTGACAACCTCCAAATGACTTGTTCCTGTCAGTTGGGATGTCTCATTTCCCTGGCAAAGAATGCAAGAATGCTCTTCAGCTGCTTTCAAATGAGATGACAGCATTCTTAAAAAAAAGTAATTAGATCATTGTATCATAATTGGTCATTCTCATCTCTCTCTGGAATCTCACAATGTTGGGGCTTTTTCATTTCAGGATAAATATTCATCTACTTGATGCAAAGCTGTTAAAGTTCATCTGTTTTTTATCTCACAGCCCAGTAGGTACAATTAAAGTCAGGGTGGGGGAAATGCATTAATTTTAGGTCATTAAAGTGGAATACAAAACACAATGACTGTAAAAACCCCATAGTTATGAGGATCTGCTTTCCATACAAGTCAACAGGACTTGAACTGTAGCACTACATATTTTTTTGTCACCTAGAGCTTGCATTTAAAGACAGATTTAACACATTTATACCAGTGTCATGCCTGCTTAATCAGAAGTTATGTGAGAAATTCTGCAGGCTCCACCAGGCAGGTCAGATTAGGCAACAACAGACCCATTGTAGGTGCTGAGATTAGAGCAAAGCAGGGGTCTAAGAACAAAACACAACTTCCCTATAATTCCACAGCAGAAATGTTCATTTCTTAAGAAGTATGGTCTTATGCATGGACTTAACTACTCCACATTACACCAAGGATTACACAAAGCAATTCCTCTTGCTTGGAATGCTTTCCCTAAAGCCCTATGATGTTTTGAGGGACTATTCTTTGCTTTGGGGCTTAGTGCAGCTTTAGAGTTAACTCATGTTACATATTGAAATGATATTAAAGCAGTACAAAAACCTGTTACTTTCCTAGAGCGTATTGCACACACAGTTTTATTTCCTATCACCCTTTCCTCCCAACCCCAGAAGAAACAAAGCCCTGAAAACCACACGTTGCTCACATGCCACCATTTCACTCCCAGCTGCTTCCCAGGTTTCTCATGTGACTCCTTAACTGCATTTGGAATGACTTCTCCTGAGGCAAGACCTTCCTCCCCATAAATTCCCTTTTTATTACTTCTGCCACTTTTCTCATTATTCCTCCCCACATCTCTTACAAGCCAAGTCTGTTCTTAATCAGCACCACCCTCCAGAGCTCCACACATTATGGTCCCCAAACCTGGCACTCCTGAGCTCTCCTCCACTCCCTTAACCTCAGCAACTTCTAATCCCTTCCACTTCCACCCCCAAGGGCAAACCAGCTGCAACACACGTGCCTTCAGCCTTGAGCTTTCATGCCAAGCACCAGCCAGAAAGCAAACACTGCCTGAATGTTTGCTCCAAATAGAATCATTGAATGCTTTGGGTTGGAAGGGACCTCAAAAATCATCTAGTTCCAACCCCCCTGTCATGGGCAGGGACCTTCCACTAGACCAGGTTGATNATCCATACTCCACCCAGCCTATATTTGGGATTGCCTTGATCCAGGTGCAAGATCTTGCACTTGGCCTTGTTGAACTTCATGAGGTTGGCATGGGCCCACCTCTCAAGCCCATCCAGATCCATCTGGATGGAATCCCTTCCCTCCAGCATGTAGATATAGATACGGTTTAAAGTCTCTCCATCTTTCCTTCAATCTGGACATGAACAAAGATTCTCTCTTCCCTCAAGCCACTGAATTTTCCTACAGCTTGCAAAAACGTTGCTATTGTAGCAAGTTTGCTTGAAATCAGGCTTGAGAATTATTGAGGGAGTAACAATCAGAAGCTACCCACACAGGGAGAAACAGGGCTGGGGCTTGGGGCAGGAAGGAGATGATCTCCATTGTTCTGAAACTCTTGGTACCTTTATCAGTACAGTGAGAACAAAAGGAGGAGAAAAAAAATACAAAGTAAAACTAACCTAAAATGCAAAGGATTCCATCAGGTTGGGATTTGCTGCTCTGGGTCAGGATACTCTGGATGTTTCGGAGGCGGCTGCAGCTGCAAAAGAAAAGAGAATTTGTCCTTAAGGTCAGTGTTTGAAGTGCTCAAATTTCAGAGGTGGAAGATTTGACCTAGGTTTGTTTCTTCATTCTATAAACTAAGTGGACACACTTCAACTTGGGTATCTTTTGTTTGGAATACACGTAGAACTCATATCAAACCACCCTCAGATGATTTATTTTTGTCCACCAAACAGTAAAGTACTGGGAAAAGACCAGAACTATAATTATCCATTCAAACCAAGTGCCCTGTTAATCTCTAACCTGCAGTAAAAATTTCCATGGAAGTTTCCTCTCCCCAGCAACATTCCTTCCTCTACCAGAGCAAAGCAACACGGGGCAGGTGATGCCCAAGCAGAAAGTTGACAAGGGAAGGGACTACAGTAGTTCCTACACCTCCAGGAGTTTGCAAAAGGACCATCAGACACTCCCACCCTGTGCAACTACTCAATAGGGACACATTCCAGAGCTCTTAAAAGAGCCCAGGCTGCCCAGAGAGGTTGTGAAGTCTCCTTGTCTGGAGAAATTCCAAAGGTGCCTGGACATATCCTGGGCACCTTGCTCTGGGGGAGCTGCTGGAGCAGGGGGGTTGGAGGAGATGATCTCCAGAGGTCCCTTCCAACCCCCACCATGCTGGGATTCTGTGAACATAGAGAACTTCCAAACAGAAAAGGTAAAACAATTCTAGCAATTGCTCTGAGCTAGACATCTCCTGACCAGTGGAATTTCTCTTATTGTTTAAGCTTCAGGTGCTGCAGTTCTTCCTTGCATCTGGCATTACCTTCTAAAACTTTATGTAGTCCATAATGGAAAAATATAGACCAAATATCCTCATTTAACAGGACAAGAGTTCAACTCCAGGAGAGTGCTACTTTTAAAGAAAGTCGGGTTGGTTTTTTTTGCAAGACAAATTAACAAACTGAACTTCCACTAGCGGGTTTCCACTTTAGAAAGTAAATCACAATGTAAACAACTCTAAATGAATAATACTTCCTGCAATCATAAAAGCAGGAACTTTTCCCTCTCTATAGCCAAGGAAATATCAAGATCATTCTAATAAGCTGCATGTTACCTCTCTCACAACTTCTGTATTAAAACCATGAACTTTTCCTAAAATAAACACTTGGGGAAATTATCATAGAACAATAGAATGGTTTGGGTTGGAAGGGACCTTAAAGATCATCTAGTTCCAACCCCCCTGCCACGGGCAGGGACACCTCCCACTAGACCAGGTTGCTCCAAGCCCCATCCAACCAGGTCTTCAACACGTCCAGGGATGGAGCATCCACAACTTCTCTGGGCAACCTGTCCCAGTGTCTCACCACCCTCATGCTGAAGAACTTCATCCTAATTTGTAATCTAAATCTATCCTCTTCCAGTTTGAAGTCATTACCCTCCTCCTATCACTACAAGCTCTTGTAAAGAGTCCCACCCCAGCCTTCTTGTAGGTCTCCTTCAGATATAGAAAGGCCCCAAGGGCCTGTATTTGTACTTGGAATAAACCTAAAGTATAATCCTTGATCATCCACATTAATAAGAAATGATATCAAGTCTTACCAAGATTTTCATAATCAAAATGAATTGTTTAGTGTATAAAGTTTAATTGTCCAATAAGCACCCTGAAGCCAGGCAAAAACTGCAGCTCCAACAGCCCAGCAGAGAGCAACATAATTTGTGCTTCTAGGCAACATTTTGTGAGCTGCTTGTAACACACAAAGGCAGCAAGAAATTTCACTGCTGATTTTACTGAATGTGTTTTCTTGTTTATAGTCTTCTTTTTATAACTATACCCTGTTCAGCTCTAGGAAACAAACATCTCATCCAGAAACACTTAATCAGAGCTAAATTGATGATCAGCTCAAACAAACACCAGAGTCGGGGCTCTTCCTATTCCCATAGTTACTTAAGCCAAGTAAAAGCCCAACAGAGCTGCTCAGTAATACCACAATTATCATGCTCCACTTTCTCTGAATGAACACCAAAGGTTTCCCTTACAGCTAATCCAAGTGCAATTCAAACAGCCACAGTCAAGGACAGGCAGAACTGGAGGATACCTTCAGAGGAGGCACAAAAATCAGTGCAAACCACTCCAGCTTTATTTCCTCCTGTTTTTAGGTCATCTGAGTTCTGAATCCCTCTGTTACTCTTTTTCCCTGAAACTTCCCAGTTCAGATTATATAAGTACTTATGAATAGTTTGATCCAGTCTTAGATAAACAGAAATTAAAGCCCCTGATGACAGCAAAACATCTAATCAAGTACTATCAGATGTTGTTGCCCACACGGGTGATGCTATGAACTCCATGAAAGAAACCTGGAATTTCTACTGCACATTTTAGCAGCTTCTCATTATTAGAAGGCTCAGGGGAGACCTTCTGGCTCTCCACAACTCCCTGAGAGGAGGCTGGAGCCAGGTGGGGGTCAAGCTCTTCTCCCAAGGAACAGAAACGTCCTCAAGTTGTGCCAGGTTGGACATGAGGAACAATTTCTTCCCCAAAATTGTTGTCAAGGCCTGGCCCAGGCTGCCCAGAGCAGTGATGGAGTCCCCATCCCTGAAGAGCTTCCAAAGTTGTGGAGATGTGATGCTGAGGGACATGGTTTAGTGACCTGGCAGTGCTGGGGGAACAGCTGGACTTGATCTTAAAGGTCTTTTCCAACCAAAATGATTCTATGATTAGTTCTTTAAAACTTAACCTAAGACTGAATCTCACAGCTCTCCAAACTTAAGGTTTTATACCTTATTCCGGAAGATTTTCATCCCATCATTAAACAGAACCCCAGACCACCTAGGGGAAGAGATGATCCACTATGGCAAACCACACAGAGCTCCTATTTTTATATTTCCCATGTCACAAGATCAAGACTAGAAAAAACTACCAGACTCTTCAGTGTGGGTACAAACAAATCTGATTTATTTCCCTTGTTAGCAGGCAAACAAGCCTCCAGTTATTTAAGAACCAGCTGCAGGCAAGTCCTATTGCTAGAGCCTGTGGAAAACACAAGAAAATGGAAACAACTATACGTACAGACAAAGCCCCCTTTGAAAACAAAAGTGCTTCTCAAGCTATCTGCAAAGGGTGATTTAGGACAAACCCTATTTGCCAAGACTGTCTGAAGGCCAGACTGAAAAGCCTGTGAGAAAGTCCATCCAAGGACTTCTGTGGTGACACAACATGCAGCTTCCAGACTGACTTTCATTAAACCATATCAGAGGATGCATCTTCCTGCTTCTGCTCAGAGTGAGAAGAGAAACTGTCATCAGAAAAACATATTATGAATGCTTCCAATCTGGAGGCACAGGAGGTAGATTTTCATTCAACTCCTCTTAGAAACAAGATGCAGAAATCCCTCCACTACTCTTGTTCAACTTTTACTCCCAAGAAGATTTAGTTCTCCAGCCAAGGACTGGTTTTTCTGGATTGTAAAGTATTTTTAAAACCTCTTATGCACTATAAACACAGCATGAACACAGACCTTGAATTTCCTATCATTTTTTTGCTGCTATACTGATCATTCTTGAAAGAAAGGAATGGTTAGAATTCAATTTGACAAAGAACAAGAGCAGAAATGCCTTGAGGCTCTACAGAGGGGTCTGGCCAGACTGGATCAATGGGCTGAGGCCAATGGGATGAGATTCAACCAGGCCAAGGGCTGGGTCCTGCAATTGGGTCACAACAACCCCCTGCAATGCTCCAGGCTGGGGGAAGAGCAGCTGGAGAGTGCCTGATGGAAAAGGAGCTGGGGGTGTTGGTCAACGGCTGGTTGAAGATGAGCCAGTGAGTGCCCAGGTGGCCAAGAAGCCACCAGCATCCTGGCTTGTCTCAGCACCAGTGTGGCTTCAACAAGAAGGAGACCTATCAAAGTATCTTTATCATTTAAAAGACAACGTAGTGATGAGGCTGTGCAACAAGATCAGAACAGAGCAAAGCAAAACCCACCCTGGTTTTGACTTCCCGAGCTCTGTGAATCCATTTTCTGATCTCTTCAAGCAAACTGAGGTGGGGGAAAAAGGGAAGAAGAACTAGGGGAGGAAGGTACTTGCATATTTGTTCTGGGTTGGGTATTTCTTTCCCTCCTTAAGTTTTGATTTAAGGTTCAGAATTTTACTCTCCGTGAATTACTTTCATTATCTTTCACAGAAATGATGATTTTTGGTGCATCCCTGAAAAATACATAAAGATCTTGGATTAAGCTGCTAGGAAATTTCTGCCAAGCAAAGCTGAACACCAACACTACACTTCCCTTAGGAGACAGTCCTGATGTGAAAAGAAAAAGCATCAGGTAAGTTATATGTTCATTATTTCTCAAGATGTGTGACCAAAAAGGTGTTTATTTATCCTAATTAAAATTATCTTAATATTATGTTTATTTATCTTAATTAAAATTAATATAACACCCATATTAAGATAATATCCAGCAGAATATTTGTCCTTGCCTCGTTTAAAGAAGTGGTTTCTATGAAAGAAATGTTTGAAAAAGCTTCTTCGCAGAAACACTTTCAACATCATTTTGAGTGTGTATAAATCATTACATTGAAAGGCTGACATTAAAAACAGAAGAGTTGTGTGTGTGAAGAAAGGCAGCATTCAGAAATACTGAAGAGAAGCATTAGAATTCTTACTACAGGCTTTTAAACAATGCAGGGTAAACGGTGTATGAAGTCAGAGGGGAAAAAAAAAGGCATTTTCTTGCATTTCACATCAAGCAGTGATCTGACAAAAACAATGAAGTCATCCTGGGAACAAAAATCCCCGACTTTTCCCACCTGCAAAGCAAGTGTCCTAGAAAAGGCACTGATTTTCCTCCTTTTCATTTGACCACAGTAACACAACCTCAAACAGAAGCAATGAAGAACAACAGCCTCACAAGGGCATAACCTGGACACTTTCCTGGAAGATGTGACTCTGGACCCACTCACACATAGATAACTACAACTCCATTTTACAGTAACCTGTTACTGAAAAAACAAAAAATCACTATTAGGTGTGTTCAAAAACACAATTATATGAAGCTCTTCTAAGGAAGCCCCAAATTCCTGGATTTCAACAGGCAAGAAGTGAGCTGCAAGGTACTTATCCAACGAGACAACCACAGACAACCAGGCTGATACACGAGGGAATAAGAAGTTCATAGAATCATGGACTGGTTTGGGTTGGAAGGAACCTTTCAAAGTCATCTAGTTCAAGCCCCCTGCACTGAGCAGGGACATCTGCAACTAGAGCAGGTTGCTCAGAGCCCCAAACAACCTCCCCTGCAATGGTGCCAGGGATGGGGCAGCCACCACCTCTCTGGCCAACCTGGCACAGGCTCTCACCACCCTCAGCACCAACAATTTCTTCCTTCTTTCTAGTC
>VYZX01004359.1:60142-91253 GCA_013401335.1 Brachypteracias leptosomus
ACAGCCCCTTCCAAAACGCATCACCCCCCCAACCATCCCCATTAACGCCCCGTCCCACGCACCCCCTTCGACCCTCTCAGTCTCCACCACCCCCCTGCTCCCCTCAGTGCGCCCCTCCCCACACCCAGCCCCACCCCACCCCTCAGCGCAGCCCAAAGCCCGGCCCCTCTCCTCCAACCCCGTCCCTCGCCGGCTCCCCCACGACCCTCCGCCGCTTCTCCGTTACCTGACGAAGGCGGCGGCTTTGGGGGGGCGGCGGGGCGAGGGGCGCAGGGCCGGCGGGAGGAGCACGGAGCGGCCGCACAGCGCCATGGCGACGGCGATGNCTTCCCGGCCGCGCAGCGTCCGGTTAGACTTTCGTCTCATCTCATAGAGAGCGTGGTTGGAAGGAATTCTACCGCTGGCAGCAGCTGGGCGCACACGCAGGGCGAGGTGGCGAGTGGTTCCCCCCCCTCCCGCCGTGTATGGGCTCGTCCAACTCCTTCTTCAGAGCGCACACCTCCTCATTCCCCACCCCACCAACGGCCGCTTATGGGCGCGTCCAGCACCCACCGTGATCATCCCCCCGTTACACCCCCGCCGTGGCGTGGGCTCCTCCGACCACCGTGTGACAGGGACCCACAGTCCACTTCCCACCTCCCGGAATGGTATGACACGGACCCCCCGGTCCCCTTCCCACCCCACAGGATAGTGTGACGTGGACTCCCCCCGGTCCCCTTCCGAGCCCCGGGGGACGGTGTCACACGGACCCCGGTCCCCTTCCCACCCCACAGGATAGTGTGACGTGGACCCCTCCCGGTCCCCTTCGCACCCCACAGGATAGTGTGACATGGACTCCCCGATCCCCTTCCGAGCCCCGCGGGATGGTGTGACAGGGACCCCCCCACCTCTCGGTCACCTGACCCCCGCGGGAGAGGTCACACGGGCCTCCGAGCCCCTCAGAGCTTCACGGATCCCTCCGCCGGAGCCTCGCAGGACCGTGTGTCCTGGAACCGCCTCCTCCTCTCCGGAACCCTTCGGGATGATGTGACATGGACCCCACGGACCAACCTCTCGGAGCCCCGCGGGAAGGTGTGTTCCGGAATCCCCCCTCCTCGGGATAGTGTGACACGGACACCCCGGAGCCCCCCGGGGCGCTGTGACAGGGACCCCTCAGAGACACCCTGTCAGGAGTCCNCCCCCTTTTCCAACCAGCACCCATCTGCACATCATCCCAGTCTGTGTTGGCCATGTCCTGGCACCAGCACAAACACCCTCATGGACACCTTTTATTCACTTCACCAGAGTGGTTGAAGGATTGAGTTGTTTTCTCCTAAGCCAATCATAGATTCACAGAATGGTTTGGGTTAGAAGGGACCTCTGAAGATCATCTAGTCCAGCCCCCCTACAATAAGCAGGGACATCTTGAACTAGGTCAGGTTGCTCAGAGCCCCATCAAGCCTGGCCTTGAATTTCTCCAGGGATGGGGCCTCCACCACCTCTCTGGGCAACCTGTTCCAGTGATCCACCACCCTCGTATTGAAGAACTTTTTTCCAAATGTCCAACCTGGTCTTGAACAAACACAACATGTACTGTTATTACGTCTTTCCACCATCCCCATGGACCTGTGTGTGGCATCATTCCCCAAAAATCAATGAGCCAGCACCCCCAGCTTCCAGCACCATGATGACTTTAGGTCCTTCACACAGACACCTCCAAGTATCTATAATTAAAGGACTGAGGTCAACATGACCTGGGGAAAGATCTGGAGATGGGATTTAATGACCTATAGCGGAGAAACCAATTAATCACACATCCCCTGGCTGCAGGGATCCATCCTTCTCCTCCTGCCTCATCACAGCCTGGAGGAAAGCAAAGCTGCCCCTCTCTCCTAACTCAGTGCAGGTGAGGACACGTTCCAAAATGTTTTCCCTGCCCCCTCCCAAACCAAATTGGACTTTGCTCAGTGGAGCGGAGCAGAGAAGACAAGATAAATACACTGGGCTGTGACCCAGCTGCCCTGGGGCAACTGGGATGTGTTTTAGCTGGTCTCCTGATAAGCTCCGATGGGTTTGATGTGCAGATAGAATCATTGAATCATTTCTTAAGCTCATTGAGTCCAACCATTAACCCAGCACTGCCAGGGCACCACCAAACCATGTCCCTCAGCACCACATCTCCACGGCTTGGAAACCCCTCCAGGGATGGGGACTCCACCACTGGGCAGCCTGTTCCAGTGTTCCAGATGTTCCAAAGCCATGGGTTACACCACCCAGCCCTGTCTCGTGTGCTGATGGGGAGTTGGCACTGCATCCATCCTGAGCTCTCCCTACTTTTTGAGCCCTTGGACATGCTTCAACATGAACTTGCTAGGGCAGCATCAGGACCTGAAGCACTGAAAGGAAAAGCAGACACCTTGGTGTTTGCCAGCACTGCTAAAAACCTTTGGCTCAAACCAGGACAGTTTCCCTCCAGAAAGCTCCTAAAACGTGTCCCTCTTGTCTCTACTTTCATAAGCTGAATGGGAAAGTCTCCTACAGAGGTTCTGCTGATTGCCCCCATCCTAGTTGGTGGACCAACAGTCTCTGGAAGGCTTCCTCAGGCTTCCTCTGCATCCAGCACTGACACAGGAATGGAACATGTCCTACTAACACTTCCTTGCTGTCCTTTCCCCACAACAAGCCCCGTCCTTAACATTTGGGTGCTCCTTCCATCCTTCCCTTGACATGCAACTGAGACCCTGATAGCCATGATCCATCACCATAGGGGTGTTCATGTGCTTGCCCAGGGTTGTGCAGAGCTCCAAAGCCCCAGGAACACAGCAAGGCTGTGATGAGAGAGGAGAGGGGAAAGGGATCATCCCAGAACAGGGGTTAGTGCAATTTTGACCCCAATGCTCTTCTTTCAGCCTACAGGAGAAGACATTGTGCACCAGGCTGTTACCTGCAGCCATTCACTTTCCTTGGGTTCAGGATGATGTGAAGGGAGATCAACAGCCTGGAAAACATCCAACAAAGAGCTCAGACTTCCTGGAGAAGGAGTGATGTGGAAGGGGAAGGGGTGTCTGGCTGGGAAAGGACACCACGTCAACTGTTGTTCCTGCTCCCCAGCTTCCTGAGCTCCTCTGTCCCACTATTGTTCCACATTTTGAAGGCTGCAAAAGCTGAATGAAATCCACAACAACTGCCAAAGAAAGGAAGAGGAAAGCAGAGTGCTTTGGAAAAGGGGAAAAGCTGCTGCTGATGTTCCTTGGTGAGTCCTCATGACCTAGATCTTGTCCAACAGTAAACCACCAAATCTGGGTTAAGTCTCTGTTTGCTTGAGCTGGTGGGGCTCTTTCTTGCTGTGCTTTCAGCTTGGGGACCTCAGCATTGGCATCTGCCTGTGGAAACAGCTCCCTTTGCATTCTCTCCCAGGAATACCTGTTTATTTTTAGTAAATCTCTGCTGCACTGAGAGAGAAAACAATGTTGGATAAGCAGAGGCCAAAAATAGCTGTTGTTTGCCCCGGGACTTGCACCTGGAGAGCTCCTCCAGTCCTCCACCCATGCCTCAACTTCTCACCCTGGGCTGGCAACTGCATTTTATAAAAAATTATAAGCATGGAATTGTTTCTATTGGAAGAGACCTTTAAGATCATTGAGTCCAACCATTAACCCAGCACTGCCAGGGCACCACTAACCCCTGTCCCTCAGCACCACATCTCCACACCTTGGAAACCCCTCCAGGGATGGGGACTCCACCCCTGCCCTGCCCAGCCTGGCACAGCCCTTCACAACCTTTCCATGAAGAAATTGTTCTTCATGTCCAACCTAAACCTTCCCTGGTACAACTTGAGGCTGTTTCCTCTTGTGTATCACTTGCTCCTTGGGAGAAGAGCCCGACCCCACCTGGCTCCAACCTCCTGTCAGGGAGTTGTGGAGAGCCAGAAGGTCTCCCCTGAGCCTCCTTTGCTCCAGGCTAAATAACTCCATTTCCCTCAGCTGTTCCTCAGAAGACTTGTTCTCTAGACCCTTCACCAGCTTCATTGTCCTATTGCTTGTTGCTAGAGAAGAGAGTTAATGCATCTATCCCATGCTACAGGCACATGCACAACCTTTCCCCATGAAAGATGTGGGCTCCTGGGTTTGTCAGCTGTGGGAAGGCTTTGATGTCCCCATGCATGTTAAAGAACCATCCACAAGCCATCCTGGAGGACCATCTAGGATGGTGCAACCCCAGTTTACCAGCAGAAAGACCTGTCTCCATCCCTTATGTTCCACTGGGCAGAGAGAAACTTCAGAAATAAAGAGAGATGAAAAATTTATGGGTAGCACCAGACAGAGATAAAACAAACACTAACAAAAGTTTCCCACTTTTCACCTCGGGAGGGAAAATTAAATTATGATGGCAATAAAAAACCCTCCTACTCTATTTATCCAACTTCTTCAGGCTACAGGATCCTAGTTCTTCTCAAGTGCTATTTTGGGAGGAGAGATAATAAGATTTCCTCTGCCCTTAAATTATTGTTTTATTCTCATTGCAAAATGCAGCCCCCAAGTCAAAGAAAAAAGTAGAGTCAGTTCTCCAGGAAGCTGAGGTCTACATGTTTATACCACCCATGAAACACAGGGTGGACATGCAGGAGATGATGGAGACACGACACACCAAGATCCTGCAAGCACAGGAAACATCATAAAAATAGCAGCACTGACCTAGAATTACCTGGACTTTGTATCTTACAACCAGAGATGAGGCTGAGGGTGACCATGAAGTGGAAGGGGTTTATTAAAGGTTCTCTTTGTCATAGCTAACTCCATGCAAGTTGGGATTTGGGTGCTGCTGGTGGTCATTGCTGAAGTTGCCTTTGACTTTGTCAACAGTGGTTGGAGCAGAGAGGTGTTTGCTGCCTGATGGAGAAACCACCCTAGAATTATAGAATGTTTTAGGCTGGAAAGGACCTTTAGAGATCATCTGGCCCTGAGAACAATTTAGTGTCATGGCTTCTTAATCCCAGTGTGGTCTGGGGCATTTCCAGGTGCTACAGGATGACACATCTTGATGAAAAAAGAAATATTATTGTTTTCTAAATTTCTGCTCAAGGTCATTTCCATGGTGTTACTCTGTCTGTCTCCATGGAATAAAACTCTTATCTCATCTACCCAGTCACCATGTGATCTTGGGATAAAGGATTGCAAGGAAGTTCAGGTTGGAAGGACCTCAGGAGGTTTCTACTCCAACCTCTTGCTCAAAGCAGGGTCAGCCATGAGGTCAGACCAGGTTGCTCAGGGTCTGCTTTTCAAAATCTCCAAGGATGGAGACAGTTCAAACTCCCTGGGCTCTCTACTCTAAACCACAAAGATTTCCCTGGCACCTGCTCCTCTTCAAGTGCTTGCCCACAGCCACAACCTACCCACCCTCCCCTTGGATGGCCACCAGCTCATGGTGGCAACCAGCCCTGCATCCATCTTTTTTCCCTCCCTTTGATAGAGTTGTTTCAGCCCCAGATGAATGGAGGAAGCCAGAACCTACAGCACTTGTTCTGTGGCCTCTCCTACATCTCCTTATCTCCAGGAACAGCTTCCCACCTCTCCCATCCCGCTTCCTCCAGGGCTCAAATCCCTCCCCTCACTGTGCTTCACCCTTCCAGGAGCCTCCTCTCAACGCTGCCTGGGGACACACTTCTTAAAGCATGATTTAAGCCAACAGCAGCTGATTTTCCAGCTCTCCAAGTCTCTACCTGTTGGCCTCGACCATCAGGCTGGGGAGATGCTGCAACTTCAGGCAATGCAACATCTTCAAAGGCTGGATGTGTAAGTGAAAAGCATCTCTGAGAAGTTCAGGAGAGCTCCTCAGCTGGTGGTCCTGGAGAGCTCTGGGCTTCTCCTAAGGGGCCCATAGAAGGTGACTAAGAACTTGCCAGCATGCATAAATCCACTTTAACTCCATTGCATCACCCTGGAAAATTTCTAGGGGCTCTCTGAAGGTAGGAATGAGCCATGCTGCACTGGTGCACCTCTCCCCTCACTTTTCCTCTCCTAAACAGACTCCTAGAAGCTGTTTCTCTCTCTCTGAGACCATTTGCCTCCATCTTTTGCCCACAGAAACCAGCCAGAATTTCTCCTTATCTGGAGTTTTGGACTCAGACTCCCTGTTTGGAAGAGACCTCTAAGATCATTGAGTCTAACCATTCCCCTCGCACTGCCAGGGCACCACTAACCCATGTCCCTCAGCACCACATCTACACAGCTTGGAAACCCCTCCAGGGATGGAGACTCCACCACTGCCCTGGGCCAGCCCTTCACAACCCTTTCAGGGAAGATATTTTTCCTAATATCCAACCCAAACCTTCCCTGGCACAATTTGAGGCCATTTCCTCTTGTCCTGTCCACTTTGTACCCCTTGGGAGAAGAGCCCGACCCCCCCTGGCTCCAACCTCCTGTCAGGGAGTTGTGCAGAGCCAGAAGGTCTCCCCTGAGCCTCCTTTGCTCCAGCCTCAACCCCCCCAGCTCCCTCAGCTGCTCCTCACCACACTCCTGCTCTACACCCTTCCCCACCTTCCTTGCCCTTCTCTGGACACTCTCCAGCCCCTCAATCAATCTCCTTTTGAATCTTTCATGGCAAAGTGCAGCTCCTGAGCAGATTCCTTGTAGAGTTTCCCAGATCTCCGACAAAGCAGAACCTTGCTGACCACTTCACTGTGCACTCTGCTTGTTGCCTCCAGGGGAAGGAAACAGCAATGAGATCATCTGGAAAGCTGCATTTTTTTCTGTCTTGGCTTGCCCAGTGGAAAGGCAGGATCAGCAACCACCTTCACCCTCTGGGATAACTTCTATTCAACTCATTTTCAGTCACCTGGGAAAATGAAGGTGATGATGGTAGTGTTGGGTTGGTGGTTGGACTTGATGATCTTAGAGGTCTTTTCCAACCTTAGTGATTCTATGAGAAAAATGTTGCATTTGATCAATGGAACATCTCCCTGGTGAGGAAAGGCTGAGGGAGCTGAGGCTCTTTAGCTTGGAGAAAAGGAGACTAAGGGGTGATCTCATTAATGTTTATAAATACATGAAGGGAGAGTGTCAGGAGGATGGAGCCAGGCTCTGCTCAGTGACATCCAATGATAGGACAAGGAGCAATGGGTGTAAGCTGGAACAGAGGAGGTTCCACATCAATATGAGAAGAAACTTCTGCCCAGTGAGGGTGACAGACACTGAACAGGCTGCCCAGGGAGGTTGTGGAGTCTCCTTCTCTGGAGATGTTTAAAGCCCCCCTGGACGTGTTCCTGTGTGACCTGCTCTAGGTGATCCTGCTCCAGTGGGGAAATTGGACTAGATGATCTTTCAAGGTCCCTTCCAATCCCCAACATTCTGTGATTCTGTGATTCTCTGCCCTTAAGCCTGTGGCATTTTCACATGTGCAAGCAAGAAACCCAAAATCACTCAAAGCCTGAACACCAGGCTTGGGAAGGAAAGCTGCTGAGATCTTCCCCAGTTCTTCTTGTGAAATACACAGCTTGGGAAAGCACAGAGGCAGAACCAGCTGTAAATCTTGGTTTACTAATAAACTCCTCTTTCCTTAACTCCAGGACAGTCACAGCTGGAAAGTGAAAAGCTCCAGCCTGTTGCTTGACATGCTGGGGAAATCTCCAGTGAAAATCAGAGCCAGCAGGAAGGTTTCAGAGGAACTCAACTCCAACACCAGCGAGCAGCATTTATGATGGGACCAGGAGTGATGGTTTTAAGGTAGGAAAGGAAAGATTTAGGCTGGATATTAGGAAAAAGTTCTTTAATCTGAGGGTGATAGATGAGTGGAATGGGCTGCCCAGAGAGGGGGTGGAGGCCCCATCCCTGGTGTCCTTCAAGGTCAGGCTTGCTGGGGCTCTGAGCAACCTGCCCTAGGTAGAGATGTCCCTGCTTATTGTAGGGGGGGTTGCACTAGATGACCTTTAGAGGTCCCTTCCAACCCAAAACATTCTATGATTCTACAATTATTTCAAATTATTTCACCTTTACCAACCTCACCACGTTGTCACACACACCATGGGCCAAGTTCAAAGATCAAACCCGTGTCCTTCAAAGAAAAAAATCCTGATTTGTTAGGGCCAGCAGTCCTGATTTCTCATCCCTGGGCATGGGCAGGAATCGTGTCACTCCAGCCCAGAGCACAAAAGCCTTTGTGGGCTCTTTATCCCTCACACTAAACCAGCACCAGCCTCTACAAGACCATGATTTACACCCTCTTCTCTCCCCTGAGGGTTGCCCCAGCCAGCTCGACAGTGATTAGAGCTTTCTCAGCAGGGGTTTGTCAGGCTTTAGATGCAAAGGAGCAATATCCCAGTGGGGAATCCCTACCACTTAATTTATTGATTATCAGCAGCAGCAGTAGAGAGATTAAAACACCCAGGCACAGAAAGCTTCCCAGAGCTTGGTCACCTGGCTAATGGGCTTACTGGGAAGTGGTGCCACCACTTCTTCAGCCACACAGTGATGTCTTTTTGTCTTTCACCCCAAAGACAGCATCCAGCTCATCTCCCACATGAGATGTGAGAGGCAATCATAGAATTGCCAGGGTTGGAAGGAACCTTAAAGATCATCCAGTTCCAACCCCCCTGCCATGGGCAGGGACACCTCCCACTACAGCAGTTGCTCACAGCCCCAGCCAGCCTGGCCTTCAAAATGTCCAGGGATGGGGCTTCCAGCACCTCTCTGGGCANAAGGCTCAATCCCACGGAGCACATCCACTTGTCACCACCACCCAAGGTCACTGGCTTTGACAGGCAGCATGGAAAGGAGGTGGCTGCTTTTCCAGCCCCGAGCCAGCTGGGCAGCCCCTTCCCAAGGGGTTTTCCCACAGCTTCAGTTCACACTCACCAGCTTTCCTCGGGGAAGGGGCATTGTCAGCCCATTCCTGGAAGTGGTGTGTGACACCGGGTGGCAGTGGCAGCTGGGTTATTTATGTAGCTCTGCTTGGCAGCTGGCAAGACAATGCACAAAATGGGCTCTAGCAGCTCCTTGCAGGGGGATGCAGGGCACAGAAGCAGAACTGAAATCACAGCTCTCATCTGAGAGCCTCTGAATACCAGGAGAGAAAAAAAAATAAATCCCTCTATGCTTTTCTTCCCAGTATCTTATGAGCCTCCTTCAACGTAGTGAGTTAATGGCAGTGATTATATTTTCTCATGTAAAAGCTTTCATTTCTGCAGGTATTTTAAATGGAAATATAAAATTAATCCCCCAGTCTTTTTTCCCCACCAGGTGTATTTGAGGTGTAACGTATCAGTGTGTGTCCACCAGCTAAAATTCCTCCCAAACATAGAATACAGCTTTTTTTAGCTATTTTAGGCTTGCAGCTGAAGTACCAAACACATGAGGGAGATTTGTGGTGTCAAAGCACCTGCACTGACCCAGGGGAAAAACCTGGCCAAGGTTATGTGGCCATCTGAAAGTCAGGGTGGGAGGATATGAAGGAGGAGGATGCCTGGGTGCTGGGTCATGGATGAACCATCAGATGGGTCAGGATTAAATTTTTAATTAATTAATTAAACATGTAACAAAGTTTCTTAGAATCATAGAGGTTGGAAAAGCTCATGCAGTCCAACCATTCCCCCAGCACTGCCAGGTCACCACTAACCCCTGTCCCTCAGCACCACATCTACACAGCTTGGAAACCTCTCCAGGGATGGGGACTCCACCACTGCCCTGGGCAGGGAAGTCTTATTGTGCCATAGTTTTATTTCTTCTTCACTCACAAGGGGTTGAGCATGAGCCCTCTCTGAATGTTTGTTGGCTCTGAGACCCAGTGGAAAGTTGGGCAGCAGCCATGAGCCAACGCACAGAGTTCTTAGCAAATGACATCCCCATCCCTTCTTCACCCCCAACTGGGCTCCTTTCCTTTGACACTCACTATGAGACTCAAATCATAGCCACCCAAACTGGCTGAGTCCCAGCATTTTAGGAAGAGCTAACAAGCAAAGCAGCCTCCCTGGTTGTGCTGCCAGCTCTCTTCTTCCTCAGACCAACACCCAACTCAGCAACATCCCCTCAACTTACCTTCATCTTTTCTTCTTCATCTGTTTGCTCTTCTCCAGCTCAAATCAGCCAAGGGGGAACACAGCACTGAGAGAGAGCTCAGCAAGTGACCCCAACAGCAACTCTCTTGCTCAGGAGCTCTCTTCAAACTCATCAGCTCCTTGTTGCCTCTCCCAAACTGGTTGGTTCCTGGTTGATAGAGCTCTAACCTCACCCACCACCCCAACCATGATCACCTGGGGGAAGGCAGGACCTCACACAGGTGGGGCAGGTTCTGTTTGTGGGGCCTGAAACCACTTGGGGAGCAAAACATGTTGCTGGGTTGGGACTCATCCATAGGTCAACTCCAGCCTGGGACCCACAGCCCAGGCCCCAGCACTTCACTGGTCCACAAACAGCAATGGGGGAAAAGTCCCGTGTTTGGCTTCCATGAGAAACCAATTGCCCATCTTGGCCAGTGCTTGGTGGCAGATAGAAGTGATGGGACATTAGGAAAAAGTTCTTTAATCTTCGGGTGCTAGATCAGTGGAATGGGCTGCCCAGAGAGGTGGTGGAGGCACCATCCCTGGAGACATTCAAGGTCGGGCTTGATGGTGCTCTGAGCAACCTGCCCTAGGTAGAGATGTCCCTGGGGGTTGGACTAGAAGACCTTTGGAGGTCCCTTCCAACCCAAACCATTCTATGATTCTATGTGCATCCCTGATGGATGGAGAAATATCTGTGCACATCATGCTTGGTGTGATGCTGCTGCTCCCAGTATCCCCAGTGATGAGCACAACAATGGGGCTCAGGCAGAAGCTGGGGACCAGGGAGATGATTTGAGACAGAGCCATGAGGAATCCCTGCAGAAGGCATAAATTCACACAAACCCATGTCCAGGTCCCCACCTCACCTTGCACGAACCCCCAGCACTTCTCTGTGAGCCCCAAGTGAACATATGGGGCCAGCAAAGCAACCCCAAGTGTCATTAACTGGGCAAACAAACCCCCAGTAGGAGTCTCGCCTCCGCTGCCTGGTTTTATATCTGGAACTAATTTTGCCATCATTCTGCAGGGTGAGGAGATAATTGCTGCAGCTGGGCCATTCAGCCTCCTCCAAAGAAACCCTTTTCCCATTAATTCAGGCCCTGATTACACACTCCCAGCCAAATTTCTTCTGCATGTAACCCCATTAAGGCAGCGCCTTCCCCCTGGGGATGGGCTCAGCATCTCTTTGTTCTATGGGAGACAAAGGAAAAAGCTTTTTTTTTCCTCAGAAGAAAAAAATAAGGAAATCTGATGTCTTCCTGCACAACACTTCAAGATGCAATCAGGGACAATGAGAAATGAGCTGTTCTTGCCCCAGAGTCAGGAAAACGGCCAAAAATGCCTTCAAAATATCTTTGGCATATTCTGTTTTCTTGAGAGCTGCTCACCCAGCATGGCAGAGATGGGGACAATGATCAGGGACTGTTCCCCAGGCAGCTGGGAGAGATTTGGAGGCAAGGAGTGCTTTATGCAGAGGAGGGGACTGCATAAAAGAGCTAAAAAAAGGGAAAAAGGGGGGAGCTGCCCGGGATAATGACTGTGATGGCATCTGTGGAAACACCCACAAAGCTCTTGGTGTTGCTGCTCTGTGCTTTTTATCCACACAAACACCTCGTCCATGCAATGGAATAAACCAAGAGAAGGTCTGAGGGTATAAAAAGATTTCAGTGCTGCTCCTTTGTAAAATAATAACAGGAGGAAATAGGATTTTGCACTGAATAGGGAGTATCTGCAAAATGCAAGGTTTTGTGTGAAGATAATTCCTATTTAGCCACCACAATCATATTCACTGTTTAGTGGGAAAAGGAAGCTGAAATGAAGATATAACCCAGTGTCCTCCATGGAAATAAGATTAACCTATTGTCAAGAGGAGGGCGTGAGGAATCTCCTGTCGTTGCCCTTGACTTTGACCTTGTCTGGCTTCCCCCTTGTGCCACCCTGAGCTTCACCTTTCTTGATCTCTCCAAAGGGGAACAATAGGAGCCGAGCTGTCAAGTTAAATGGCAATTTATAGCAGTCGCCTGCATCAGAAACAAAGGGCTTGGGCTATTACACCCGGGCCTCCTGGCAACACTAATTCCAAGCACAGCCCTTCAGCCAAGTGCTCTCTTGCAGCCCATTAAATGAAAATGAGCCACTGATCTCATTAGCAAAGGAGCTCCAGGGCCCTTTGGAGGCTGCAACTTCGAGCAGCTCTAAAGGCAGCTGATAGGAAACCCTGCAAAGGCCAATTATCCTGGTTTTGGGGTCAAAAGGGGTGTTTCTGCATCAGATGGGGGTGGGTTTTATTGTGTCTAGCCCTGTGGGTGAGGAAGGGTGATGTTCACCTCAGTGTAGAAGTAGCTGCCTCTGCCCTCTCTCCCTTGGGACTTTGTGTCTTCTTTCAGTGCAAACCCCAAATTTTCCTTTTCATTAAAGCTATGACAACATCTTGGGGATCTGTGTTGAAATTCTAGCTCGTTACAAAGCCCCAACAGCTCCAAACTTGCTATGAAACCAAAATGTCCCTTCAGGCAAGAGCTCAGGAAAGAGGATATTTCATGAAACTCATTTAATTTTTACCACTCACCTTACATTTAACCCCAGAGCTTCTTCATGGGCAGAGGAATGATCTGTGAGCCCCACCCCAAGTCTCCTTGTGACAACTAGAGCCAAGCCAAGCAGGCTTTACTCCATCTCATTGCAACTGACCTTCTCCATGAAGGAGAAGACACAGTGGCCATGAGAGCTTTAGGATGTTAGAGCAAGTGAGGTCACCTGGTGTAAAAGCAACCACTGACTTAGAAAACCCTTTTCTAAAGCCTGGAGCTTTGCTTTTCCATCCTGGGAGAAGCATTTAGTAGGGGTGGTCAAGGTAACTTTGCTGTCATGGACTTAAGAGATGAACCAGAAATATAAAATTAATGGTTCTGTAGAATCATAGAATGTTCTGGGCTCAAAAGGGACCTTTAAAGGTCAGGAGCAGGGACATTTGCAACTAGAGCAGGTTGCTCAGAGCCACATCAACCTCAACTTGAAGGTTTCCAGGGATGGAGCATCAACCACCTCTCTGGGCAACCTGGGCCAGGGTCTCACCACCCTCAGCATCAACAAGTTCTTCCTTCTATCCAGTCTTTCTAGTTTCATATTGGAATATCTCACATATCTGGGCTCCAAAAGGCTTCTGGAATTAACTCTTCTCAACTTAAACACATCACACTTATTAACTGAAGTAACATCTCAGAAATACTGACACACCTGAGAAAACTTTGCTCATCTAGTAAAATCCTTCCCAGCACAGGGAATTTCCATGTCACTATCTGAATTCAGAATCATAGAATCATTTAGGTTGGAAAAGACCTCCAGGATCAAGCCCAACATCTCCCTGACCTATAGACCATGTCCCAAAGCACCACATCTACTCATTTGTTGAACCCCTCCAGGGATGGTGACTCCACCACCTCCCTGGGCAGCCTGGGCCAGTGCCTGACCACTCTCTCAGCAAAGAACTTCTTCCTAATGTCCAATCTAAACCTCCCCTGGTGCAACTTGAGACCATCACCTCTTGTCCTGTCATTAGTTCCTTGGGAGAAGAGCCCAACACCAGGATTTATTTAAAACTCCTCTCTGTAGATGCACCTAGAAGTGCATAGGTGGGTAAACTTCTGATTTCTAAGAGCACCAACAGGAGAGGCTGGTCTAAATTTGCTATCAAACAGCATCAAATATTTGAGGCTGGATGCATGTCAGGTCATGAGTTGATGTTTCCATATCTCCAGCAGCTTCATTCCTCTTATCTTTGCTGGGATGGTGCCAGAGATGCCTGCACAGAGATGTGCTGCTCCAGCTCCTTGCTTTGCAGGCACCAGGAGGCAGCAAATACACAATAAAAGTGCAAAGCCAAAGCCAAGATAGATCCTGGCTGCTGCTTTGTCTCCTAGGGCTGTTGTTTGCTGGGGAAGTCACTAAATGAACCCCCATGTTCTTGTTTTCAATTGCAGGGGCTTCTTCCTTCTGAGCCTGCAGAGTTTTGCTGCCTCACCCTGATCCTTTCCTTTACCTCCAGGCAAAAACTGATATTTTCTTCCACCCACAGTGGATTTTTGGGAAGAAGTTCTTTACTGAGTGGTCAGGCACTGGGACAGGCTGCCCAGGGAGGTGGTGGAGTCACCATCCCTGGAGGGGTTCAACAAATGAGTAGATGTGGCACTTGAGGCTATGGTCTAGTGGTCAGGGAGATGTTGGGATGAAGGTTGGACTTGATGATCCTAGAGATCCTTTCCAACCATCATGATTCTATGCTGAAAGGAGCCCTGTGCCATGGTGCCAGGGCTGGGGACTGCAGGGAAGTAATTGTCCTCCTGGCTTCTGCTTGGTCACAGAGATTGCTTCTTGGGGTAGAAAATACAGTGGCTAATGTGCCACTCAATGCCTTAAAATTTGGTAATTGGGTGTGATGTGGGGGCTGTGATTTACCCCTAGGAATTCAAGAATAGCTGCTCGGAACCAGGGGAGATCCCATTAGCTGGTGCCTGTCTCTGCAATAGGGACACACCAAATGTCCTTTCTTCAAAGCCTCCTACCAGCAAGTGCTGGGAACCTGGCTGAAGAGGCTCATTCTGGCCTGAGCAGACAAATGGAGATGTCATCCTCAAAAATTAAAGAAGGATAATCAGGGATGAGAAGTCCCAAGTTAAGTCAAGGGATAAGGAATCTGTGTGAAGGAATCACAGAATGTTAGGGGTTGGAAGGGACCTTGAAAGATCATCTAGTCCAACCCCATGGCCAGCAAAATAGCCTATGAAGACAGGCTGAGAGGGTTGGGATTGTTCAGCCTGGAGAAGAGAAGGCTCTAGGAGGCCCTTAGAGTGACCTTCCAATACCTGAAAGGGGCCTATAGGAAGGGGGGGAAGATCTGTTCTCAAGGCTTTGTAGTGACAGGATGAGGGGGAATTGTTTTAAGCTAGAAAAGGGGAGATTTAGGTCGGACATTAGGAAAAAGTTCTTCACTATGAGGGTGGTTGATCACTAGAATAGGTTGCCCAGAGAAGTGGTGGAGGCCCCATCCCTGGAGACATTCAAGGTCAGGCTTGATGAGGCTCTGAGCAACTTGATCTATTTAGAGATGTCCCTGCTTATTGTAGGGGGGTTGGACTAGATGGTCTTAGAGGTCCACCCAGGATGGGGAGTCACAAACCTGGAGGAGAAGCTGCAAGTGCAGTTTCTAGTGAGAAGAAACCATCGTGGCCCGTGGAATTGCTCCTTCACATGGCTCTCAGTGCCAACAGACAGGTCCAAATAAATCACTGATGATCCACAGGGCATCAACCTGGCAGCTTCTTTTTCCTGCAGGAGGTCCTGAAAACATGTTCAGCAAATCTCTGGGTATTTGCAGCTCGTAGTGCTGGGAGGTTTGCTCTGTGCAGAGGATCAAGCTTTTCCTCCACCTCTTTCTCTCAGGAGGTACCTTAACAGCTATTGACTCAGGAAAGCACAAAATGAACTAAACAGCAGCTCTGTGACATGTTGGTTATTCCTCTACTTACTGTTTGGTCTCACCGTGGACCTTGAGTGATGTCAACTGCAAACAGCAGGATTGAAATAACATTTACTCACTCCCCTGAGCTCCCTGCAGCATCTACAACAGCCCCGAGGACCCAACCCCAGCTTTTCTCCTGATTTATATTAGGAAAAAATGGTATTTCATAGAATAGAGTCATAGAGTGTTTCAGGCTGGAAGGGACCTCCAGAGGTCATCTGGTCCAACCTCCCTACACAAGTAGGGACATCTCTACCTAGGGCAGGCTGCTCCCCTCCATGAAAATTATTATCCTTCCATCAAATGCTGAGGATGGCTCCAGGGATCCCACCAGGATGGCTGAAGCTATGGCCAGAGTTAAGTGGGATGGTGTTGTGCTGGTTCAGCCATCACCATTTTCTGGTGCCATCAGTCCCTGATCACACAGGTCAACACTGAACTCACCAACATCCCCTCAGAGTCTTCTTCCAAACCATCCTGCCATAGGTTCCTGTGGGCCCAGCTCCTCCACTGTGGTGTCACCATCTCCTGCTGGACACAACAGACAGAGATGGATCCTCAAGGGCTCTTCACATGGAAGGACACCACCAAGAGAGCTCAGCAAGGTGTGACCAGCCCAGACAGAAGCCACACCCAACAGGAAGCTCCAACTGATCAGCTCCTGGTTGATAAAGCCCTGACCTCACCCACCACCCCAACCATGACCACCTGGGTGAGGGTGGAGCTACAGAGACACAGATGGGGCAGGTTCTGCCTCTGGAACCTGAAGCCAGTGGGGGAACAAAACATTCTGCTGGTTTTTGACTCCTCCACAGGTCAACTCCAACTCAGGCCCCAGCACTTCAGCTGGACATGTGCAAAGTCTTTAGGATTCTGCCCCAATTCTCCTGATGTCTCATTCAGCTTGTCAGCACAGGATGGTACAAGTTTCACCAACGTGATGAATGCCTCAGATCATCTGCAGACTAAACAGATGCTGTGCTGAATAAATCCACCTAGAACTTACTCATTTTAATGCACTCAATGACATCCCCAGTGCAGCTCAGGAGGAGGAACGTGGAGACCCTTCCCATAACGTGTTGCTTGATGAGGTCTACCTGGTATTGATGCTGGATACTGCACCTAGAAAAAAAAGTTATTATGCACCTAAGCTTGGGGTTTTTTTAGTGTTTCAGCCCTATTTCCAAAGCACAAGATCCCCCTGGAATAAATCACTGCAAGAGGTAGAAATGAAAACTGAAGATGCAGGGAAGAGAAACTCTCATTCATGGCTCTGTGTCAAGGTTCAGGGTCAGGGATGTCCACTAGACCTATAACAGATGCTCTCCATGAACCCCTCTCTCAAAGGGAAGAAAGGAGAGAGACTTATGGGTTAGAAAACTGAAATAGCCTTAATGAAAATAATAATTATAAAATGGAATATATACAAATCCAAACCAAACTACTATCAAACCCAACCCCCTGATGGCAATCATGTCACCATCACCCCCATGCTGTGGAGCAGGAGCTGGGGAAGTCCCAGACTGGGCTCGGTGGCAGATGGGAACTGAGTCCAGGAGCTGGATTTGGGAACTGGATTCAGGAACACAGGGATTTGGATCAAAGACAGAATGGACAGAGTCCTCCTCTGGCCATTGAAGAAGAGGCTTGACCCTCATCATCCCTCAGCTTTATACTGAATGTGATGTACATGGGATGGAATCCCTCGTTGGTCAGTTTAGGGTCCCCTGTCCTGTCCCCTCCTCTCTGCATGTGCCACCTCTCACCACTGCACCCCAACATGGTGCTCAAGATGTAGCAGTGACCTTGGTTCCTTGGTTTCTACAGGACCAAGTCTAAGCAGGAGCCTTTCTGCACATCCCAACCCTTGGTAGGAACTCTTAACATGGAGCATTATCATTGCTGGGGGCAGAGACACCAAAAATCTGCTGTTAACTCCAGAAGGTGCAGTGAGAAGAGACTTGGCTGAAAAGGAAAATCACTAAAGAGAATTATTCTGTTCTAACTCAAACCAGGACATTCTGTTCCTAATATTACTGAAGTCCTTTCATTGTGCTGAGTTTTCCATCCCAACCCAGATGTGGTAGAGGTGCTCCCATCCCCACCTTTCAGAGCTGTCTGAAACTAGCACCATATTTATTTACACCTCAATATCTCATGAATTCCCTTGGAAACTTACACCCAAATGCTTTAAGGAATTAGTGCTAAGTGACCTGAGAACTGAGCTTTCATTGCTGGTCTACTTGGAGGCTGAAATCATCCATGCTGGAGGCACACCTCTGCAGGAGCTTTGCAAGGCTTGAAAATCCAATTTCAAGTTATTCACCCACCGTGAAGTCTTTAATGCTTGCAAAATTCAAGGTTAAAAAAGAAACCAACCAAACAAACAAAAAAAGAAACAAGAACAACACCTCATCAGCTTCTCTAGTGGCGTGACAGGATAAACAAATCCAACCAGGTAAAGTCATCAGGGATGTGTCTGATGGGCCATGGATCATCAAAAAGACTCAGAAACTCAATTTTGGCATCGATCTCCTGCAATTCCATTGAGTTAGAGAAACTTTCCTCCAGCCTTGAATCACAAGCAGCAGCACAGACACACTTGTAGGACTTGGAGGAGGTGGGGATTCATCTTACTCCAGGACAGAACAGCCCATGGGACATAGATTCCCGTTTTGAGGGGTAGATTTGCAGGTGCAGGAGCAAAGCAGAGCAGTAAGGACTCATCATACTCAACAGCCACTGTGACCACCATGGGCTGGGCCAGGAGAGACACGACCCAGAGGAGTCAGGCTGGACTATCCAACCAATAAGTGAGTGGGTTGGTTGGAAATATCATGGGTTTGCTTGGGAAAATTTGGACTCAATGATCTGAAAGGTCTTTTCCAACCTAAATGATTCTATGAAAAGCACTGGTTCACCTGAATGTTTTAGAATCATAGAATGTTTGAGGCTGGAAGGGACCTCTAGAGGTCATCTGGTCCAACCTTCCTACACAAGTAGGGACATCTCTACCCAGGGCACCTCTGTGGTGGTTGATCTAAGCTATCCCAGATCCTGAGGACACCCCAACGACTCATGCATTGAGGTTTATTCTTTCTCCTTGAGCTCAGCTCCCTTTGGGTTGGTCTTTCCTCAGAGATTTGCTGCCTCTCAGCCCTAAACTACTTCCCTACAATGAGAGCCCTGGGCTGATTGGAAAGGTTGGGATGACATGGAGCAGCTCTGTCTTGAGCGGACAAGTTCAGATCTGAGCTTCTGAGGTTCCAGGAAGCATGAGCATCCAAGCAGCAGATGATCCAACACAGCACAGCCAATGCTTGGCTGGGATCTTCAGTTTGATTTTGGATACCTGAAGGTAGAAACCAAAACCACCCTCAGCACAACACAATGTCATAGAATCGTAGAATGGTTGGGAAGGGACCTCAAAGATCATCTAGTCCCACCCCCCCTGCCATGGGCAGGGACACCTCCCTCTACATCAGTTGCTCACAGCCCCAGCCAGCCTGGCCTTCAAAATGTCCAGGGATGGGGCTTTCACCCCCTCTCTGGGCAACCTGGGCCAGTGTCTCCCCACCCTCCTGGGCAAGAACTTCTTCCTAACATCTCATCTCAATCTCCCCACCTCTAGTTTTGACCCATTCCCCCCAGTCCTGCCACTACCCAACATCCTAACAAGTCCCTCCCCAGCTTTCTTGTAGCCCCCTTCAGATACTGGAAGGCCACAAGCAGATCCCCTCGGAGCCTTCTCTTCTCCAGACTGATATCCATCAATCCCATCTTGCTCTGCCTCAAGCCAGGTCCGTGTCCCAGCCTGCAAGTCTTTTTAGCTTTGTCATGGTGGTTGATGATGACGACAGCCCTGGCAAGGTTGCATCTCCTGTGCTCCTCAGGCATCTCTGATTCCTATCTCACCACCTGGGTGCTTGACAAATCCTCGTGTGCTCTTTGAAGTTTGAAGGTAGAATTGTGCAGGTATCTCAGCCACATCTTCACCTTCTGCTGGCAATACTTGGATGCTGAATAAAGACTAGGTCTCCTCTGGACCTGCAGAGAGGGGGTTCACTCTAACCTTTCCCTCCTGCAGGCTCAGAGGGTTTTTCTGCTTGGCTTTTCTCTTCTGTCCAGGCAGTTCCCTCCTCCTCTGCTGCCAATTACACCCTGGCTGCTGTGGGCAGAGCTCTGAACTGCCAAACCCAACACGGGCTTCCTCTTGGAAAACAAAAGTCATTAGAGTGAATAATAACCTGCCAGGAAATCATGATGGAATGAATCAGCACTTCAGCTCCCACCTCACCAGGCTCTCCACAGCTTCAAAGCTGGAAGAGACAAGTCTCAAATAATTGCCTGTTTGTGCTTGGATTTTAATTATATCCACACTTGTCTTTTTATGGGCATTTCTCTTAAAGGCATGAGTTTGGGGTAACCACAAAATCCAAGGGAGGCAGTGAGTGAATTAGACCATCCACACATCCCCTGGACCTGTTGGAGCACGTCCAGATCACAGGGCTGGAGCACCTCTCCTATGAAGCCAGGCTGAGAGAGTTGGGATTGTTCAGCCTGGAGAAGAGAAGGCTCCAGGGGGACCTTATGGTGACCTTCCAATACCTGAAAGGGACCTATAGGAAGGTGGGGAGGATCTCTTCACAAGGGTTTGTAGTGACAGGATGAGGGGTGATGGTTTCAAGCTGGAAAAGGGGAGATTTAGGTTGGACATTGGGAAAAAGTTCTTTAATGTGAGGGTGGTTGATCACTGGAATAGGTTGCCCAGAGAGGTGGTGGAGGCCCCATCCCTGGAGACATTCAAGGTCAGGCTTGAATGGGCTCTGAGCAGCCTGCCCTAGGTAGAGATGTCTCAGTTTATTGTAGGGTGGTTGGACTAGAAGACCTTTGGAGGTCCCTTCCAACCCAATACATTCTATGATTCTATCCATCCATCCATCCTTCCATCTATCCATCCATTCACCCAGATATAAATCCTGTTTGAAGGTGATTTCAAGACCCTATCTCTATCTTTACTAGAGCAGCTCACCCCAGCTTAGCAAGCCCTGTGTAAGGGCAGCTGGAGGAAAGCCAGCCCTGAACTGCAAGATCCATAACAAGCTCCAACCAGCTCCTCTGTAACTCAGGGGACTTGTGTGATCCCATAAATCACGACCCTAATTAGGGTCAGAGGTTGCACGTGCTCCACAAGGCAATGCCCAGGGCTGCTGGGGTCACTGGGCTCCCATGGGAAGGAAGCCAGAGTTTCTCTCCACAGACAAATTACTGGGCTCTGCAAAGTCCTTGTCTCAGAGGACTTCAGCTCCCAGTGAAATAAATCCTGGTCTTTTAGGGATTCTGCTCCCACCTGATCCAGACGTCTGTCTCCAGAGGAGGAGGAGGAAAAGGAGCCGTGTTGCCAGGTTTAATATCTTATAATGGCTCCACTTAGAAGCTGCTCAGAGCTTTGCAACGTAATGAGCAATCCTGGGGGAGATGGATTAGCAGAGTGGAGGTGAAGGGGGTCAGCCATGAGAAAGAAAAGGAGTTTATCCACATTGCTGAGAACCAACAACTACAGAGATGCTCTGGTCCAACCCCCCTGCTCCAGCCGCTCCCCCAGAGCAGGGGGCCCAGCAGCATCTCCAGCCACCTTTGGGATCTCTCCAGACAAGGAGACTCCACAACCTCTCTGGGCAGCCTGGGCCAGGCTCCAACCCCCTCACAACAAACAACCACCTCCTCCGGCTCACATGCAACCTCCTGGGTTCCACTTGGTGCCCGCTGCCCCTTGGCCTGGCCCTGGGCACCACTGACCAGAGTCTGGCCCCAGCCTCTTGCCCCCCCCCTTTAGCTCTTGCTCAGCATTGATCAGATCCCCTCTGAGGCTTCTCTTGTGCAGCTCAGCAGCCCCAGGGCTCTCAGCCGGTCCTGGGCACACAGATGCTCCAGTCCCCTCCTCATCCTCACAGCCTCCCCTGGACTCTCTCCAGTAGTTCCTTGTCTCTTGACCTGGGGAGCCCAGCACTGGCCCCAATACTCCAGAGGTGGCCTCACCACAAGTGACCCAAATCACTTGGTTCATTTGAACCTGAGGAAATAGAAATACTACAAGATTCAACCAGCTTCAGCCATGCCCTCACCTACTCAGCAAACAAACACAGCATTGACTTCACATCCCTGTTCCTCTGGAAGGCACATCACCCATCTGGGAACATCACCCATCTCAAGGCACAGGATGGGTGCCAGACACAGCCCAGAAGGACACAGACAAGCAGAGGAGCTGAAGTGACAGTGGAAAAGGGAACAAGCAGCAGGACTGGATTTATTTGAGCAGACACAGCTGGCACAGGTGTGCTGCTGGTTAGAACTCATCCGTGAGGTCACCCCTGGGTTATATGGGAACCAGGAACGTGCTGCCTGCTTAATAGCTTTAATTTCTTGTTTGTTCAACACTCTACCTGGAAGAGCTGCAGTTCCCTACGTTTAATGTCAGGCAAGTTACACCCTGCAGTCTAATTTCATTAGCTCCTCTGGGTCTGTGGAGCATGAATTGGATGGGTTCAGAGCTCGCCAAGCACATTAACAAGGAGGGGAAAATAAATCCATGAAGGTAGCAGTGAATTTGCTGTGGCTGAGTGCAAAGTGACACAAACAGCCTCTTCATTAGCTGGAGAGATAATGAAATCACTTGGTCATGGCAGCATGCACACGTACACAACACAGGCATAAGCACAAGTCCTCTTTGGGGAGCTCTGCTCAGGGCCACCACTGAAAAACATGGGGTGTCCTGCAGATCTGCTCTATAATTTTAAAGGAAGGTTAATATAATAATAATAATTTAGGGGAGGGTGGTGAGACACTGGCACAGGTTGCCCAGGGAGGTTGTGGATGCTCCAACACTGGAGGTGTTCAAGGCCAGCTTGGATGAGGACTTGATCAACCTGGTCTAGTGGAAGGTCCCTGCCCATGACAGGGGGGTTGGAACTAGATGATTTTTGAGGTCCCTTCCAACCCAAAGCATTCAATGATTCTATCTGGAGCAAACATTCAGGCAGTGTTTGCTTTCTGGCTGGTGCTTGGCATGAAAGCTCAAGGCTGAAGGCATGTGTGTTGCAGCTGGTTTGCCCTTGGGGGTGGGAAGTGGAAGGGATTAGAAGTTGCTGAGGTTAAGGGAGTGGAGAAGAGCTCAGGAGTGCCAGGTTTGGGGACTGTGATGTGTGGAGCTCTGGAGGGTGGTGCTGATTAAGAACAGACTTGGCTTGTAAGAGATGTGGGGAGGAATAATGAGAAAAGTGGCAGAAGTAATAAAAAGGGAATTTATGGGGAGCAAGGTCTTGCCTCAGGAGAAGTCATTCCAAATGCAGTTAAGGAGTCACATGAGAAACCTGGGAAGCAGCTGGGAGTGAAATGGTGGCATGTGAGCAACGTGCCAGGTTGTGCCCAGGGAGGTTGTGGATGCTCCATCCCTGGAGGTGTTCAAGGCCAGGTTGGATGGGGCTTGGAGCAACCTGGACTAGTGGGAGGTGTCCCTGCCCATGGCAGGGGGGTTGGAACTAGAAAATCTTTGAGGTCCCTTCCAACCCAAACGTTTCTGCGATTCTAAGAAGATTCACAGAGACCCCAGAAGGAGTTTAACTCCTTCCAGTGCTTCCTAGGAACAGTCACTCACACTCTCACCTTTACTGAGCGTGTGAGAAAAAGCCAGAGATTCACAGAGGACGTGAGAGCAGCAGGAACTTCATCCAATTATCAGTATCTTCCTTGCTTGCATGTTACCCTCCCTCCTCATACTTTAATTTTTTCTGCTTATGGTTCAGGATCTGCAGCCTCCTGAGGCAGCACCAGATCCCTGCACATCTGAGCTGTAGCCCAGCCAGTCCCATTTTGCCATCTGTCTCTCCTCTCAACCAGTCCCTCCCAGCCATGCCCATCTGGCAGCAGTGTCAGCTTTGAGCTGGTGGGGACAGCTCTGCCCTGTACCCTCCAACCACTGCCCAGCTGCTTTTATATTGACATATATGCCAATATATTTACATGTCAACTCTAAAATCAGTGAATCAGAGAAGGGTTTGGCTTGGAAGGGGCCTTCGAAGGTCATCTGGTCCAACCCCCCTGCACTGAGCAGGGACATCTGCAACTAGAGCAGGTTGCTCAGAGCCCCAAACAACCTCCCCTGCAATGGTTCCAGGGATGGGGCAGCCACCACCTCTCTGGGCAACCTGGCACAGGCTCTCACCACCCTCAGCACCAACAATTTCTTCCTTCTCTCTAGTCTAAATCTCCCTCTTTAGTTGCAGATGTCCCTGCTCCCTGCAAGGGGGTTGGACTAGATGACCTTTAGAGGTCCCTTCCAACCAAAACTATTCTGTGATTCCCTGATCTAACAGAGAAAGGAGGAGAAGAACAGATCCAGTACCTGATGAAGGCAGGGGAAGGTCTATTCAAAAGGGTTTGTAATGACAGGACCAGGAGTGATGAGTTTAAGCTGGGAAAGGAGAGATTTAGGCTGGAGATTAGAAAAAAATTCTTTAATATAAGGGTAGTGGATCACTGGAGAGGTGGTGGAGGCTCCATCCCTGGAGTCCTTCAAGGTCAGGCTTGATGGGGCTCTGAGCAGCCTGCCCTAGGTAGAGATGTCCCTACTTGTGTAGGGGGGTTGGACCAGATGACCTCAGGAGGTCCCTTCCACCCTAAAACATTCTATGATTTCTGGAGGACCTGCCTCCTTGCCAAAAGCACCACAGGAGCATAGAAAAAAATATTCTCAGGAGAAAAAACTTCTCCTGCAAAGCTTAATTGTTTGGAGAGGTGGCAAACCAGCTATTGTTTGGTTTGACTCAGGCCAGGACCATCTGGGATCTGAGCAGACCTCCCTGCTCCACCTCCATGGCCAATGCCCACGGCTTCATGAGATGCTCTGGTAACTTTGGAGACAGGTTGTTCCTGTGAGGCTAAAAACCCTGGTAAAGTGGGACAGCAGCTGAGCAGCCTGGACCTTTGCTTCAGAGCACGAAATAATCCAGGAACAGCCCTAACAGGGGATGAGAAGAAGCATTAATTAATGAATTGCCCTAAAGAACAGCCGGGCTGACACTAGTGATGACCAGAAGTCCTGTCACCTTTGGGTAGGAGCCCAAGAAGACAGAGTTTGCTCGTGGATATTTTAAGCACCCATCAGCAAAACATCTGGAAGTTGAAGTTAGTGATTAAATAAACCCCTCTGCATCTTTCAGGGTGATGGGTTTGGTAAATAACCCAGGGGCACAAAATCATGTCACATAAATAAACACACTTGATCTTCCCTCCTCTATTTTTGATGCCTCTTCACTGACTGGCATCTGCAAAAGCAGAAATGCTATTTTTTTTTTTCAATTCCCCCATTAATAGAGCATAAAATAGAAAGGAAGAATCACTCCAGTATCAGCTGAGTGCAGAGGGACTGGTGCCAGGGTGGAATCTGGGTCGATTTACGTAGCTGGAGATTTTTCAAGTGGCAGATTAATTGGCTTGATAATGATTCAGTGGAAGCAGGAGAGCTGGAGATGTCACGCTCCCCATCCTCCTCCTCCTCCACGTGAGAGCCAAGGGCTGTTCTGCTTCCTCTGTTCAGATGCTTCCTGGGGTTGTCCCACCAGGTTTGGAGGTGGGACAACCTCTGTCCTGGTGAGACCACAGCTGGAATATTGTGTCCAGTTCTGGGCCCCTCAGGTCAAGAAGGACACGGAACTGCTGGAGAGAGTCCAGCACAGAGCCACAGAGATGCTGAAGGGAGTGGAACATCTCCCTGGTGAGGAAAGGCTGAGGGAGCTGGGGCTCTTTAGCTTGGAGAAGAGGAGACTGAGGGGTGACCTTATTAATGTTCATAAATACATTAAGGGAGAGTGTCAGGAGGATGGAGCCAGGCTCTGCTCAGTGACATCCAATGATAGGACAAGGGGCAACGGGTGTAAACTGGAACAGAGGAGGTTCCACATAAATATGAGAAGAAACTTCTTCCCAGTGAGGGTGACAGACACTGAACAGGCTGCCCAGGGAGGTTGTGGAGTCTCCTTCTCTGGAGACGTTTAAAGCCCCCCTGGACGTGTTCCTGTGTGACCTGATCTAGGTGATCCTGCTCTAGCAGGGGGGTTGGACTAGATGATCTTTCAAGGTCCCTTCCAACCCCTAACGTTCTGTGATTCTGTGAAATGAGGGGTTTTCAGACCACCTTCTGGGCACCCAAGCTGGTTAGATTCAGGAGCACTGGTGCCTTCACCAGCAAGACCCCTCCCAAACTGCAGAGAATAAAGAGAATAGAAAGAGAAGAGCCCAGGAAACCAGTGAAGGGACTGTGAGATGAAAGTCAGGGTTGTTTTATATTATTATTTACATTTGTAAATCAAAAAATAGTGTCTGGTTAAGGATGTGTAAGCCAAGATCCATCACAGAGCTACTGTCACTATCTTGGGATGTTGAAATGCAGTTCTGATGATGACAGCAGAGAGATAAGGGGTATATAATTAATGATGTGCCCTATAAATAGTCCCCAGGAAGCCCAACTTCCCCACCTCCCCAGGAGCTGCAGGGAGGGGATGAGCACTGTGAGCATCAATCAAACCAAAGAACCAGGGAGACTGGTCTGGCCAGCCTGGAGACATTGGCTTGTGGTCCAGCAGATGCCAACCTTGGGCATCAACCAAGGTAGATTTGGTTGCAAGGTGGATTTAGGCATGGACAGGAGGTATGGGGGTGAGGTCAACAGCCCCCATGGCTCCTTTTCCCTGTCCTGAGTAAATTATGGGGTGTCCCTTGTGGACAGTCTGGTGGCTCTTATGGAAAACAAACTTCCCAATAGACCTGCAACACATTCATGGGGAGCCATGGGGAAAATAAACCAAATCCCACTCTGAATGTCCAAGTTAGTGTCTGGGATCTTCACTAAATTCAAGCAAAATGGGATAGGTTGTTCTTCAGGTCCCTTGGTTTTGGCTGACACTCTGATTTCTTTCTATACAGGAGCTCTACCACATTTTCCTTCTCCTTCCTTGAGGGTGCTGAGGGACATGGTTTAGTGGTGCCCTGGCAGTGCTGGGTTAATAGTTGAACTTGATGATCTTAAAGGTCTTTTCTAACCTAAACGATTCTATGATTCTATACCAGAGATCCCTGACCACCTCCCCAGCCCCATTTCTGAGATGCCTCCCCACACCTGATTATCCCATGACCATCACAATGCACAATCCCTGATCTTCTTCCCCACACAATCACAATTCCAAACCCACGAAATTCAACCCATTTTTAATTTCCTTTGGTGCCAGCTCCACAGATTTCATTTTCTCCACGAGATCAATATCCAAATGTCTCTGTGATTGTGGCAGCTCCACGAGTCTACAGCTGGAGGTCACCTTCAGACTCGGTAATAAATAAATCATAAAAATGTTATTATTTATATAGTGTCAACAGTGTGCTAAGTGCAGCATAAGGCAAATTCACTGTGGCAGCCAACTCCCAATCTGTTTTCTTCCTGCAGATTTCTGATCCAGCTCAGCAGAGCATTCTCCCTGCAATTGCTCAACTCCTCCAAGAAGAGAGATTTAACCCCCTTGCAGTCAGGGGGGGTCTCACCATTGATTTCCAGCCCACCCAAGATTCCCTCCTTGTGTCTCATCACCAGGTTGGAAAGACCTTTGCAATGTTATTTTTCCCCACTTTAACTATCATAGAATCATTTAGGTTGGAAAAGACCTCCAGGATCATCAAGTCCAACATCTCCCTGACCCCTAGACCATGTCCCAAAGCACCACATCTACTCATTTGTTGAACCCCTTCAGGGATGGTGATTCCACCACCTCCCTGGGCAGCCTGTTCTAGTGCCTCCAGTAAAGAACTTCTTCCTAATGTCCAATCTAAACCTCCCCTGGTGCAACTTGAGGCCATCACCTCTTGTTCTTAGTTACTTGGGAGAAGAGACCAACCCCAGCCTCACCACAACCTCCTTTTAGGTAGTTGCAGAGAGCAATGAGGTCTCCTCTCAGCCTCCTCTTCTCCAGGCTGAACAATCCCAGTTCCCTCAGGTGCTGCAGCCTGAGTATTGGTGTCTATGATCATGGTCAGTTCATCCTTTCAGGGTGAAGTTTCTCCTGGATGATTTAAATGCAAGGTAAATGGTTTGGAGGAGCTGTGAAACAGGTTTTTGGGGCAGGGAGGGATTTCACACCATGCTGGGAGATGCTAAAGGTCACTCTCTGATAATATTTACCCAGGCTAAACGAAGCAATTAAAACAACCAACCTGCTGCTGTTCTCTCTCACAGGGGACTGTCCCAGCAGCAGGAATAACTTATTCTGTGGGAAAAACTCCTTGGAAGTGTCTAATTGGGCAGCAGAGGCTCTGCCTAATTGGAGCCTCTATTCACCCTGACATCTGTGCTGCAGTGGGAGCAAAATGCTCTTTTGAACCCTCCTTCTCTGGGGTTCTCTGCAAGTTCAAAGGGTTTGAGCATTTCCAGACAATGCCAGAGGCAAGAAGCTGCCTCCAGCCTTTGCTTCTGAGCAGATGGGGGAGAAATGGAAAATCATTCCCTGTTTCCAGCTTTTTTTAACCCATATTGTGAGTAAAAGGTCAGGGAGGGGATCCTGCCCCTCTGCTCCAACCTGGGGACACCCCCCTGAGTGCTGGGGCAGCTCTGGAGTCCTCAGCACAGCAGAGCCATGGAGCTGGTGGAGCGGGGCCAGAGGAGGCCCCAGCAATGGTGGGAGGGCTGGAAGGCTCTGCTGGGAGGCCAGGCTGGGAGAGTTGGGCTTGGGCAGCCTGGAGAAGAGAAGGCTCCAGGGAGACCTTCTGGTGGCTTGCAGGACTTCAAGGGGGCCTACAAGCAAGATGTGGAGGGGGACCCTTTATCAGGCATCATAGTGATAGGATGATGGGTAATGGTTTCAAACTGGAAGAGGGTAGGTTTAGATTAGATATTAGGAAGAATTTCTTCACCATGAGGGTGGTGAGACCCTGAAACAGGTTGCCCAGAGAGATGTTGTAGAAGCCTCACCCATAGAAATGTTCAAGGCCAGGCTGGATGGGGCTTTGAGCAACCTGGTCTAGTGGGAGGTGTCCCTGCTCATGGCAGGGGGTTGGAACTAGATGATCTTTAAGTCACTTCCAATCCAAACCATGTGATGATTAATGATGATGACTATGGCATCTCCCACAAGCAGACTTGTCAAACAGCCCAGAGGACCTCACACCTCAGCTCCCAGTCGACTAACACTGAGAGCTGCTCTTAGAATAGAATCATAGAATGTTTGAGGCTGGAAGGGACCTCTAAAGCTCATCTAGTCCAACCTCCCTACACAAGTAGGGACATCCCTACCTAGGGCAAGCTCTTCCTCCAGGCTGTTCACATATATATTTATATATATTTGAAGGCAGCAAACTCTGATCTAAAGACATTGGGACTTGCAAGCTCCAGCAAGATGAGAGCATCTCTGGAGCTGAGCTTGCTTTGATCCTCTTACCTTTGGAGGAACGATGGGTCTGTGCAGAGAAACTCTACCTGCAGTGGCCTTGCCTTCAATTTGGAGGAATAAAAAAGCAGCCTATAGCTGCAGGATCTAAGGCAAATCCTTCAGATCCATATTTTCCACAGCTAGAAGTCCTTAGTGGACCAGCTTGGAGTATCTGCTGAGGCAAATCAAAGAGGTAAGTCTCCTAGAGACTGAAGATTTCATTAAAACATAGGTTGAAAAAAAGTCTAAAAAGCTCACAAGTGTTTTAAGGTAACAAGAGAGAACATTTTAACATTCAATTTCTCATTGGCTTTTTATTTTAGTGGAAAAGAAAACAGTCAAAATAGAAACAACATTTTGAGTGACCAGAAGGTTTGGGGGATTTTCAGTGGGACTCACCAGGAGTTTTCTCTGATGTTTTCTCTGACTCAGAGCGAGAAACTGATTTGGAAAGTTTTTTCATGCTGAAATGGTGCCCTCCCTGTAACCCACCAGTGGTTAGAGATGATTTACACCCTGGGCTTGAGGAAAACCCAGGGGAGAAACACTACCTAGTCATTTGACCTTCCAAAACCTGAAGGGGCTACAGGAAGGCAGAGGAAGGTTTATTCAAAAGGGGTTTTTAATGATAGGACCAGGAGTGATGGTTTTAAGCTGGGAAAGGAGAGATTTAGGCTGGAGATTAGAAAAAAGTTCTTTAAGCTGAGGGTGATAGATCAGTGCAATGGACTGCCCAGAGAGGGGGTGGAGGCCCCATCCCTGGAGTCCTTCAAGGTCAGGCTTGATGGGGCTCTGAGCAGCCTGCCCTAGGTAGAGATGTCCCTGCTGGTGTAGGGAGGTTGGACCAGATGAGCTCTGGAGGTCCCTTCCAGCCTCAAACATTCTAAGATTCTACAGTGCAAAAAACCTGGCATCCCAGACTGGGTTAATGGGGACACACCTGGAGCAACCTGTTTCCTCCCCTTTTCTCCATCAGTTTGCTCCACTCAGCACTGGTGAGGATGCACCTCAAAGCAGTTTTGGGCCACTCACTCCCAGAAGGACCTTGAGGGACTGGAGTGTGTCCAGAGAAGGGCAAGGAAGGTGGGGAAGGGTGTAGAGCAGGAGTGTGGTGAGGAGCAGCTGAGGGAGCTGGGGGGGTTGAGGCTGGAGCAAAGGAGGCTCAGGGGAGACCTTCTGGCTCTGCACAACTCCCTGACAGGAGGTTGGAGCCAGGTGGGGTCGGGCTCTTCTCCTAAGGACAAGAAATGGCCTCAAGATATACCAGGGCAGGTTTAGGTTGGACATAAAGAGAAATGTCTTCCCTGGAAGGGTTGTTTTGGGCTGCGCCAGGCTGGGCAGGGCAGTGGTGGAGTCCCCATCCCTGGAGGGGTTTCCAAGCTGTGGAGATGTGGTGCTGAGGGCCAGGGGTTAGTGGTGCCCTGGCAGTTGAACTCAATGATCTTAGAGGTCTCCTCCAACAAAAATAATTCCATGATTCTCTGATTCCCTGCTCTGAGGGCTGTTGACAGTCACGAGATGGTCCCTCTGTATTTTAATTCAGACAGAGCTGGTGAGAAAAACAATTCTCCAGCCTTGACTCTTTTTTTTGCTGCCAGTCTGCATTGCAGCTCTGCAAATTAATGTGGTGGATGCTCGTGCACACCCAGAGCCAGGCTGAGCACAGGCTGCTCGGAAAGCAAAGCTGCTGCTTCAACTCCCTGCTGGGGGAGGGAGCCTGGGGAGGGGGGAGATGCAGCCAGAGAGATCAATAAGTCAGTGTATCAAAAGCACTGGAGAGAATCCCATCGATAAGGTACAAATCGAGGCACAAAACACCTTTGCCTCCCTCCCTCCAACATTGGAGCAGGGAATATAAAGATACACAAAGGTAATAGAAATATAAAAATATGGAAGGGAATATAAATAGAAATATATTTAAAAATATAATATAGAAATTAAAAAGTAGAGAATATAAAAATACACAAAGGTAATAGAAATATAAAAATATGGAAGGGAATATAAATAGAAATATATTTAAAAATATAATATAGAAATTAAAAAGTAGAGAATATAAAAATACACAAAGGTAATAGAAATATAAAAATATGGAAGGGAATATAAATAGAAATATAT
>VYZX01004359.1:91352-119180 GCA_013401335.1 Brachypteracias leptosomus
TAAAATATAAATATAAAAAATAAATTTAGATATATAGATATAAAAAATTTAAAAGCAGGGAATATAAAAATACACAAAGGTCACAGGAAGAGAAGCAGCTGGAAAAGGTCATTGGCATCTCTGTGTGGTTGTTACAAGGGAAAGGGGAGAAGCAGAGAAGGTAGGGAGAGAAAGGAAGAAAATGAGGGTGTCAAAGGGCCTGCAGGTTAAAGAGAAGCTCATTGGTGAGGTTGCTACCAAAGGATTGTAGTTCACACTTGGAGGAACTCTTAGCTATGGATCTGAGCAGGTTCTTTCATCACTGGTGGCTTCAGCTTCAGCAGGGACATGATCTTTCCGAAATGTGAAGTGCCACAAAGGGGCTACAAACCCCGGGGCTGTGACCTGCAAGGGGGTCATAGAATCATAGAATTGTCAAGGTTGGAAGGGACCTCAAAGGGTCAAGGAGGGAAAGGGCAGAAGGTCCATTTTCTGGGCTAGAGAAGAGCAAACGAGCATTTTTACATCCCTCTCATCTTCATCAGCCAAGAGAGAATGGCTGGGTGGAAACCTGCCCTGCCCACAGGGATGATTGCAGCCAATATGAATTAAAATTCAATTATTTTCTGCTGTGGATGCTGCTCATCAGCTGCTTGGCATCTCCTTCAGCAGGGGCAGTGAGAAGACACCAGAGTTTGGAGCCTCGTTGCCTCTTCAGGGCTACCAGGAGGTTCTCAGCCATGGACACGACTCTTTGGATTAGGTTTGATGTGGAGAAGAGCCCGCGGATGTCACAAACGATATTCACATCGACCGAGGAATGATCTGAGGATGACAGGAGGCAAAGAAAGAGCCCTGAAAGATTTGGTCCTGAAAAATGAGGAGGAAACATCAAAAGCAGTGAACAAAGAAGCTGAGGAGCCAGGTGACATATTGGGGTGAAACCCACAGCAACAACCCCTGCCTGGATGTCAAGCATCAGACACTCTCTAGGTGAGAAAAAAGGGATGGAAATGGAATTGGAACCAAGTCATTGCATATTTTATCTCCTGGTTTCAGCCTTGTTAGTTCAAACAGTAAAAACAACCCACAGAAAAGCAACAACCACCTCCTTTGTCTCCCCACGCTAAATATTTTGCCTCCCAAAAATCAGTGAAAACTAAATTTCTTTTTCTCCTACCAGCTAGAAAGGGCTGTGAATATATTAACATATAGATGCTCCGAGTTAAAGACAAGGAGCTTGCTCTGGAGTTCCCTGCGTGGTGCAGCTGGAGCAATTATCACTTCACCAGCCTGGGAGACAGTCAAATTGGACTGGGACAGAAAAAAAGAAGGAAAAAAAATAAATAAAGAGATTCATGCCTTCAATTGAAGGAGGTGACAGCTCTCAATTCACACAGATTAAAGGGTTCTTGAGATTTCTGCTTCATCCTCCACCCTCTCCAAGGCAGAGAGGGAGTAGAGAGATTCAAGAGATGCATTTGTTGGTGTCCAGCTGGGTTTTGTTCCTCCTCGATGCTCAGCACTGGGGTATTTTTTTACCCAGGTGGTTAAAAGTGAATGACTCGGTTCTGGTTGCATTTTATACGGAGATGTTTCTTATCTGTGGCTCTTTTCCCCTCTGGACTGTCATGGTAGGACCATGGTTACGTTAGTATCACACATACTTAGAGTCATAGAATGGTTTGGGTTGGAAGGGACCTCTAAAGGTCATCTGGTCCAACCCCCCTACAATAAGCAGGGACATCTCTACTAGGGCAGGCTGCTCAGAGCCCCATCAAGCCTGACCTGGAATGTCTCCCAGGGATGGGGCCTCCACCCCCTCTCTGGGCAGCCCATTCCACTCATCTATCACCCTCAGATTAAAGAACTTTTTCCTAATGTCCAACCTAAATCTACCCTTCTCTAGCTTCAAACCATTACCCCTCATCCTGTCACTACAAACCCTTACTTCACTAAGACATATTGATGGTATGGCTGCTTGGGTTGGAGCCAGCAGCCCATAAAGCAGATTTGATGAAGATCTAATGATCTTACATGGAAGGGAATGGACTTGGGCTGCAAAGTCAATCATAGAATCATAGAATTGTCAAGGTTGGAAAGGACCTTAAAGATCATCTAGTTCCAACCCCCCATCATGGGCAGGGACACCTCCCACTAGACCAGGTTACTCACAGCCCCATCCAGCCTGGCCTTCAAAATGTCCAGGGATGGGGCTTCCAGCACCTCTCTGGGCAACCTGTCAATCAGATAGGAACGAAACCACCTTTGGCATCACCCCTTTGTGCATCCTGCCTGGACATTACCAGGTGGAGCAGGTCTTTTTGCAAAATTCTTGTGCGTTTTGGGAGACCTTATTATGGCTTTCCAGTACTTCAAGGGGGCTTATCAGAAAGATGGGGACAGATTTTATCAGGGCCTGTTGGGACAGGACAAGGGGGGATGGTTTGAAACTCAAAGAGGGAAATTTAGACTAGAGAGAAGGAAGGAATTGTTGGTGCTGAGGTTGTTGAGAGCCTGTGCCAGGTTGCCCAGAGAGGTGGTGGCTGCCCCATCCCTGGCACCATTGCAGGGGAGGTTGTTTGGGGCTCTGCGCAACCTGCTCTAGTTGCAGATGTCCCTGCTCAGTGCAAGGGTGTTGGACAAGATGACCTCTAACAGTCCCTTCCAACCCAAACCATTCTATTAATCTATGATTTTCTGCCTGGCTGTATAAGGGCAGCAGAGCTGCAGCTCCCTCCCATCCCCTCTTTGGGGGAACTTGGCAGCCCTGGTGGGATTCTATTGGCAGGATCTGTCACTGACTCACTGTTTATACCATTTAAAAGCCAACAAAGCTGCTACATGGAGGCAAAGCCACCCCACACACTGTTGGTGCCACGGGCTCCTCAGCTGCCTCCAGAGGCATCCCTGGTGCTGAGGTACAAGCCAGAGAAGCAGGGAGGCCATGGGGACCTCATTCTGCCCCCCATCCCTGCTCCATCCCTTCCCTTCCTTGGGCTGGGAGGGCTTCTTCCATGGCCAGTGGCCTTGAGGTGCTCCAGCATCCTCCTCACGTCCATCCTGGAGGGGGGATTCCAGCTTGCAGCCCACAAAAGAGGAAAAACAAGGTTGGACTAGATGATCCTTGAGATGCCTTCCAAGCTGGCATTCTGTGATTCTATGAAAATCAGGAAAACCATGAAAATGAGCAAGAAATGGTATTTTCACACAGTTATTGCTAAGGGAGTTTGAATATCTGGACATAAAGAGGGAGGTTTAAAGAAAGACTGAGCAGCAACAACATCTGTCTTAATGAACAGGCTTCAGAGGTGCTGCAGAATGGGACTGATTAATCAAATTAATTAAATGACTGCAAGACACTAGCAGCGTGGCTCGGTGACAGGAAGGGGAGGAGAAGAGAGACTGAAAATCATGGGTCCTATTTCTAGGAAGATGCTGAATTTAGTTTCCTACTCAAACTCTGGGCAAACCCTTCCTTAGGATTTCAGCTTTATTTGTAATGAGTGTTTGAGTGCAGGCTGGAGAGATACTGACCTGGCAGGATGAGGGGTGATGGTTTGAAGCTAGAAAAGGGAAGATTTAGGTTGGATGTTAGGGAAAGGTTCTTTAATCTGAGGGTGATAGATGAGTGGAATGGGCTGCCCAGAGAGGGGGTGGAGGCCCCATCCCTGGAGACATTCAAGGTCAGGCTTGATGGGGCTCTGAGCAACCTGCCCTAGGTAGAGATGTTCCTACTTATTGAAGGAGGGTTGGACTAGATGATCTTTAGAGCTCTCTTCCAACCCAATACATTCTATAATTCTTTCCTCCATCTTCCATTTCCAGGGTATTCACTTGGAATTCTTCATGAGCCCTGAACTCAGTAAAAGTGCTTTTAATTTCTCACCAGCAAACAAGTTTCTTTGGTTAATAAAATCTGACTCCATCCCATCCAAGACACCCTTTGATTTGCACTCCTTGAGCAGCAATAGAGCTGCCTCGAGTTGTCCTTGAAGAGGAGCAGTGGAAAGGGACAGAATAACTTCATACAGCTGCTGGCAATAAATTATTAAACCCTTTATGAATACAACATATTATCTGTCCCGGTGCCTTCGGGCGTTTTCTGTTCCTTTTGTGCTTTCAAAGCAATTAATCTTGCAACTGCTCATCACTTCCAGAGCCAGTCTTACAAGTCTGGAGAACGTGTGAAAATTGGAGGAGCTGCAGACAGCAAGTGGTGGAGCAGCTCCAGGAGCACCAGTTGGGGTTTGCAGCATGGGACCATCCTCACAGGTTGCCCAGAGAGGGGGTGGAAGCCCCATCCCTGGAGTCCTTCAAGGTCAGGCTTGATGGGGCTCTGAGCAGCCTGCCCTAGGTAGAGATGTCCCTGCTGGTGTAGGGAGGTTGGACCAGCTGAGCTCTGGAGGTCCCTTCCAGCCTAAAACATTCTGATTCTATGAAAAATTGCAATTTTCCTATGGAAATTGCAAGTTGCCCACATTGGGTGTCTCAAACCTCTCTTGCATAGCTGGTCCTGGCTATAGGATAATGCATCTTCCTCACCAACCTCCTCTTCCTCCTTATATTAATCACATTTCTCTCATCTGTGTGACCCCCACATCACTCATGTTTTGTTGGCAGCCCTTGTCTGCTTCCCAAGTGCCCAATAGAAAATGGTGCCCTTCTGTTATTTCTTGTCATAACCCATCAAAATCAAAATCTTCATTTGTTTCTATGCCTGTCAGGAATGTGTCACTTGACATGAAACCCCACGGGTCCCTGGGCAGCATGACAGGAGCTCAGTTCTTTGTAGCCTCCTGCTTAGGTGACATCTCCCAGTGGGAGATATGGACCAGGGTGCTGCCCTGGAGCCTGGTTCCTGGAGGTCCCAGGTTCCCAGACAGAGGTTCATAGAATCATAGAATGGTTTGGGATGGAAGGGACCTCCAAAGGTCATCTTGTCCAACTCCCCAGGGACATCTCTATCTAGATCAGGTTGCTCAGAGCCCCATCAAGCCTGACCTTGAATGTCTCCAGGGATGGGGCCTCCACCACTTCCCTGGACAACCTGTTCCAGTGATCAACCACCCTCATATTAAAGCACTTTTTCCTCATGTCCAACCTAAATCTACCCTTTGCTAGCTTCAAACCATCACCCCTCATCCTGTCACTACAACCCCTTGAGAACAGATTCTCCCCCACCTTCCTATAGGCCCCTTTCAGGTTGGAGCTGAGGGATGTTCTTCTGCATCTCTCTGCTGACATTGGGCAGTTCTGTGTGAGTGAAGAAAGAGAAAAGAGAAGGATGCTTCAATTTTCCCTGGGAGAACATCCTGTGCTATCACCTAGAGCTGTTCCCAGCATCACCTTGGTGACTACTTAGGTGCTTCACACTTGGTTGAACAGCTTGATCAGGACAGACCACGAGAGGGACCTGACCCATGTCAGGCTTGTTAGGGGAAGGGAGAAGTGGTTTAAATTTAGACACTGCTTCATGGATTATAGGGACCATCAGACTGGCCCTATAGTCTTCTAGCATGGGGTTGAAGGCACCTCATAGACCCACAGGCTCAGTCCCAGGGGCAGGTTGGTGCAGCCACCACTGACTTGACCATTAAAACAGGGCTTCACCAGCCACCCCAGCAACCTCTCTGCCCAGATTCTGCAGAGGGTTTTTCCTGCCAAAAATAACGTGGCTCGAATTTGTAAATAGTCTCAGATCCTAATTTTGGCAAATTTATCCTCGCTGAGAAAGCTTCTCCTGGCTACAGTCCAGCTTGGGGAGGCTGGGCTGCTTCAAAGGCTCTCATGGTGGGTTCCAAAACCTCCTCCCAGCAGCATGAGGAGAGCCCCCAGCTTGAACAGGGCTTCTCACTAGGGGGAGCTTGGAGCCATCAGCCAAATCCCCTGGAGAGGTGAAGATCAGCTCAGTTGGAAGGTGCTACAGATACAGCTTGATGGGTGAAGCATCCAGCTCTGAAAGGAAGGTCAGATGAGATGGAGCTGCTTGGTTTGCAAGAGGAGAACATCCTGGGGAAACCCCTGGCAATTGGGATGGGATTCAACAGCTCCTTAGGGAAAGGAGAGGACACAAAGCATGGCTGCATGGAGGAGTGTCCATGAGGGAGCAGAGAAGGTGGTGGTGGTGTCTGCTTGGCTGGTGTTGTCCTTGCTGGGACAGCACCAGGGCTGGGGGCAGTGGGGTTTGCAGAGCAGCCAGGAGATGGAGCCCATGTACAAGGCACCAGAGATGGAGCTTGATCTCAGTTGGCCTCATCTTGTTGATGGTCTCACACTCTTGTCACAGGCATCAAAGGCCCCCAGTGTAGCCCCCTTGTGTGGTGTCACAGGCACACACCAGGTCATGGATGGACTCAGCCTTGCACATCTGTGCAGATCTCCTGACAAAATCCTCCATGGTGTGGCCACATCCCACTCGTCTTGTGACAAGAGGGCTGGCATTGGAGTAGACCTTGTCATGAGACCAAGGGGAGAAGGAGGAAGAGCATCATTCCCCAGAGCTCCCATGGGGTTTGTGGCCTCACCCTGGGGGTTTGTGGTCCAGCAGAGCTGGGAGGTTCCCCGCTGCTGTCATCTCCATTGAATACACCCAGAGTTGGCATTGGCTTCATCACTGTGTAAGTCTGAGATGAAGCCACCTTTATTTTATCACCTATAACAGACTCATGCCTCCCTCCAGAGAGTACTTCTTGGCTATTAGACATGACCCACGCTCTCAAGTGACCAAAGACAAGGAAAACCCTCTCCAGAGCCCACGAACCTGATTTGGGGTTGAGGTGCGATCACTAATATCCCATTAAACCTCCAGAACTGGTTTTCACCAGGTGGTATTTTGCCAGGAAATGAGGATTTGCTTGGTCTGGGACATGTGACCAGAGCTGCTCAGATGTTCTGCATGAGAGCAGCCTAGGAGCCAAACTCCTTCACCCCCATTTCAGCAATTACAGCTGGTCTATGGTGGGTTTCAGTGGCACTCTTCAAGTCAGATACCCCACATCAACTGCTCAGCTCCACAAACAGCTTCTCTATTGACTGGGAGGATGTTCAGAGCAGGGAGGTGGGAGCAATGGTCCCACCCCCAGCACATGGGAGCCCGAGTCCTGACCAGCTCCGGTCTAAAACATCTCCTGGAGATTCCTGCTTCCCACAACTCCCTCTAGGGAGGACTGACCCAGCACATCCCTCCCACCCGTGGGGCCCCCAGCTCATAAAGCCCTTTTATAAGGCTTCACAAAGCCCTTCTTGGTTCCTCTCCAGGCTGCTAAGAAAGGTTGCCAAGGGTGTCTCTGCAAACAATAAGGGGCCTCTGTTTGCAAGGCGGCTGCAGCCACAAATGCTTTTTCTGTGACCTCCACATGAAAATAGCTTCTTCTTTCCCAGCAGATCTCCTTCTTCTGTGTCTTCCAGTCACAGCTGATGGCTGGAGCACACAAGGGCCTCTCTGCTAGCAAGGGTGGAGAGGAGAACTCTCTCCCTTTGCTACCATCCTTGCCAGCAGAGTCCTTCTCGTGAGCTTCTCGATGGCTTGTGGAGCCCCAGAAGCTCTGAGCAGAGCTGGGAAGTGCCAGAAGGGCACAGAGAATTTATTATGCAAACAAATTTTGATGATATTCAAGAAATGAAAGATTTACCATGAAATTCTTCACTGTGAGCGTGATCAGACACTGGAACAGGTTGCCCAGAGAAGTTGTGGATGCCCCATTCCTGGAAACCTTCAAGTTCAGGTTGGACAGGGCTCTGAGTAACCTGCTCTAGCTGCAGATGCCCCTGCTCAGTGCAGGGGGGTTGGACTGGATGACCTTGGAAGGCCCCTTCCAACCCAAACCATTCTACAATTCCATGATTTCAATGAGCTTTCCCTTTTCAGTTCTTTTTCTTCTTCTTTCTTCCAGCTATGCCAGAAGGGAACCAAATCCCACATGACAAATTTCCCCCCAGTCCTACCACTACCTGACATCCTAAAAAGTCCCGCCCCAGCTTCCTTGTAGCCCCCTTCAGATCGTGGAAGGCCACAAGAAGGTCCCCTCAGAGCCTTCTCTTCTCCAGCCTGAACAACCCCAACTCTGTAGCCTCAGATGCTGCTGCAAAGCCAGCTAATATTATTGTTAATATTACTAATAACTCATAAGAGAGATCAAGCTGCCCTCACAGAGAGAAATATCTTCTCCCAGGGTAAGTATCCTCCTCTGGGGTAAATTAGAACCACTTGTTTCCATGCTGAGGGTCCTCTTTGGCCACCTCACTGGCAGGGGGGGCTTTACCCACCCCCCTGGAAACCTCAGACCTGACTCCTGAGTTATTCTTTGCAGCCGTGTCCTCAATCTTGGCTCCTTGGCTGGTTTGTGCAGCTCAGCTGGGAGGCAGGATAAACATCCCATCATTTCTATCCCATTTCAGAGCCCCCAGGCCTGAGCCTGGGCTATCAGGAGATGATGCTTGGAGATAGGAAGCGAGAGGAGAAATTGCTGCCTGGGGGAAACACAGAGAGTAAGGAGGGAAAACAGAGATAGGGCTGCAGCACAAGGTCCTGCTGGCATTGTCAAGCTCAACGGGGCACAACAGCCCTGTGCATGCTGGAGATAAAGCCCCAGTTGTGGGCTATGTGGGTGTGAGATGAGGTGGGACATGGGTGTGAGGGGAGAAGCCAAGAACTGTGTCCTTCTAGCCAGGATATTGGGCTAAACCCAAGGTGCAAGCACAGTTCCAGTGAGAGGTTGTAGGAGACCTCTCATCAGGACAATCCCTGGTGTCATTACCTCTTGTCCTTGTTGACAGGACAAGAGGTGATGGCCTCAAGTTGCACCAGGGGAGGTTTAGATTGGACATTAGGAAGAAGTTCTTGACTGGAAGAGGGGTCAGGGACTGGGACAGGCTGCCCAGGGAGGGGGTGGAGTCACCATCCCTGGAGGGGTTCAACAGCTGAGGAGATGTGGGGCTTGGGGACATGATCTAGGGGTCAGGGAGGTGTTGGACAAAGGTTGGACTTGATGATCCTGGAGGTCTTTTCCAACCTAAATGATTCTATGATTCTATCATCCACCACCATCTGCTTTCAAACCAAAAGCCTGGTTCTCATGCTTAGAAAGGTCTATCAATATTTGGTCCCAGACATCAGGAAGGACCAGCCATAAGTTCCATCATCACTCTGTGGGTCACCATCACACCACCTTTGGGTGTTTCAAGCCCTAGCCATCACTGGTGGTCCCCATTAGGGACATCCTGACACTGCCCCTTGCAAGACCTCCAGAGCAATTGTGGGACACACAGTCTCTGTGGAGAAGACTCTGTCTGTGCTGTCATTGGGACAAATATCCCAGAAATCCATGACATTCTCACCACTTTTCTTTGGCATGTGAAATACACTCAACCCTGATGGCCAAGGGTGGTGTGGGTGCTGGAGATGGGGAGCAGGATGGAGTCACCAGCACTTGTAGACACTCAGGGTTGGGAGAAACACATGAAGAAGATCTCCCAGACAAGGAATGGAAAAAAAATGCCCAGATTTGGCATTAATCCTGCAGTTAAGCTTTGGAAATTCCTGACTCCAGGGTAGGAGAGGGTTAAGAGAAAGCTCTGAGCTCTCTGACTACACGGGATGCTCTGAAGGACGAGCTGAGATCTCCCCAAAAGGCCTCCTACCCTTTTGATCAGGCTCCAAAGAGAATGTCTCTCATCATTAAAGTCAATTCTTCCAGGATGGTGAGTGAGGAGGGGCATTTTCATGGCTGATTAGCTCTGCAAAGCTCAGGCCAATTCAGCTGCTCTGGGGAGATAGATGGTGCTCCTGCCTCCCAACTGCCAGAGCAGAGGATCTGCTCGGTGTGATGCATGGAACAGGAGCCACTGCACCAAAAACACCTCACCAGGGACTTAGAGCAAAGCTTCAAAGCCACATCTGAAGCCCTGAAGTTTCTTGCTTGTGGTCTTGGTGGCTTCTGCATGGTAGATGCCAGAGCTGGGGGAATAAGAGGGGAGCAGAGAAGGGAGGTACTAAAATGCTCTGGAAACCAAACTATCACTCAAGGTCAGGTTGTTTGGGGCTCTGAGCAACCTGCTCTAGTTGCAGATGTCCCTGCTCAGTGCAGGGGGGTTGGACTAGATGGCCTTGAAAGGTCCCTTCCAACTGGGCTTTGGGGGACACCAGGGCTCTGCCAGATGCTGGGAAGGTGGAGGGAGATGATGCCTTCTGGAGGGTGTTTCCTGCTGCTTTGTTCCCAGTTACTCATGCACTGGATTTAGATGCTGCACAAAAATCCCCCTCTCCAGCTGATGCAAAGAGAAATGGTTTGAACTTGTCTGCAGCTGGGGTCAGCTGGGGAAGGGTAAGTGGAAAGCACTGAGGGACAATCTCCTGTGTGCAGAATGGGGGATTTCTGGCTACCTGAGATCATAGAATCATAGAATGGTTTGGGTTGGAAGGGACCTCCAAAGGTCATCTAGCCCAACCCCCCTACAAGAAGCAGGGACATCTCTAAATAGAGCAAGTTGCTCAGAGCCCCATCAAGCCTGACCTTGAATGTCTCCAGGGATGGAGCTTCCACCACCTCTCTGGAAACCTCTCAAGACACCAGAAGTAGATTTATAAGAGAAGCTGTGGGAATGCAACACGATGCAGCCATGCCAAGGACATTCCTGGCAAAGCTACTTTGGGGATTGATCCAGGCATTTGGTACAGAAACAGAGCAGTGGTGGTGGGATGGACAAGTCCCCTGGGTAATTAAGCTGTGAGGGACACAGAAGATGCCAGGGGGTTGTTTGTGGGTGCTGTGGGATGCTCTCTGTGTGTCTGCTCACGTGGAGATTGGTTTGATTCAGCAATGAATAAGCTGGAAAGCAGAAAACTTCATGATTTCTGGCCATCTGCAGGTTCTTGGTCCTGATTCTGTCCCCCTGTGGTGGGGAGAGGCCAAAGCAATGGGGACCTGAGCTGTGTCTGGGCTGAACTACCCCAGCTCAGGGACCTAGGTACAATGACTTGAGGTAGCAAACACACAAGTCAGGGCATCCCAGGCTGAGGATCTCAAGACTCATGCTCTAGAATCATAGAATCATAGAATTGTCAGGGTTGGAAGGGACCTTAAAGATCATCTCGTTCCAAGCCCCCTGCCATGGGCAGGGACACCTCCCACTACATGAGTTGCTCACAGCCCCATCCAGCCTGGCCTTCAAAATGTCCAGGGATGGGGCTTCCAGCCCCTCTCTGGGCAACCTGGGCCAGTCTCTCCCCACCCTCATGGGCAAGAACTTCTTCCTAACGTCTCATCTGAATCTCCCCACCTCTAGTTTTGACCCATTCCCCCCAGTCCTACCACTACCTGACAGCCTCAAAAGTCCCTCCCCAGCTTTCTTGTAGCCCCCTTCAGATCCTGGAAGGCCACAAGAAGGTCCCCTCAGAGCCTCTGCTCCAGCACGGATGTTCAGACCTAGTGAGGAAGACCACAGGCACTCAAAGAGCTTTTCCAGCCCATACTTTGAGTCTTCCCAACAAGTGGTTGTCAACCCTGTGCCGAGTCATCTCCAGTGACTTTGCTTCTGTGGCTTCTCCACCCATCTCATATCAGAGCTTTATTATCTCAACCATGCCCTAAGAAATACTCCTCCACTGACTAACTCCAGCATCAAATTGAAGTCTGCATTTGTCCTGTTGACTGGGGCATGGAGAACAGCTTCTCTCTGGGGACAAGAGGTGGCCAGTGACCCATGAAACCCCACAGGATCTTGCCCACCACTGCCTCCTAAGTGGAGTCTGAGCCCATATAACAGAACTAAGTCCTGGGAGACGAAGATTAAAACAAGTTCATTATCTCAGTGCCTCCAAAGAGTTAATTCCCCTGAGTCACCCTCAGCCAACCTCCTGCCTTGCCCCTTTCTCAGCCCTCAGCACTTTCTAGGTAGACTTTTAGAACACCTCACACGAGGCAAATCCTCTCAAACCAGCCAGTGGAGCATTTAATTGTGATGCTCATCCCAACACAAGACAAGCTCCCCTCTTTAAGCCTTTTTAATCCTTCTGCCTCTAACCTGAGACACCAGGCTGAGGGGAATAACATCCAATTCTTGGCTTAGGTGTTCCTCAGCAGCTCCTGAAGCTTTTCTAACCCTCAACCAGGAGCCTGGGGCTTGTGCAGAAGAAGGAGAAGGTATTTTCACACCAGGAGAAAAAGAATATACAACTGGGAACAATATATTAATGTCTCTCATGGAATATCTCTTGCAGAAACAACCACTCTCCAGGGCAAAGGACTCCCTCAAATGATGGCATTGATCACAGCCATGGTCCACGTGGGCAAATTAAGGAGTTTGGAGCCTTAAAGCTATAGAAAAAGAGGTGGAAAAGAGGCTTGCACCTGTATTTGCTGTAGGTACTTCCTCCTCACCTCTATTCTGACATTTTTACAAGACAACATGAAAATATTTATATTCCACAATGCCACTCACTGTTTATTTAGGTAATACCCCTGGAGCTTGCAGGCATTTCCTGGAGATAACCTTCTGGTGAGGAGCTTTCTGTGCTTGAACTGCTCATTAATCCCCCAGTGAACATCCTGGTTTGACACCATTATCAAGGCTGGCTGGGGAGGCTCTAATGGGATCACTTCATGGGAGGTTGGTGTTTTCCAGCACTTCATTGCAGCAGGTGCTTGTTGCATGGTTTAAAAATTACTCCACCATGAAAATACTCATTTTTAGCCCCACTTGTAACTCCCTGTGTCTCCAGCTGAGTTATTTCCCTGCCGTGCTCCTTGGAGTACAGGTAAATTAGGGGGTTTTTTTCCCTATTTTTGCCCCCGAGGTAATTCATTCATTTCTGAGCAAAGGGAGAGTGAAAAAGATAATAAAAAGAATTCATGGGCCTCCTTATGAGAAAGAGCCACTTGACATGGTCATGAGGTTCCCGTGCAAGCTGCAGGGATTAAAGCTGGCCCCAGGGGGAGGGTTATTTATGGCATTTCTCCATGAGCATGTTGGGACTTCTCCATGAAGTGTTGTTGCTGGGGTCATCTTCCCAGCTCATCCCCCAAACACTCTGCCCTTGTGACTCCAGCCTGCCCCTGCCTCACAGCCCCAGCCTGCACCAAACAACGGCTCCTTCTTTTCCACTTCAACTCCTTCCTCTCACCAGCAGCCTGGCTTGTGTCAGCACCACTGTGGCCACCAGGACCAGGGCAGGGATTGTCCCTCTGGACTGGGCACTGGGGAGGCTGCACCTTGAATCCGGGGGTCTGTTTTGGGTCCCTCACCCCAAGGAGGACCTTGAGGGGCTGGAGAGTGTCCAGAGCAGGGCAACAAAGCTGGGGAAGGGTAACAAACAGAGGGGAGATAAAGATTAGATGTAAGGAAGTTCTTCACTGTGAGGGTGGGGAGACACTGGCACAGGTTGCTCAGAGAAATTGTGGATGCCCCATCCCTGGAAATGTTCAAGGTCAAATTGGAGGGGGCTGGGAGCAACCTGGTCTAGTGGGAGGTGTCCCTGCCCATGGCAGGGGGGTTGGAACTAGATGAGCTTTAAGGTCCCTTCCAACCCAACCCATTCTATGTCTCTATGATTCTGTGATTCTAAGATTCTACTCATCTCTGGAGCACAGTTCATCCAAGGAATGCACATTCTTGGCTCTGCCTGGCTGCTCAAGCCCTCACCACCACATCTCCTGAGTGCTGATCTCTGCTCTCCAGTAGCAAACTCCCCGGTCATATCGATTGCCCGAGTCTCAGGGCTGGTCCTTTGAGACAGGTATTATTCTGTGTGTTTAAATAGCATTATTTATCTCCCAGTCCCAAACATGAGCTGACTCACAGGTCCCCAGATAGTGCCTTTATCCAAAGTTGTTTCTAAAATGCACAGTGCTGCTATAAAGACACCCCTTGGGAGCATCTGAAGAGCCCTCTCTGTTTTCCATCTGCATTCTCAACCACAACCACAGCAGCAGCTACTTCAGTGTGCACTGAGTAGATCCTTGCAGCAAACAACCTCTGGACAAGCCAGTTCCACTCAAATCCTCATTTCTTTTTTTTGGCAGGTGTCTCCTCACCTCCCAGTCATCCTGAACCTGCACTTGAACATCAAGTGGTGCCCATAATCCACCTCTGAGGCTGCTGCCTTTGCTGGTGGAGCATCCCTGCAGCATCCCAACAACATGTGCAATAAGTCATGTGCTGAATGGGGGGTTGTTTTTTTCCATTCCTCTGCCCCCCAATTTTTCTCCTCTGCTCAGGCTGGACACTCACAAGAAGGATGCTGAGAAGAGCTCCAAGCAGCAGCAGCAAAGCCCAAAAAGCCTTTTTATATTTCTCCTATAAGTCACAACACAGTTTACATTGTGATAGTCATTTAATCTGGGAAAAAAAACCCCAACCCAAACCCAGCCCCCCAGCCCTTTTCGGATTATAATGAGGCACTGTTTGCTCTGAAGAAGCCCAAGGGGATTACAGAGCAATATTCTTCTTGAGCCAAGCGTTATGCTTCCTTGAGCAGCTGCTCAGGGCTCCAACTGCAGCAGCAACCACCCCAAACTGTGCCTCAGCACCGAGATTTTACAGCAGCACCCAACAACCCTGAGATGTGAGACCCCCTGGGGTTGAAGATGGGGTGGGAGGACAATTTAAACCCCAGGAAAGGGACTACAGGATGGAGCCAAATAGCTATGGATGCTGGAAGTCAGCCTGGATGATCTAATGGTCCCTCCTTGCCTCCTACCCATGAATTGTCTTCCATAAATCCTATAAAAACAGAGCCCTGGGATTCCATCTGTTTCCTTTTCACCTTCTCTCTCCCCAGATTTTCCAAGGACTCAACCCATGGAGCAAAAGCTGTTGCAGGTCTACTCCCAGCAATATATTCCTCCTCCTCCCCGTGCCTCCCCAAATCCTCCTCTTGATGGAATTACACTGAGTTAAAGAAGTGAGGAGCAATTTTTCTCCCATCCAAGTTTCTTTCACTCCAAAAATTGGTTTAATCCTTTGTTAAGCCCTATAATATGCAGGTATCTCAGTGGCTGTACCAGAGTTAAGTAGCATGAAACTATTAATCTTGCTTTAGTGGTCAGAGGTGTTGACGAGCCATTTATTTCCAAGCCCCAACTATTGCTCTGAGGTGGTTTGAGCTGCTGGGAGGAAAGGGGGAGGGTTGGACAAGGGGATTTTTTTCCAACCTGAATTTTTTCTGTGATTCCACATTTCTGCTTCTCTGTACATAAGACAATCCCTGTGTTTTGTGTGTGCTCTGTATGTAATCGTGGATCCTTCTCTTTTAGGCATTTCACAGAACCCCAGCATGGTGGGGTTGGAAGGGACCTCTGGAGATGCTCTGGTCCAACCCCCCTGCTCCAGCAGCTCCCCCAGAGCAGGGGGACCAGCATCATCTCCAGCCACCTTTGGGATCTCTGCAGACAAGGAGACTCCACAACCTCTCTGGGCAGCCTGGCACAGGCTCCAACACCCTCACAACAAACACCCACCTCCTCCTGCTCACATGCAACCTCCTGGGGTCCACTTGGTGCCCGCTGCCCCTTGGCCTGGCCCTGGGCACCACTGACCAGAGTCTGGCCCCAGCCTCTTGCCCCCACCCTTTAGCTCTTGAGCAGCATTGAGCAGATCCCCTCTGAGGCTTCTCTTCTGCAGCTCAGCAGCCCCAGGGCTCTCAGCCTGTCCTGGGCACACAGATGCTCCAGTCCCCTCCTCATCTTTGTAGCCTCCACTGGACTCTCTTCAATAGTTCCTTGTCTCTCTTGACCTGGGGAGCCCAGAACTGGCCCCAATATTCCATCTGTGGCCTCACCAGGGCAGAGTAGAGGGGCAGAAGAACCTCTCCACTATTTAATAACAGCATAACAAAGCAATTTAACTTGACTTATATTTTAAAATCCAAATCCTGTGTTTTGCTTTTGCATTACTGAAATTCTCCTCCTGTTCAGATGGAACCTCCTGGGTTCCACTTGGTGCCCAGTGCCCCTTGTGCTGTCCCTGGGCACCACTGACAAGACTCTGCTCTCTAGTGCAGCTCACACAACCTCTAGCAAAATACCTGCTCCAACACTGTTATTATCCTGCCCTTTATTATCCCAATTATACTTTGCACAACTTCCTTACACCGGGGTGCAGGAGGCGTCTGGAGAACTGGTTTCCATTTCAAATCAGTAAGTCCTTACTGGTCTGTCCTGCCACAACAGGAGGAAGCAAAAGGGGTTGATGTAATCTAGAAACCCAAGTTCCTGCTGTGCTGTTTCACCAGGGCACGGGCGAGCCCGTGGGGAAGTTTCACCCCTGTTAAGCTGCAGGCACAAGTTTAACAACAGGTCCAGCCACTCCCAGGGAACTCAGGCAGACCATTCCCCCCCTTAATTACAAGGCTGGGTGTAAAAGTTTGGATAAAGTGTAGTTTAATAAACTCTGTATACATCCCAGGCCCCAGAGGACCTCTCTTTGCTGGAACCAAATCAGTCCAAGGTGGGCGACCAACAGGCTCTACATCTGCTCTGCAAACACCCTCCCCAGGTAATTATGAAGTTGATCTAAACCAGCACAATCTCCCCCAGGGAAGCCACAGCAGCCCAGCCCCTGTCATACTCAGCACTGAATGTCACAGCTCCAGTTCTCCTTTTTTGCTTCTTCTGTGCAAAAGAAGCAGCTCTCCCATGGCTGATGGTGTCAGACTGGTGCATCAAGAGCAGCGTGGCCAGCAGGTTGATGGAGGTGATTCTCCTTCTCTGCTCCACCCTCCTGAGACCCCACCTGGAGCTCTGTGTCCAGTTCTGGAGCCCCTGTGACAAGAAAGATCTGGATGTGCTGGAACATGTCCAGAGAAGGGCCACGAGGATGATCAGAGGCTGGAGCACCTCTCCTATGAGGACAGACTGAGAGAGTTGGGGTTGTTCAGGCTGGAGAAGAGAAGGCTCTGAGGGGACCTTCTTGTGGCCTTCCAGGATCTGAAGGGGGCTACAAGAAAGCTGGGGAGGGACTTTTGAGGCTGTCAGGTAGTGGTAGGACTGGGGGGAATGGGTCAAAACTAGAGATGGGGAGATTGAGATGAGACGTTAGGAAGAAGTTGTTGCCCAGGAGGGTGGGGAGACACTGGCCCAGGTTGCCCAGAGAGGTGCTGGAAGCCCCATCCCTGGACATTTGGAAGGCCAGGCTGGCTGGGGCTGTGAGCAACTGCTGTAGTGGGAGGTGTCCCTGCCCATGGCAGGGGGGTTGGGACTAGATGATCTTTAAGTCCCTTCCAACCCTGACGATTCTGTGATTCTAGGAGCTACCTTCAAAGCTGGGAGCTCAGAGCCTCGCTGGTGAGCTCTGCAGGTTGGCATCTCAAGGAGGAGACCTATGAAACCCAAGACAATATAAATTAACACATAATTCAACTCCATTCCTCAGCCATGAGCACACAGATCCAGTGCTCTCCTGCTACAACAGCCTCCAGGGTGAACCTGGCTGAGAGTAAGAAACTTCACGGGCATCACCACTAAGGAGATATTATTCAAAAAGGATAATAAGGCTTTGAGAAGAAGATGGTGGAGACTCCAAAGACCAAATTCATGCATTTTTCTTCTCATTAAAGTCAGGATGAAGGACTTTGTGCTCCCAGAGACTCTTCTTTTTGAATGGTCTCTCAAACCCAAGGCTGGTGTCTCCTGCCACTGCTGGTCATAGCCAGGGAAGGTGGTTAAAGCTTTGCCAAGGGTTAGGGCTGGGCAGCCTCTGGATGAATGACTGATGCTCTCTATGAACCCCTCTCCCTTCCCAAAGGGGAAGAGAAAGGGAATAAAGGTGAGAGACTTATGGGTTGGGAAAGAAAACTGCAATAGCTTTAATGAAAGCAATAAAACCCAAATGGAATATATACAAATCCACACAAAACCTGCATGGAAACCAACCCCCTGATGGCAATTCTGTCACTGTCACCAGTGATGCTGGGGAGCAGGGGCTGGGGAAGCTCCAGACTGGACCCAGTGGAAGACAGGGACTAGATTGAGGAGCTGGATTCAGGAGCTGGATTCAGGAACACATGGATTTGGATCGAAAGTAGAATGGACAGAGTCCTCCTCTGGCCATCAAAGAAGAGGCTTGACCCTGGTGATCCCTCAGCTTTATACTCAATATGATGTGTATGGGATGGCATCCCTTGATGGCCAGTTTAGGGTCCCCTGTCCTGTCTGCTCCTCCCCACAGCTGCCACCTCTCACTGCACCCCAACATGCTCCACAAGGTTGAGCAGTGACCTTGGTTTCTACAGGAGCAAGTCTAAGCAGGAGCCTTTCTGCACACCCCAGCCCTTGGTAGGAACTCTAAACACGGAGCATCATCACTGTGCAAATACAGTGATCACTTCAGAAAGTGCAGCTAGTTAGAAGAGACTTGGCTCAAAATATGAAATCACTGAGGAGAATCAATTCTCTTCTAACTCAAACCAGGACAAGCCTCAAGCAGCTGAGAAACTGGAGATTAGCATCTTCTCCCAGACAGTGAATAACACCCAGTTGTCTTTCCCAGGATGGAGTCAACCTCATGTGTGAGCCAGAGAGAGAACTGGGACAGAAATGAAGCTAACTGGTGTCTATGGGCATGTTCATGCCTTAATCCCTCGATTAATTACTGCCTGTTGGTGGAACAGCAGAGGTTGGGTCCCACACAGGTACCCAGCACACACCTGCACCCCTGGAGCAGTGTCTGACCTCCCCGTAATCCCTCTGATGAGGTGACTCCTGGGTGGTGAAAGCTCCTGGTGGTGCCAGGGGCTGATTAGAGAAGGTGTTTCCACCCTGGGTATGTGAGTCAACCAGAGCCAGGCTGCACATCAAGGGCAACAACCACGTTTCCTTCTAGCAGAGGGTTGGGCAGCACCAGAAAGGGCAAAGGAGAAGAAGAGGTGCTCTTGTGAGAGCCTCTTGGGGAAGAGGAGAGGATGGGAGGCAAAAATGTGAGAGAATCTCCTCCCCTTCTTCCTCACCAATATGATCTTTGACCTGGCTGTGCTGGGTCAATGGTTGGACTTGATGATCTTGAAGAACAGGTTGAGGGGAGAACTTCTTGCTCTCTCCAACTGCCTTAAAGGAGGTGGTAGAGAGGTGGGTGTTGGTCTCTTCTCCCAAGTGACAAGTGGAAACAGCCTCAAGTTGCACCAGGGGCGGTTTAGGTTGGACATGAGGATAAATTTTCTCACTGAAAGGGTTGTCAGGCACTGGAATGAGCTGCCCAAGGCTGAGGTTGAATCTCCATCCCTGGATGTGTTTCAAAGCCATGCAGAGGTGGTGCTAAGGGACATGGTCTAGCAGTGGACTTTGTAGAGTAGGGTTATGGTTGAACTTGATGATCTTAAAGGTCTTTTCCACCTCTAATGATTCTGTGATTCTATCATCTTAAAGGTCTCTTCCAACCAAACTATTCCATGATTCTTTCTAGGGGAGGTGAGACCTCCTCAAACACACTCAGCACTGTCTGTCCATGTGCCCTTGGGATGGGGTAAAGAGCCTGGCACCCATCACGGGGCTGCCAATGGTCTCTCCCTCCCCCAAACCACCATGAGCACCAGCTGCTCACCCACCCCTGACATCAGAGGAGGAGCCACCAGGGTCAGACACAGCAGAGACGCTTCTCCTGGAGAAACAGGGAGAGTCTGGGGCAGCCCCTAACAACGTGCAGCTTGTCTTTGCTGCTTTGTTTGGGGTTTTTTTGTTTGGGACACACAAAACAGCCTCGATTCCCTTTATTCCCCCCAAGAATACCCCACACAATGACGGCGCCTCCTCCTTTCAGCCCCTTCCCTCCAGCTGAACGTGCAGAGGGTCCCATTAGACCAGGCTCTGGTGGGCCAGGCTCTGAATACCCCTCCTTACCCTCCTGCCAGGCTGTTCTGGAAGGAAGGAGGGGAGACAGAGCTATTTTTATAGCAGCCAGGCTCTCCCCAGACTGCCTCTAACTCACTATTGTTGGTCAATGATCTTTCAATTATCGCTCAGGACTTTGCTCTGTTCTTGCAAAAAAAAAAGGGCTGATGTTTTCACCCCAGTCCTCAAGAGCAGGCTGGGATTGGATGCTCAGTCTACGTTGCTTGCAAACAAAACCTTTCTTTTTATACACATCAGAGCTTGGAAGTGCAGTGGAATTTTTTGTCTGTGGCATATTTACCATTCTGAGGTAGTTTGCAAAAGATACCCCTCAGCGATGGATGCTGAAGTGATTTTTCTCTTCCCATGAAGCATGTTATTTTATTTTGATTTTTTTTTTTCCTTTTTCCTCTTACTCTTTACACAAGACTCTGATTTTTATGAGGAAGCTGGAGGTTATCTCAAAATACACCAGGATTTCAGAGCAGCTTTACAGAGATTCCAGCTCTGGGCTGGGAGCCACTTTCCAGTTTGGACCTAACTTTAGTCCCTAGTCTACAAAAGGACATTTTCCCAGACAAACACTCTTGTTTTCACAGTCACCCAACTTGAGGCAATGAGATGTTGTGCGCATCTCACTAAAATCAGATGGAGACACATGGGTCAAATATTTTCATGAAGCTCTTGCAAGATATGGGCTGAAAACAGAGAATTTACAAGAAAAAACAGAAGCAGAGCAGATATACTGAGGAACTTGGTCTTTTTGCAGAACCTGGGTTGATCCAGCAGCCTTTGGGGTGCTACTGATGTAGGAAATACTGATTTTTTTTTAATTAGATCTTAATCGAAGGTCATAACATTTGTAATCACTACAGCTCTTGCAGGGCACAGGTGAAATAACCCAGGTCCATGTGGGTTTGTCACCATCTCACCAAGCACCATTTACACAAGAGCTTTGGGAGGGTGAAACGTTGTTCATCTTCTCTCCTAATTTCTGCAGTTCAATCATGTTTGATTCCTGCTTTCCCCTCACTCTAAAAAAGAAAGATCTAAAGCAGATGTGGGTATTTTTCAGCTCGTTGTTACCGTGCCTGCAAATCTATCAGACCTTTGTTCCCAGCAGCACTTTATTTATTATATTTCATTCCTTATCAAGCATATTTTTGAAGGACCTTTGGCCATTACGTCCACGTCTAAATGAAGGAACAAGAGAGGTCAACCTAAACCTCTAGCAAACTCCAAGTTTATGCCTAAATACCCTTAATAATTGGATGTGTGTTGTCAAACACGCTCCCAGCAGGATTTCCAGGTGGGTGGGGAGAAAATAGAGGGTTTCTCTGCTTCCTCCTGCTGTTCTGACACTCTATCAGCCAGAGAACTTCAGTGGAAAAGCTCCTGATTTGCAAGAGAGGAGAAGAGCTTGTGGCAGCCTGAGGTCTGGGACAGGATCACAGACACCAGAAGAAAGAGAGGGTGAAAGTCTGAATTCTAGAGAGGAAAAAACCCCAAACAACAATGAGACACGCCCTTCAAACAACCCAGCAGGTGTTTTGAAGGGAGATCACGTGGAGGTTGTAAAGTGTAGGGTTGGCCCATGCACCTCCCCAGACAGTGACTGAGCATCTCAAGGGAATATATTTAGTTCTGGGCATGATCCTGTTCAGACTCAGGCTTCACATGGTGGAACGTGTCCAAAGGAGGGCCATGGGGATGATCAGAGGGCTGGAGCACCTCTCCTACGAGGACAGGCTGAGGGAGTTGGGGTTGTTCAACCAAAGGGATGGGGCTGGAAGATGCTGAGGATTTGGGAATCATAGAATCACACTGGTTTGGGTGGGAAGGAACCGTCAAAGGTCATCTTGTCCACCCTCCCTGCACTGAGCAGGGACATCTGCAACTAGAGCAGGTTGCTCAGAGCCCCAAACAACCTCCCCTGCAATGGTGCCAGGGATGGGGCAGCCACCACCTCTCTGGCCAACCTGGCACGGGCTCTCACCACCCTCAGCACCAACAATTTCTTCCTTCTCTCTAGTCTAAATCTCCCTCTTTTAGTTTCAAACCATCCCCCCTTGTCCTGTCCCAACAGATCCTGCTCCAAAGGAACGTGGGCAGAGGTCGCAACGGGTGGAAACAGCAAGTTGGGTGAGGAACAGAAAAGCTGGTGACACTGGGTTATGAGCTGATGGGAAATAGCTGGTTCCAGGCCCTTGGGAAGGGAGTTATTCCTGGAGATCAGGGCTCCTGTGAAGCAGGAAAAATCATGTCTAATGCAGCATTATGGCTCCACATGATCTTTTGACCCCAGGTATCACCAGGTATGATCCATTTCGAGCGGTGCAGACAAACAGACCAAGCAACCACCTTCCCAGGGCAGCTCCACTGTTTACATCTCCATGATCTCCAGCTCAGCCCTGACTCAGCCACCAGCCAAGGATGGGCTGACCTTCTTCCTATCAATGGGAGCCTCCTTCACGAGGCCTTAATCTCACCCCAGAGGCCAATTCATTAATTAGCATCTCGGGCGATCCCGTCATTGGGCACCTGAAGAGGGTAGTAACTTGACTTATGTACTCAGCAAATATGTGCTGAGCAAACACACATTTAATTGCACGTGTAAGGACAACACACAGGGCCATAAAAGTTTGGCAGCAGGAGAGAACAGAGGCAGAGTTCCTCAATCTGGACATAAATCAGCACTGGTGGGACTTGCTCCTTGGATAAAATCAATGTCTAAGCTTGTTGATCCCACGTGCTCCATAAAATTGTGCGTGTCAATTAAGTGCTGAAGAGGAAAGGTCTGAAAATCTCAAATACTTTGAAATACTTTGAAATACTTTGATATTTTAGCTGTGACACCCAAGACTCTTCCATCTCTCAATGTACTACGTGTGGTTGGCAAAGCCACCACTGTCCTGCTGTGCCTGTCCCCAGGAAAGGGTGTTTCAATCATCCCAGCACATCTCTGATGAAATATTTCTGTTTTCCAACATTAAAATAGCTTAGTGTGCACTCTGGGCTAACCCAGCTCCTCCCTTTCCAAACTATTTTCATGTGGGGAAGTTGCCTGCTACTGAAAAAAAAAAAAAAAAAGCCTTTTGGGACATTCTTTGCATGTTAAAATGGAACAGATTAAACTTAATTTAACAATAATGACCTCCTGCGGTTAATGTTTCATGCAGACAGCAACAGGGCTCAGTGTGGTGGCTGAGAAGGTCAGGGAAGGTTTTCTTCTCTTGTGCAACATTCAGGGATGTTAAGTGTGCTCCAAAGCCTTTGAGATTGGCCATTGGCAGCTGGGGAATGCTCTGGTAGCTGGTCTCTGTTGTCTTCTCCTGATGTCAGGACCTCACTCTCATTTGCAGGCTGATCTTCCTCAACTCTTCATTTAAGATTTGAAGTTTCCTTGATAAAAATCAACCATCAGCCCCTGCACACATCTGATTATTTGAGTTATTTGGTAGAAAACCTTTTGATGTCATAGAATCATAGAATGGTTTGGGTTGGAAGGGACCTTAAAGATCATCTAGTTCCAACCCCCCTGCCATGGGCAGGGACACCTCCCACTAGAGCAGGTTACTCAGATTTGCCTGTTTTAAGGAGCTACTATTGGAAAAAGGGTAGGGAGAGATTTAAGGGGAGGTGGCATCTGGTGGGGTTTCCACCTAGCTGAAAAAACCCCCCCCCACAAATTGTCGAGCACAAATTCTTCCAATCTGATGCAGATGCTGAGAAGTCCACCTGAAGTCCATGGTGGGAACAATTTTTCCAAGTTCATTTATAGAATCATTAAGGTTGGAAAAGACCTCTAAGATCATCAAGTCCAACCGTCAACCCAACACCACCATGATCACTAGACCATGTCTAAAAGGACCACATCTACATGATTTTTGAGCCCCTCCAGGGATGGTGACTCCACCACCTCCCTGGGCAGCCTGGTCCAGTGCCTGACCACTCTTCCAGTAAAGAACTTCTTCCTAATGTCCAATCTAAACTTTCCCTGGTGCAATTTGAGGCCATCACCTCTTGTCCTATCCCTAATTACTCATGAGAAGAGACCAACACCCACCTCTCTACAACCTCCTTTTAGGTAGCTGTAGAGAGCAACGAGGTTTCTCCTCAGCCTCCTCTTCTCCAGACTAAACAGTCCCATTTCCCTCAGGTGCTCCTCACAAGCCATGTTCTCCAGACCCCTCACCAGCTTGGTTGCCCTTCTCACCACGTTAACCAATGTTTTGACTTCCAGTCTCTTGTGCAAGAACCAGCTTTGTTTGGCGAGGAAGCCGGGGAGGGGGGTGGGGAGCAGGTGGTGTGAAAATAGCAGCACTGTCATCTCTGATAACTGCAAGGGAACACAAACAGATGTGAGGAGAGACACGGTAGAGGATGGAGGTGCTCTCTGGGAGCAGATGCCAGCCCCAGGCCTCAGCTGGTAATATCTAACCATGCAACAGAGGCTGTGCCAGAGAAGTTTCCGTTGGTGGAAGACCTTTGGCTTTGGTTGGTGGCAGCAGCTGCGTGACACAGAGAGGGCAGTGTCATGGACACAGGGTTATGAGCTGGCTACCTCCTCAACGTGCTAAATCCTGGAGCTGGTGGCACCTTGGATGATGGCAGCAGATGGCATCTGAATCCACAGATCTGGGACATGCTGTGTCCCAGGAACAGATGTGTGGATGGAGATACCTTCTCTGGAAGCCCACCTCTGGACAGCCCAGAAGGTATTTCTAACTTATTCCTCATCTCATACAACTTCTTGGGTTTCTGTCTCCTTTGGTTACCAGCCCAGCACTTTTAAACTGAACCCACGAATCCATTCTCCTTCCTGGAACCTCTTGCAGAAAAGGCAAAATATCTGATCCATGGTTTTGTTAGACAGATGCTTGACTGACAGGGAGACACAAACCAGTCTTTAGATTGTTTTCTTTCCTCTCTGCTCAACACCCTTCATTATCCCTGGTAACTCATGCAGAAATCATCCAGGCTCACACTGAAGAACCCCCCTCAGCTCAGACAGGCACAAATATTTTGATTTTTAAATACAAACAAACTACTTTGATATGGTGAGTCGGCTCTTTGCACCCAATCTGTCTTTTCCTAAACCCTGGCCACCCCTTTTTAGAGGGAAAAATGTGAGTAATATCTTCTTTTGCCTTTCATCTAAAAAAAATCAGTATTTCTCAGCTGTTGACATCTTCCTACATTTGAAACAAGGTATTAAATTAACTCCTCGGGTAACTCCAGATACAATTAGATTACTGAAGACAGACCAAAGATGACAATCATAGAATGTAATGGGTTGGAAGGGACCCCCTAAGGTCACCTAGTCCAACCCCCCTGCAATAAGCAGGGACATCTCAACTAGGGCAGGTTGCTCAGAGCCCCATCAAGCCTGACCAAGTCTCCAGGGATGGGGCCTCCACCACCTCTCTGGGCAACCTGTCCCAGTGATCAATCACCCTCATATTAAAGAGCTTTTTCCTAATGTCCAATCTAAATCTACCCTCTTCTAGCTTAAAACCATCACCCCTCATCCTGTCACTACAAACCCTTGAGAACAGATCCTCCCCTGATCTACCCAAGATCTTCACCACCATCAGCTTTCTCACTCCTTCTTCACCTCACTGAAAATGAAAGGTCTCAACATTTTGAGCAGCATCTGCTTCTGCTCCACCCTTCCTGTCATATGTAGAGCAGAGTCTACCAACCCAGGAGAGGACCACAGATGCAACGGCTCTACTTCTTCCCCCCCTAAATCCTTTGCTGCTACAAATCAAAGCCTAGAAACTCTTGGAGAGCATGAGCTCAACTTGTGTTCCAGGGTAGGGTTTCATAGATCCCTGTTTTCTTGCTTACACAATCAATGGTAGATGCATCTTCCCAGTTTTAAAGAGGAAACAGTTACTGTCGAGCGACACAAACATCCCAGGCTGCTGAGCTTGGTCTTTTTGTGCAATTCCTGCATGGACAGCAGATTGCTTATTCTGCTTAAACCAGACCTAATGATGCTGGATCTCAGCACTGACCCAACTGTCGCTTGGAAAACCCCAAAAGCACAACCTGGGCCTGAACAACCCCAGCTTTAACTGCTCCCAGTTCCACCAGCATCCCTTTCTTCTGCCCCAAGCAAACCAGGGCTCCCCATCCTGTACCTCTCAGTTGTGAGTGGAGATCCCCATGGAGGGTTGTCCAGGTTTTGCTGAGACAGAATCCTTGACCTGCCATGGTCTGTAGGACATTAGCAATCTGGAGTCAGCCAGGGCAGTTGACCCCAGTTGGCTATGGGCATATCCCATCCCATAAACTTCACACCCAGCGTGAAGAGGGAAGTTCAAGGAGGACAGGGTCTTCTGCTTGAGTTCCTCCTGCCCCTGCTGCTCTTTCTGCTCCTGAGGATGTCTCCCTGTTCACTGTGACCACCATACATTTACTGGGCTGAGCATAACTTTGTTTACTTTATACTGGCTTTGGTTTGGGGGTTTTAGTACATGTTTTCATTTCAAACTGTGAGTCTCCTCTCCTTCTCCCAATTCTCCTTGTTGGCTGGGGAGGAGTCATTGGGTGATAGAGCAACTACCATGGTTTAGCCCAGAATACAGGGTAAATGTAGACAATGGTCCACACCTCTCCTCACTCAGCACAGCAGAGCCCTGGAGCTGGTGGAGCGGGACCAGAGGAGGCCCCAGCAATGGTGGGAGGGCTGGAAGGCTCTGCTGGGAGGCCAGGCTGGGAGAGTTGGGCTTGGGCAGCCTGGAGAAGGCTCCAGGGAGACTTTCTTAGGGTCTTTCAGGACTTTGAGGGGCCTGTCAGAAAGATGGGGACAGACTTTTGAGCAGGGCCTGTTGGGACAGGACAAGGGGTGATGGTTTGAGACTAAAAGAGGGAGATTTAGACTAGAGAGAAGGAAGAAATTGTTGGTGCTGAGGGTGGTGAGAGCCTGTGGCAGGTTGGCCAGAGAGGTGGTGGCTGCCCCATCCCTGGCACCATTGCAGGGGAGGTTGGTTGGGGCTCTGAGCAACCTGCTCTAGCTGCAGATGTCCCTGCTCAGTGCAGGGGGTTGGACTAGAAGACCTTTAAAGTCCCCTTTAACCCAAACCACGTTATGATCCGCTGTAACCCGTGGTGCTGCTGGTGCCTGCAGGGCCTCCCGGGGCCCCGGCTGAGACATCCGGTGGCGAAGCAAGAGCGATAACATAAAAAACCCAAACGCCTTTTTTTTTTTTTTTAACTTTTTCCCCTCCNAGAATCCTTGACCTGCCATGGTCTGTAGGACATTAGCAATCTGGAGTCAGCCAGGGCAGTTGACCCCAGTTGGCTATGGGCATATCCCATCCCATAAACTTCACACCCAGCGTGAAGAGGGAAGTTCAAGGAGGACAGGGTCTTCTGCTTGAGTTCCTCCTGCCCCTGCTGCTCTTTCTGCTCCTGAGGATGTCTCCCTGTTCACTGTGACCACCATACATTTACTGGGCTGAGCATAACTTTGTTTACTTTATACTGGCTTTGGTTTGGGGGTTTTAGTACATGTTTTCATTTCAAACTGTGAGTCTCCTCTCCTTCTCCCAATTCTCCTTGTTGGCTGGGGAGGAGTCATTGGGTGATAGAGCAACTACCATGGTTTAGCCCAGAATACAGGGTAAATGTAGACAATGGTCCACACCTCTCCTCACTCAGCACAGCAGAGCCCTGGAGCTGGTGGAGCGGGACCAGAGGANCCCTCCCCTCCAGCCCCGAGGCCTCCCACTCTCCTCGGAGCCACCCTCACCGGGGCCTCCCCGCTTCCCGCGGCTATTTAAGGCCGGGTTTTAGGGGGTGGCTGTGACTGAGGGGGGACTCTGAGGGGTACACAGAGGGAGCGGGGTCCCGCTCCGTGCCCCTCAGGGCCGCCCGCCCGGCCCGGAGGGAGAACCCGAACCCCGCTGCCGGTCGGGGCGGGCCCGCGGGTGACGTCATCGGCCGCGGCCCGGCGGCGGCGCCGCCGCTTGCGCGCTCCTCCCGAAGCGCGTCCCCGCCGCTCGCTCGCTTCCCCCCC
>VYZX01004359.1:119842-143900 GCA_013401335.1 Brachypteracias leptosomus
GCGGCTGAGGCTGCGGAGGGTGGGAGGGGCAGGGGCGAGAGGGGCACGTCCAGGTGGCCATAAGGGTGTAGGTGGGAGCGTATTGAGGGGACAACAGGGGTTTGGGTGTCCCTGGTTGAGTGTGAGGACAACAGGGGTGTGGGCGTGAGGGGCTGACCCAGGGGGGTGTGGGGGTAAAGGGCTGGGTAGGAGCCAGGTGGGACAAGAAGGATTTGGGGGCAGAAGGGGAGGTCTAAGGGCATGTGGCTGTGAGGGGACAGGCTTGAGGGGTGACAGGAGTGTGTGTTCCATGGGTTGAGAGGGCATAAGGCCAGATTTGGGGGGGTCTACAGAGGGTGTAAGCAGTTGAAGCTGGGTGGAGGAGGTCTGGGAGTAATGGGGTGTGGGTGTTGGGAGCCCCACCAAGCAGCAGCGGTTGGTGGCTACAGGGTGTTTATGCCCTTAAGAGGCACCTCTGAGAGAGCAGAATTTGGGTGCTGGGATTACACTGGGGGAACCGGGGGTCAGGAGTGGGATGAAGGGGCTGTGGGGTTGTAGGACAGTGGGTAAGTGTGGGTGTGGGCACCATGGACCGTACAAGGAAGAGCCAGGGAGATGATGGGGTGTGAGTAACCGGGTTTATGTTGTAGTAGGTCTGGACAGAAAGTGAGGTCGGGGGGAAGGGGTTGGGTTGGAGGACATACTAGGGGCAGCTGGGGTGGGTTTGGGGTCTATACAAGTAGAAGTCTGAAAGGTGGTGGGTGGATGAGGGTCAGTTTTTATGTGGAGGTGGCTGGTGTTGATGGGAGCAGTGAGGGGTGAGCTCCTGGGCTAGAGGACAGTGGGTGTGGGGCCAGTTCCTGGGTGGAGGCAGATATGGGAGAAGGACTGGCATGCAGATGGGGGACTGGATCTGGCTGGGAGCAGGTTGGAGTGGGAGAGGAAGGGTGTGTGAGTGGGTGTTAGGGCTGGGTGGAGACAATAGGGGTGTTTGGGGGGGGGTTGGGCAAGCTGGTCATGGCAGACAGCGTAAGCAGATGTTGGGTTTGGTTGAGGGTGAAATTGGGAGAGATGTGTTTAGGGGAGAGAAGCAGCATCTTAAAGGGGGGAGCTGGTGTGTGGGCAGACTCAGCTTTTGGGGCTGTCCCTTGCGAACGGGCAGTGGGAATATCAACCTGGTGGAAGGACCTCCTGGGTTTGCTGGGGGACAAGGCCAGAGCTGGAGGGAGTGGTGTGAGGGTCCTGCTTCTGGGCAGGGTTGTTTCTTTTTCTTTGAGGAAAAAAGGTCAATAAAAGGTGGTTCTGGGCAGAAGAATGGAGACCCCCTGGCTCTACTCTTGTCCAGGCTGTGTGTGGGGGGGTGTCTGCACAGGAGAGAGGTGATGTTTGAGCTGTGCCATAGTGGGAAGCACATTGCCTGCAGTGCCGAGGCTGGTTCTGGTGGTGATGGGATCCTCAGTTGGTTTGTGTGCCTAAACTCTATCCCATAGGATGAGAAATTGTAAATCTTCATGGGAAGAGGCTGGAAATACAGCCTGGCTTCTCCAGAAACTTGCATTTGCAGTGGAAGGGGGTTCTGTAAGATGGTTACCTGCTGTGGTTTGATCAGCTGTGGCAGCATGCGTTGGGTGAATTCCCTGGGCAGAGCCTGTTCTTGGAAAAGAAGGAAGGGAAAACAAGGCTGATTATTCTAGGCAGCAGTTGGTTTCTTGGGGAGTTCCTTATGGAGAATACCAACCACCCCTTGAGGATGCTGGCTGTGGATTTGGGGGGGAGGGGAGCTGCCTGAATAAGCTGCCTGAGTTCTGTGGAGAAAAAACACTTTGTGTGCTTTGGGAGTCGAGGTTTCTGGGTTTTTATTGGTATTTTTTGTCAGTCTGTAGATGGGTGTGTGATGCAGCTCATTTGAAAGGGGTTTTATGTGGAAACAATGCCAAGCCCTGGAAGTCAAAAGCTTCCTTTTTAATGTTTGGTTTTGGGTTTTTTTGTCACTGTCATAAAAATTTTCTTTTCGTTGAGGAAGAGGATTGTGAAATAGCCACTTACCTGTTACGTTCCTAGAGTGCTTTAGGATGTTGGGCTGTTTTAAGGGGTCTAGATGTGAATAAAGGCAGAGCAGAGTCTTTTCTGAATGGCAAAACTGGTGCTGCTGAGTTTAAAAAAAGTGTTAATACATATCCACAGCTTTTTTTCTTCTCTTATCTGCTTTGATAAAGCTGCTTGTTTCATTTTCACATATAATGCCAGTATAAAATTTAGCCTGAAAATATAATGCATATTTTTTTCTCTCTAGGTGTTTTATTTATCTCTTTGCTTGCTTGCTTGTTAGTGAGTTGAAACTCCCAGTGACGTTTTTAAACTTTGAGCTCTGAGAAAAGTGCAAAGCAGCATTTTCAGCACCATTTAGAGCTTTGCAGTCACAACTTCCACATGCCTGGAGTTTACCCTGTCAGAAATGGTGCTGTGGGGCTTGTTTTTTTTTGTTTTGGTGCTTTAAGAACTTGACTTTAAAAGCCTTGACCTGTTGTTAGATGCTATAGGTACAAACAGGAAGTAGAAGGGGAGGTGAAAATGATTTTCTAAGTGTGGTATATTCCACAGGCTTATCTGCTTGGCTGAGAGATGCAATTAAAGCTGGTGTGTTAATCTCCCTGCCCTCATCTAGATGTATATGATGACTGCTTTTGTGGTCTTGGCTTTTTTTGTTGATGTTGAGCACTGGGCATGTCATGATACAGCTTGTGCTTTGCTGCCCTGCTAATCCCTCACATCTTCCTGTGGTAGCAGCAAAGGGTGAACATTGTGGCATTGTAGGCTGATAATATTCTACTTGCCTTCCTCAGTGGAAATATCTGTTTGTTTATGAGATATATGGGTAACAAACTTGAGGTGGGTCATTTTCTCCCTTGCTTCACCCAAATGGCAGAAGGGGGGGATCATGTGCAGCACATTCCAGTTCAAATGTGGATGTTTGTGGGGTTTTTAAGTGGGCTGTGACTTCTTACAAGGGCATAGTAGAAGTGTTCCTGCATGTGGTTGTGTGATCGTTCTTGGTTGTAGAAATGGCTTCTGAGAAAACATTGACCTCTGCCTGGATCTGTCCTACTCTTGTGGAGGTAGAAGTTTGGGTTCAGAAGGGCTTCTGAAGACTTCAAGATGTGCAACCAGCCGCTGGAGTTCTTGTAAAGATAAAGATCTTGTTTTCAAGGAAGCTGAAAGAGAAAATATAGGACGTGCCTGATGTGCTTGTGTTTTCTATTTCAGTACAAACCTCCAGCGGGTTCTGTGCTGGCTGGAGTCTGCTGCAGGCCAATGGCTTCAAGATGCTTTAGATTGGACATTAGGAAGAAGTTCTTTGCTGAAAGAGTGGTCAGACATTGGGACAGGCTGCCCAGGGGGGTGGTGGAGTCACCATCCCTGGAGGGGTTCAAAAAAAGAGCAGATGCAGTGCTTCAAGACATGGTCTAGGGGCCAGGGAGATGTTGGACAAAGGTTGGATTTGATGATCCTAGAGGTCCTTTCCAACCTAAATGAGGGCAGGAGAGGACTAGTGCTGGAGGGATGAGAGGTCTCCCAGTCCCAGAGCTGCAGCAGCACACTGGAGATCAAATTTTTGAGCAGTGGGAGCTTGAGATCACCAAATTCAGGGTGAACTTGCCAGCGTTGGGTGTTGTGCAGCCAAAAGGATGCTGCAAACGTTGAGACCACAGAGTTTTCCAAGCACTGAGGGGCACAACCTCTTGTCCTGCCTGGATGGGATTGTTTCAGTGTTGGCCTGACAAGATCTGCTGAGGGAGGAAAGCACAGGTTAAGAAATGATTGTTATTTTACTTAAATTTATTGGTCAGAGATTGCAGAGGATTGAATTAACAAATTGAAGATAGTGCTTGGCTTCTGGAACAGTCTTTGTGTGTGTAGACACGGTGATGAGTGGGTTGATGTCTGATTTTAGCTAAAAATAGGAGTGGACTGTATTTTTGCCTAGGGAAATGCCAAATGATTCCAGAAAACTGACTTTTGTGTGTCAAGATGCTGCTTCTCCTTTCCTGGTAACACCTCTTGTGTTTTTGAAGTGGGAGATGGAGAAAATGAAGCAGTTGGAAGGAAAAAAAAAATCAGTGTATGTTTGAAACTACCTTTTTATTAATTTAATGGAGGCAGTTATGGGCTGCTGATTGAACATTATGAAGGAGTCGGTGGTAATCCAACATCTTTGGCCAAAGAGTATTACAGTGAGGAGGAATTTTCTCTCTAGATTTGGGTAAATCACAACCTGAGAGAGCTGACAACGAATTATCCCAACTCTCCTTCTCAAATCAATGGGAACTTTTGGTCAAAAGCTACTATACAAACCCTTTGTCTCTAAAAAGCTACCTGAGGCAGTTGAAAGCTTCAGGAAAATGAGGCAACTGCTTAATGTATCAAAGGCTGCTGGCAATTTGAATCAAATCAGTTTAAGCTCCCCAATTAGATTTGGGTGCTGCATTTGTTGGCTGAGCCCCATTCGGTTCCTCTCTTTTCATTAGTGTGTTATCAGGCTTTAAAATAATTTTTTCCTCTTCCATGTTGCTGTGTGAAAGGGCTTTGCTCCAATGTTGTGTGCTGGTAATAAAAGAATGAGCTCTTCAAGTAGGAAATACTTAAACATAATCAATTTTAAAGAATACACTGGGGGGAAAAAAAGAACCTTTCTCTGCTTTTATTTAGCTCTTGGAGGCATGTTTTCCAACTCTGGATTTATTATTGTGCTAGGAGGTGTGTGTGTGTCATGGAATCAGAATGGTTTGGGTTGGAAGAGACCTTTAAAGGTCATCTAGTCCAACCCCCCTGCAGTGAGCAGGGGCAGGTCTACATATACAGCTCTGTTTCTATCTCTACCCATATTTAAACGATCTGTTCATTGAGGGAGAAACCCATGGCTAATATTTCATCTGAATCCTCACTGGTTTATTGTTATTCGCTGTTTTATTGGGCACTGATGTTTTACTAGGGCTGTTTTAAGAACAAAAATGAACCTGTGAAATAACTCAATATTTTTGAAATATACGCTCTGCACTTCTCCCCTCGCACTGAACCTCCAGCGTAAATATTTGACTTGTGTGAGAGGGTGTTAATGTTTGCAATAAGCTCCTTTCTTAGGGTGACTTCTCAGTCTGCTTTAGAGCAAGGAGTGGAAAAATTCAGAGCACCGAGACAATGCAGCGCACGTTAGATCCTTCCTGTCATCTCTGCTGCTCACACATCAAACATCTTCACCCTCGGAGCTCGAGTTGCTGGAATTATTGAACAGCTCCTGGTCTCAACCAGGGAGAGAAAGGAATAAGTAGAGTCCAGTTGCTCTCTTCCTGCTGAGCACGTCGGAGCCTTGAGGCCTCTGGGAATGGTTCCTGGTTCCAGGGACATGTCAGGCTGCAGCATCTCCTTTTCTGCAGTGGTCAACAAGAAAGATGTTCCTGTCTCATTTCTCTGTCTGACTATCAGGGAAGAGCTGCCTGAGTCAGCTTAGCAGAAGTTGTCTGATGCTGCTCTAGATTTTTCCAGTATTTCAGTCTCTTGCTTCTTTCCTTATGGATCCAGCAGAAGCTCAGATCCAACCGGGTGTTCGTTACCATCTTCATTTACATTTCACATAAATTAACTTCTGTGGAAATATCAACAAATGACTGAAGTTAGCACTGTTTTCACAGAAATTACTCTGATTTTTAAGCTTTCAAAAGAACTGGGACCTGGAATGGGTTGCCCAGGGCAGTGGTGGAGTCCCCATCCCTGGAGGGGTTTAAAAAATGAGTAGATGAGGTGCTCAGGGATATGGTTTAAGGGGTGGACTTGGTAGTGTTGGGTTGAAGATTGGACTGGATGATCATATAGGTCTTGTCCAGTCTAGACATTTCTATGATTCTATGCTTTATTTAGTTTTATCAGGACACACAGTAAATATTTGGAAAGTATGTGATGGATCTCACTTGCCTGGCTTGTTCTTCTGAAGCTTTCATGAGCAATCATATTTAAACCTCTGAGATTACTGTGCCTAACAAGTGTCTGTGAAAGTCCATGCTGAAAATCCTCCATAGGAGATGCTGCTGCTGACCACACTGTTGTGTTATTGTGTTGATTTATGATACCCTTGGGTGCTCTTTTCTTAAACAGCTGGTTCTTTGAAGAATTTCTTCCAATTTGAAGTTCTAAGTGCTGTGGTTGGAATTAGCTTCTTGATTGGGTAGAAATCACAGGATCATTTAGGTTGGAAAAGACCTCTAGGATCATCAAGTCCAACCTTCATCCCAACATCTCCCTGACCACCAGACCATGTCCTGAAGCACCACATCTAAAGAGCTCTGCTTTTTTTTCCTGTCCTCAAAATGTTCAGAGCAAGTATCATAGAATCATCAGGGTTGGAAGGGACCTTAAAGATCATCCAGTTTCAACCCCCCTGCCATGGGCAGGGACACCTCCCACTACATCAGTTGCTCACAGCCCCATCCAGCCTGGCCTTCAACATTTCCAGGGATGAGGCTTCCAGCACCTCTCTGGGCAACCTGGGCCAGTGTCTCCCCACCCTCCTGGGCAAGAACTTCTTCCTAACCTCTCATCTCAATCTCCCCACCTCTAGTTTTGACCCATTCCCCCCAGTCCTACCACTACCCGACATCCTAAAAAGTCCCTCCCCAGCTTTCTTGTAGCCCCCTTCAGATCCTGGAAGGCCACCAGAAGGTCCCATTAGCTCATTAGGAGCTCGTAAATCACATCTTCTAAAGCATAGTGAAAAGATACAGTAAAAAATGCAGAAGGTGGGACTGCAAATGCTGTTATCTTGTAGGTGAAGTGGTTTTGATGGAGAAGTGAGCTCCTCCAAAGTGGAACTCACCCTAAGAACAACTGCAGCAATTTTATTCCAGCACTTTGTTCTCATAGAGCCACGTGCCAACATCTGCCCGTGCAGCCGCTGCAGCGCCTTGGAAGCGGGGCTGGAAAATTTGATAATCACTTTTACAGCAGAGAACAGAGATGATAATTTGCTTTTATGCATGGCTTTGAGTTGTGAAATGCTCATTGAGGCCCTGAAAAGCTGCCCCAATAATGATGTTTGCTTTTTTTGTTTCCTGCTTTTGTTGCCTCGCTTTGTTTGTGGCTGATCCACATGGAAGTTCCTTTAGAGCCTACTTGAGACTGTCACTAATGCCCTTCCCTCCCTTGGCTTCAGATAAATATTTATTTGATTAGAGACCATGGGTTGCCCTGAGGGTTTCAGTGGATGTGCTGCATGTGTAGGATTCAGGGCATGGACATAAAATCCTTGGGATTCTCCAAAGGGAAGGGCTCCATCCTGATTGATGTCATGAAATCATTGGTAAGAGACCTTAACTGCACGTGGAATGGTCCTCATGTGAAAATCTGAGTTAAATTTGGTACAGCGGGAGAGGGGGGGATTTTTAGGATGGTATTTTAAAAGAAAATAGACTTGGGTGGGGTTTTGGGCTGATAACAGCCTTGGAGCATCTCACATGGTGAAGGATTTCAATGTGTGGCTGAGCAACATTCCCAGTAAAGAAGAGCAGCTGATCTCTAAATCAGATGGTATGAAATACTTCTAGGACGCCCCAGGATCTAGTTCATCTTCCTGGTGCTGCTTGTGGCTGAATTTGCTAAAACAGGTTTCCTGTTCCAGGGAAAGCAGCTTTCTTATATCATCAAATTCAGAATTTTCAGTTCCCTGAAAATGCAGAAGCAGAATGAAGCTGGTTTGAGGGAGATGGTGCTGGTGGGGGGGTGTTTGAACCAACATGTTTGAACCAACGTGTTTGAACCAAGCTTTCTGTGAAGACCAAATGCAGCTGTAAAAAATCCCTTTTTTTTTCTACTATTTCTCTTTCTTGCTTCTCAGAAACCTTGGTTTTTTTTTTCCTCTTGGCTAGTTTCTGTCCTCTGGAAGGCCACAAAATAAGGAAGGCCACGTTAGGAAAACACCCTTTTAAAGACTTTATTAGTCAGTGTTTGTATTGCATGAAAATTTTAACACCCGTCTCCAAGGTGGTGCTTGTCTGCTTCAAGTATAAGGAGCTTGGCACAGACAAATTAGCATTTTTTGGAAACTCCTTTTATGTGCTCGAATCCAGGAGGCGAGAACTGTTTTTCCCATTCAGAAAATTGAGGTTGGATTTAATATTATTTCCCTGTGAAGCACAAGAATAACAGTGTCTTCAATTACTCTGCTTTAAAAGCAGAGTAGTTTTCACCCCTGCTGTTTTTCAGTCATTACTATTGCTAGGAAAAAAAAAAATTACACCTCCAGTGCATTTACTTGTGGTATAATGTATAGCTGAGTGGGTTTGGGTTGGGTTTTTTCCCCCAATATCTTTGTGCATGTGTCATTATATCCTCCCTTTCAGTTTTATAATGCTCTAAGTGTTGGTGTTGTGGCACTGTTGCCAGATATTTTAGATGTAATTGCCTTATCTGGAGAAAAATCTGGGATTGAGGCTCGCCCTGTGTACAATTTGGGGATTTTGTTGCTTGAGAACGTTTGAGTTGTTCTAAAATAAACTTTTCAAGATGACTTTGGGAAGGGTTTTTTTTTCTAGCACGTTTCCTGCCAGAGCTCTGCACCTGCCTGTTTAATGATTAATTGACACGACCGATACCCTGTTAATGCCTGGTGGGGAGTGTCACATGAGTTTTACACTGATTTCAGAGCTTGGTATCTCCAAAGGCTGCCTCTGCTACATGTTTTGATCCTGTGTGGAGTCATAGAATAGAATCAGAGTGGTTTAGGCTGGAAGGGACCTCCAGAGGTCATCTGGTCCAACCTCCCTACACCAGCAGGGACATCTCTACCTAGGGCAGGCTGCTCAGAGCCCCATCAAGCCTGACCTGGAAGGACTCCAGGGATGGGGCCTCCACCCCCTCTCTGGGCAGCCCATTCCACTCATCTATCACCCTCATGGTAAAGAACTTTTTTCTAATCTCCAGCCTAAATCTCTCCTTTCCCAGCTTAAAACCATCACTCCTGGTCCTGTCCTTACAACCCCTTTTGAACCAGCAAAGGCCAAGACAATTTCCAGCCATAGCAAGACTTGAGGGTGTGGGACTGAAATGCTGATGGTGCAGGTCAGCAGCACAAGAGAAAAATTGGAGGAAAATCCCATGTTATAGCCCATCAAGGACTTTGGTGCTGCTAGGGTAGATATTTGACTGTATCAGAATTGTGAGCAGGCATTGAAGTTGCTGCTCCTCTGGCAGAGAAGTATTGAATTCTGAATAACATATCAGGAAATTACTGTTGAGGTCACTGGTTCTGTGCTTTTCATTTCAAAGGGAGATTAGGAGCAGGCCAGATTGTTCAGCCGATTGCTTTTAATTTTGTTGAGAAATTTGGGGCTAAATTTCTTGCACAAGATACTCTCTCTTTCCAGATGTGCTTATTTCTAGTTGCTGCCTGCTGGCCTGACAGTCTCTAAATGCTCTTTTTAACTGATGGATTTATTGCATTCAAACACGTAACAGGCAGATCTTTTAAATTTGGGTCAGTTGGTAGCTGTTTCTCACAAGCACAGGTTGCAGTGATTCTTTCAAGCAGTGTTTTTCATTTTGGGGATGGTAATGGGTGTTTAAATATGCCCTCCTTCAACTTTGGGAGTATGAATCATTTTGAGGAGGTGTTGAAGTGGTTCAAAGTCAAAAGCAGAACTTGACTTCCCGCCTATGCACATTTTTATTCGAAAACACCCCTTCTAATGTGGCTGGAAATACTTTTTTTCCAGTGGATATTGCTGGTATTAACTTGCTTTATTGATATTTACGTGGTGAGCCCAAAGAAAACTCAGAGCTATGTAAAACATTGGATGTTGAGGTGCTGGAGTGTGTCCAAAGAAAGGGAACAAAGGTGGGGAAGGGTGTAGAGCAGGAGTGTGGTGAGGAGCAGCTGAGGGAGCTGGGGGGGTTGAGGCTGGAGCAAAGGAGGCTCAGGGGAGACCTTCTGGCTCTGCACAACTCCCTGAGAGGAGGTTGGAGCCAGGTGGGGTCGGGCTCTTCTCCCAAGGAAGAAGATATAGGACAAGAGGAACCAGCCTCAAGTTGCATTAGGGAAGGTTTAGGTTGGACGTGAGGAACAATGTCTTCTCCAAAAGGGTTGTTTTGGGCTGTGCCAGGCTGGGCAGGGCAGTGGTGGAGTCCCCATCCCTGGAGGGGTTTCCAGCCATGGAGATGTGGTGCTGAGGGACATGGTTTAGTGGTAGTGCTGGGTTAATAGTTGGACTTGATGATCTGAAAGGTCTTTTCCAACCAAAATGATTTAATGCTTCTATGAAAGCATAATAATGGTAAGGTAATAATTCTTGGTTCATTTGCAGCTGTTCTCAGTAACCCCAACAGCTGAAATTTCTGGGCACAGCAGTGCAAATGTTGTCTCAATACGTGCAGAATTTCCTGATGTGAATGGCATGACAGTTTCTCTGCAGGTTTGGTGTTGGAATGTGAAAGGATGGGATTTAGATTCCTGGTGGAAAACAGGAATGTGAGATCCAGCTGGAAAAGCTGTAGTGACTTCATAGCCAACAACTTTTCTTACAGCACCTAAGGAGGGAAGAAAGGGGGTTAAGGGCACTTCAATCCTGAAAGGGCAAAGGGAATTAATCAATGAAGAAGTACCCAAGGTTCTGGTTGCTTTTATAATCTCAGAATGGTAGGGTTGGAGATCATCTGGTCTAACCCCCCTGCTCCAGCAGGTTGCCCAGGATCATATCCAGGTGGGTTTGGAATCTCTGCAGACAAGGAGACTCCACAACCTCTCTGGGCAGCCTGGGCCAGGCTCCAACACCCTCACCCCAAAGAAGTTTTTCCTCACATTAAAACACCTAAGTCATTTCTTCTGAAATATTTGAAGTGTGCTGGTTTCTGTCCTCCAATTCTGCTTTTGCTGGTGGCCACACACGTCCTCAGCTGGTGGCCACAAGGGTGTCATAGAACTGGGACTTTGGTTTTGAACCAGAGCTAAATGGGAGAGAAAGAGCTTGTGGCAGCCCAGGGGCTGAGAAATGGATCTCTGCACAAATTGATATCTCTGCAGGGTTTGATTACTATGAGCTTTAATGAGGCTTATGGATAAGTAAATGTGGGTTCCCCCTGCCAGCTGGAAAGGGGGTGTGATTGGTTTTGGTAGCTTAGAGGTAGATAACAGCTTCTCTTCTTCATCCACATTTCCTGCTAAGGTCTTTTTAAGCAAAGATAATCAGGTTTTGTATTGCTGCAAGTTGTAGGAGTGTCTCCTGGGAAAGACAAGGATGGTGTCACAGCCAGTGTTACTCTACCCCCCACTTCANGATTCTTTCAAGCAGTGTTTTTCATTTTGGGGATGGTAATGGGTGTTTAAATATGCCCTCCTTCAACTTTGGGAGTATGAATCATTTTGAGGAGGTGTTGAAGTGGTTCAAAGTCAAAAGCAGAACTTGACTTCCCGCCTATGCACATTTTTATTCGAAAACACCCCTTCTAATGTGGCTGGAAATACTTTTTTTCCAGTGGATATTGCTGGTATTAACTTGCTTTATTGATATTTACGTGGTGAGCCCAAAGAAAACTCAGAGCTATGTAAAACATTGGATGTTGAGGTGCTGGAGTGTGTCCAAAGAAAGGGAACAAAGGTGGGGAAGGGTGTAGAGCAGGAGTGTGGTGAGGAGCAGCTGAGGGAGCTGGGGGGGTTGAGGCTGGAGCAAAGGAGGCTCAGGGGAGACCTTCTGGCTCTGCACAACTCCCTGAGAGGAGGTTGGAGCCAGGTGGGGTCGGGCTCTTCTCCCAAGGAAGAAGATATAGGACAAGAGGAACCAGCCTCAAGTTGCATTAGGGAAGGTTTAGGTTGGACGTGAGGAACAATGTCTTCTCCAAAAGGGTTGTTTTGGGCTGTGCCAGGCTGGGCAGGGCAGTGGTGGAGTCCCCATCCCTGGAGGGGTTTCCAGCCATGGAGATGTGGTGCTGAGGGACATGGTTTAGTGGTAGTGCTGGGTTAATAGTTGGACTTGATGATCTGAAAGGTCTTTTCCAACCAAAATGATTTAATGCTTCTATGAAAGCATAATAATGGTAAGGTAATAATTCTTGGTTCATTTGCAGCTGTTCTCAGTAACCCCAACAGCTGAAATTTCTGGGCACAGCAGTGCAAATGTTGTCTCAATACGTGCAGAATTTCCTGATGTGAATGGCATGACAGTTTCTCTGCAGGTTTGGTGTTGGAATGTGAAAGGATGGGATTTAGATTCCTGGTGGAAAACAGGAATGTGAGATCCAGCTGGAAAAGCTGTAGTGACTTCATAGCCAACAACTTTTCTTACAGCACCTAAGGAGGGNACGTGCAGAATTTCCTGATGTGAATGGCATGACAGTTTCTCTGCAGGTTTGGTGTTGGAATGTGAAAGGATGGGATTTAGATTCCTGGTGGAAAACAGGAATGTGAGATCCAGCTGGAAAAGCTGTAGTGACTTCATAGCCAACAACTTTTCTTACAGCACCTAAGGAGGGAAGAAAGGGGGTTAAGGGCACTTCAATCCTGAAAGGGCAAAGGGAATTAATCAATGAAGAAGTACCCAAGGTTCTGGTTGCTTTTATAATCTCAGAATGGTAGGGTTGGAGATCATCTGGTCTAACCCCCCTGCTCCAGCAGGTTGCCCAGGATCATATCCAGGTGGGTTTGGAATCTCTGCAGACAAGGAGACTCCACAACCTCTCTGGGCAGCCTGGGCCAGGCTCCAACACCCTCACCCCAAAGAAGTTTTTCCTCACATTAAAACACCTAAGTCATTTCTTCTGAAATATTTGAAGTGTGCTGGTTTCTGTCCTCCAATTCTGCTTTTGCTGGTGGCCACACACGTCCTCAGCTGGTGGCCACAAGGGTGTCATAGAACTGGGACTTTGGTTTTGAACCAGAGCTAAATGGGAGAGAAAGAGCTTGTGGCAGCCCAGGGGCTGAGAAATGGATCTCTGCACAAATTGATATCTCTGCAGGGTTTGATTACTATGAGCTTTAATGAGGCTTATGGATAAGTAAATGTGGGTTCCCCCTGCCAGCTGGAAAGGGGGTGTGATTGGTTTTGGTAGCTTAGAGGTAGATAACAGCTTCTCTTCTTCATCCACATTTCCTGCTAAGGTCTTTTTAAGCAAAGATAATCAGGTTTTGTATTGCTGCAAGTTGTAGGAGTGTCTCCTGGGAAAGACAAGGATGGTGTCACAGCCAGTGTTACTCTACCCCCCACTTCAGTTCTTCCCAAACTCTAAGAACCACCATATCAGTTTATCCTTTCCTTGGTAAAAGTTTAGGGTGTAGCCTCAGGGTTCATCAGGCTCCATCCCATTGAGAAGAAATGACCACACAACTTCATGAACCAAACTGAAGTCTGGTTCATCTCATCATGGTTTGGTTTCCCTGTCTATGAAACAAAGACAAATTGTTGGTTTTCATAGAATCATAGAATGGTTTGGGTTGGATGGACCTTAAAGATCATCCAGTTCCAACCCCCCTGCCATGGGCAGGGACACCTCCCACTAGACCAGGTTGCTCCAAGCCCCATCCAACCTCATCTTCAACACCTCCAGGGATGGAGCATCCACAGCTTCCCTGGGCAACCTTTGCCAGTGTCTCCCCACCCTCAGAGTGAAGAAAAAGATATTTTAAAGATGTTCTGATGATGACACTGTTTACATAGGAATTCAGAGGCTCTCAAGCATATTTTAATTGCAGTTTAGTGTGGCAACTGATACCAGACTTCTCTATTCTGAGCATAATCCTGTCCTCCAGAAGAAATGTGGATAATATTACTGTATATATGCCTAAAACCATCTTCACTGAGGCTTATGAAAAAGGAGATTGTGTGTTAAAAGTGCTGAAGTTTAAATGTGATCTTAATTTCCCTCGTCAGTGCTGACAGGAATTTGTCATGTGGAATTAAAAAGATGAAAAAAATCACTATGTGAAAGTCGTGTTATCTGATCAAAGCTTTTGGAGTAAAAACAGAGCTCCTGAGCTAAGAACCATAGGCTGTGCCAGGGGACTCAGGGCATGGTGGGATCCAAAGCCTTTTGCTGTTCCATCTTCTAACCTTTGTGTTGCTTCTCAGTCCTTAGCTCTTTCTCCACATCCAGGCTTTATGCAGCCTTCCAGGAAGGAGCTGTGCTTCTATCACCCCTTGAAGGAGGAGTTGAGATCTTCTCTTTACACTAGCAGTGAGGAGGAGGGAAGGATGCTCTGCCCTGTTGCTTTGCAGCCCCACTGCAGCTTGGGATTGGTGGTATGGGGTGAGCTTCCTCCTCTTCTCTAGACCCTGGTTCTGTAGCATTACCTAAAAATAGAGACTTTTTCCTCTCTTGAGGGTGGAGGGGAAAGGAGCTCTTGGAAAGGGATTCCTTGAATTTGAAGAAGAAATTCTGTAGAAGACAACTCTGCGTGTCCATTGATTTCTGTTTACACTTGATTTTTTCATACACTTCCTATTGATTTAAAGTTGTGATGGAGTCACAGACATCAGCAAATCCACAAGAGTCTGAGCACTTCATGTCTCTTTGAGCATCAAGGCTGCAAGGTGAATACTAAGTGAACTCCTGGTGTTTGCTGAAGGAAACCTTCCTGTGAGGTTCAGGAAGACTTATAGGATGCTGCAGACACAACTGGAGTTGCTGATTCCTGTAGTGTCTTGAACATAATAATTTTGTGAGTAGTGTGGCCAGAAGCAGCAAATTCACACTGAAGATTTAAGGAGTAGCAGGATGAAGGCCACTATCCATCAATACTGGAGGAGATAAACCACTAGGGATGATTTCTGTGGCACCTCTGTACCTGAAGAAGAAAACCCACTCATTGTGAGGCCAGAAAGAATTGTGGAGAATTAACTTGTTATAATTTACACCTGGGGTAGGAGTAGCACAAGATGCTGTGGCTAATGAATAGACTGAGCATCAAAAGCCCTTTGGGAATCTGGGCTTGTGATGGACTAAAGATTAAGAGCAGGTCAGGACTGATTTGACACAAGATGCTTTTCCTTTAATCTCCAATTAAAAACCCCAAACCCTCTGATAGCTATGATTTTAATGGGGTTAAATATACACACATAAATACATATCTCTCTCCAGTGACTCTCTGGCATTTTGACAGGTTCTGCTTTCTGCTAATGACTTGGAGTGGAAATGCAGCTAAGAGTCTTTTATAAGCTTTTTCCTTTGGTCCTACATGTTGGTTATCAGCTCTTGAATATAGAAAGGCTTTAAAAACAATCTCTGGAAAAATTTGGCCTTAATTAGTTTTGTGGAACAAAAATAGGAGTGATGAGTTTCTAAATAATCTTGTTGGGATGTTCTTCTCTTGGCAGTTACCTTGTTGCCTCTTACATGTAAAACACTTGTTGTGTAGGTGAAGCTGTGCAATTAGCTAGGTGTGGAATTAAAATAATTACTGTGCAGGTCACTTACTGTTCCTTAATATATGGGGAGACCTTCTTGTGGCCTTTAGTACTTAAAGGGGCCTGTCAGAAAGCTGGGGACAGACTTTTTATCAGGGCCTGGTGGGGCAGGACAAGGGGTGATGGTTTTAAACTAGAAGAGGGAGATTTAGACTAGAGAGAAGGAAGCAATTGTTGTTGCTGAGGGTGGTGAGAGCCTGTGCCAGGTTGGCCAGAGAGGTGGTGGCTGCCCCATCCCTGGCACCATTGCAGGGGAGGTTGTTTGGGGCTCTGAGCAACCTGCTCTAGTTGCAGATGTCCCTGCTCAGTGTAGGGGGGTTGGACTAGATGAGCTTGAAAGGTCCTTTCCCACCCAAACCACTCTATAATTCTACATAATATCCTATTTAAGGAGGACAGAAGACCAGGTCAGCAATGTGAAGTTGTTACCCAAAGTGGTTTTGATGTATATATATAATGTGAAGTATATCCTGTAGCATCTCATCCTAATCTTGTTAGCAAAGGTCTTACTGATTATACAATAAAACACCTTAAAGAGATGTTTGCTTGTACATCAACTTACATAAACTAAGCCCAGACTTTTCATGTATGGTATTTTGAAATGAAACCCTGCTTGGGATCTAAAAATGTGAGTAAAGTGTTGTTATGAGTTGCTTTCTGAGGAACACCATCCATGGACTGCATGGGAATGACCATGCTAACATAGGCACTGAGTATTGCAGCCTGGAGAAGAGAAGGCTCCAGGGAGAACCTGTTGTAGCCTTTCAGCATCTGAAGAGGGCCTCCAAGAAAGCTGGGGAGGGATTTTTTACAAGGGCTTGTAGTGATAGGATGAGGTGATGGGTTCAAACTGGAAGAGGGGAGATTTAGATTAGAAATTAGGAAGAAGTTCTTTAATATGAGGGTGCTGAGACACTGGCATGGGTCATCTAGAGAAGCTGTGGATGCTCCATCACTGGATGTGTTCAAGACCAGGTTGGAAGGGGCTCTGAGCAACCTGATCTAGTGGGAGGTGTCCCTGCCCATGGCAGGGGGGTTGGAACTGGATGATCTTTAAGTTCCATCCAACCCAAACCATCCTATGATTCTATTTTCTGTGACTATGGTTAAGTGATGTCAATATACCACCATTAGCTTCCATGTCATCTTCAGGACTGTTTCTGCAGGAGCTCAGCCTGTGCAGCTGAAGCTGGGGAGAATTCAATGTGCTTCTCCACCATCTGCTTCCTGGTGATACCAGTCACAAACTCATGGCAGCAAATTGCAACAGGATTGAAAATGAGGAAGGGAAACTGCTGCACGTCCCTTGCTCCATTCTTGGCTCTTTTTGTGGCTTTTTTTCAGCCATGGATGGTCCCTTCACTTCTTCCCCACGTTTCAGTTCTGAAGGATGTGATGTGCTTCCCTCTCCAAGTGAATTAATGCAGGGTAGAGTCACAGGATTGATTTATTAACTCATTAACAGCTTTGATGCTTAATTGATTGAGTACAAGTAGGTACTTTGCAGTCCCTGTAGACCAAGGCTGGGGTGTTGTCAGACCTGATGCAAATCTGTCAGTCTCAAACTGGTCTTAGAAAGCTGGTTTCCCCACCAGTGTTTTGGAGAGTCCTTTCCCAGGCTATCAAACTGCAGAGCTCATTCCACGGGCTGGAAACCAGAGCATGGTACATATGGGTACATATCCTATTACTTATTTTTCCTGAGGGAGCACATAGGAGTCCTACTCATCCCATGTGGATTGTGTTCCTCCTAAAATTGTCCACGTTGAACCTTCTCTTGATTATTTGTACCAGTGGGATTCATGGTCATGGGTTCAAATCAAATATTCTGCCTTTTTTATTGCTATTCTTCTTATCTCAATGCTTTGTGGAAGTTGTGATCTCTCCTTTATATTCTTAATTCCCTTTAAAAATCTTTTTCTCCGTGTAATTACAACTGAATTTTGCCCTTGGGCAGGTGTACTCATAATCTTTTAAGAGCAGTTTTAAAAAGAGTGAGGGTCAGGAGCTGGTCGTGGAAAGTCACATTAGTTGAGTCTTTGGAGTGTGCAATAGTGATGTGGGGTGTCTATTAAAAAAAAGTGTGGGGAAGATGATCTGTGGCTACAGAGCCACCACTCTGACCTTGAGAGCAAGGGAGGCTTTAGAGCATGTTAAAGGAACCAATGTCTGGAGACAGAGATTACCAGGTGGCTTTGCTGCTTAGAAGTGATATTCTTTTAAATAAAATATATATATAAAGATATATGGGGAGGAGAGGGATGTTTTCTAAGCAGAGTTTAGAATGACAAGGGGGCCTCCAAGAAAGCTGGGGAGGGGCTTTTAATGAGGGATTGTAGTGACAGGGTGAGGGGTGATGGGCTCACACTGGAAGAGGGGAGGTTTAAATGTGAGGAAGAAGCTCTTCACCATGAGGGTGGTGAGCCACTGGCACAGGTTGCCCAGAGAGGTGGTGGATGCTCCATCCCTGGAGGTGTTCAAGGCCAGGTTGGATGGGGTTTGGAGCAACCTGGTCTAGTGGGAGGTGTCCCTGCCATGGCAGGGGGGTTGGACTAGATGATCTTTAAGGTCCCTTCCAACCCAAACCATTCTATGATTCTGTGAAGGTGTCTGTAACAGACGAATGCTCTTTGGAAGCCCATTTGATTCAGTGTCACCTGGAGTATTATTGAAATAGAGAAGCAGGACTACATGACATGAAGTATGAAGAGCTTTTCACCCTGGTGTGGTAGCCAGGGAAACTGGAGTGAGCTGACGCATTCTGTCACTTCTATCAACATAAAATTAATGAGCACCAAGTGGACCCCAGGAGGTTGCATGTGAGCAGGAGGAGGTGGTTGTTTGTTGTGAGGGTGTTGGAGCCTGGCCCAGGCTGCCCAGAGAGGTTGTGGAGTCTCCTTGTCTGCAGAGATCCCAAAGGTGATCCTGGTCCCCCTGCTCTGGGGGAGCTGCTGGAGCAGGGGGGTTGGAGGAGATGATCTCCAGAGGTCCCTTCCAACCCCCACCATGCTGGGATTGTGTGATAATTAATCATTCTCCTTATCAAGCGATGGGTGTTGAAGGGCAGCAGTTGATGAGGTGTTAAACATGGAGTTTAAAAGGGGGGTGTTTGGTAAGAAGTTGGAACCTGATTTAATATTTTCGTGGATGTGGAGTGCAGTGATGACATCACCTGTGACATCAGTGGGGAGCCTGGATGCAGGGATCCCATTCTGATCCCAGAAAAACAAGGTGTATAAAATGACAGAACGGGGATGAGGCAGCATGGTGCAGAGCTACAGAAGAACCCTGTTGAGATGAAGTTAGACAGAAAAGACCCAGAAAACAAAAAAAGGAAATCTTTGAGTGGCTGTTATTTGTCAACATGATGCTTTTTGAAGGACAAAATAAAAATACAGTGAGAAAGAGGAGGGAAAATGCCACGAGGACTCAAAGGGCTGATAGGAGCATCTCTTCTGTAACATCATCACCCTTTTAATCACTGTTAGGAGCAGCAGAATCCTCTTTGCCATTTCTTAGAGGGCCTTCTTGTCATTTATGCTTAAATTCTCTGTCTATTGATTAGCAAATGCTCTTCCCTGCATCTCTTTCTTATCAGCTATTTCTTAGTGTTCACTCAAGGGCTCTTCACGGGCTCTAAATAAACTATTATTTCAATTACTGGAGGTGCACTTTGCCAAGCATGTAACATTTGTCCTGTGGTTTGGAAAAATTGAACAAATAACCAATTTATTTTTTTTTCCTGGAGATGAAACATCCTGATGTTTAATGTGGAGAGTTTGATGATTCACTTCAGCACCAGTTAGTGGATGATCCTGTGCTTGCTGGACAACCCAACAACATCTACTCAGATGTGTTATAAACTGGAGGGCAGTGATTGCAGAACATTTTGTCAGGCACTCTTCACTTAAAAACCTATTTAATTATATTAGAAGTGTTTGTTCCCTCCCCTTACACATTATTCTCCAGCTTAGACCTTGCCCTGGGAGCAGGTACAGACCTTTTGGTTCCTGATGGTTCCTATGTCAGTGTTTTCCCAAATGGAAAACAATATTTTTGTATTAAAATTTAATGTGAGCAGTTATATAAAGGCCTGTAGCAGTCTTAATATAGAACAACAGCCTGCAATGGAAACAATTAAAGCAAAATAATGAGTTTGTTACTCAAAATAATGAGTTTGTTGGCGCGGTGGAGTTGTGAGAGCAGAGCAGGCTGGGTGTTCTCACCCCGTGCCCTCCATCTGAGCTGAAGTTAACCCCCAAACCACTCTTTGAGGAGGCCTTTTGGGGCCTCACAAGAGGTCTCAGGTGCTCTTTGGGTTGCCCCATACAATGAATGCTCCAGGCTTGGGAAGGAGTGGCCGGAAAGTGCCTGGTGGAAAAGGACCTGGGGGTGTTGGTCAACAGGAAGCTGAAGATGAGCCAGTGAGTGCCCAGGTGGCCAAGAAGCCACCAGCAGCCTGGCTTGTGTCAGCACCAGTGTGGCCAGTAGGACCAGGGCAGGGATTGTCCCCCTGGACTGGGCACTGGGGATGCTGCACCTCGAATCCTGGGGTCAGTTTTGGGCCCCTCACTCCCAGAAGGAGCTTGAGGGGCTGGAGCGTGGCCAGAGAAGGGCAAGGAAGGTGGGGAAGGGTGTAGAGCAGGAGTGTGGTGAGGAGCAGCTGAGGGAGCTGGGGGGGTTGAGCCTGGAGCAAAGGAGGCTCAGGGGAGACCTTCTGGCTCTGCACAACTCCCTGAGAGGAGGTTGGAGTCAGGTGGGGTCGGGCTCTTCTCCAAAGGAACAAGCAACAGGAGAAGAGGAAATGGCCTCAAGTTGCATCAGAGGAGGTTGAGGTTGGAGCTGAGGAACAATTTGTTGTTGGTCAGGGTTGTTTTGGGCTGTGCCAGGCTGGGCAGGGCAGTGGTGGAGTCCCCATCCCTGGAGGGGTTTCCAAGGTGTGGAGATGTGGTGCTGAGGGCCAGGGGTTAGTGGTGATGTGTGTTGGACCAGATTTTACGATTCTGTATATGAAATAAATCTGGAAAAAATGCAATATTTTAATTGCCTGCAGTATTGTAATATTTGGGTTTCCTTGAAGTGCAAGGCTTTGTTTCCAATTTTCTGCTGCAAATGATGTTCTCCCAGTTTCGGTTGCTTGCCTGACAGACCCAACAGGACATGTAGTCACTGTTCATGTGCTTATGAGCACTTAATTTTAGGGTTGAAACATTAATTTCAACCATTTTAGCTTTTAATGATTGGGAAAATTCAGCTTAAAATCTCACGTGGGAGGTGGTGTTAGTGATGAGGAACGGTGGAAACTGCAGCAGTGACCACACATGTTACAGTTTTAATGTAAAATTCCAGTAAGGAATATTTACCAATTAACATTGGCAAAAGATGGCTCTGAACCAAACGCTTCCTAAATGAATTGGCCACGACTTTTACTACCTGGAAATTCCCCTGTGGAAATTTTATTATTGATTATTATCCCAACCAACATGGACTGCATGAAATCTGCAGTCAACGTGCCATATAAATAGGGAATAAATCCATTTGGATTTGGAAGCAGCCACAAACTGTTGTGTTTAACTCACAAATTTTGTACAAACTCTTAAAAAAACACCCCGAAAAAGTCCTGTTTGCTTTCTGATCTTAAAAGGGGATGTTGTGAAAGGTCCTGTCCTGCGTCAGATGGGTTAGTTTAATAATTGTCTCTTGCTGAAGAGCCAATTCTGCTTTCAAGGATTTCAGATGTTTGCTGTTCATGAAATACTCCTGAGTTCTGTATTAAAGCTGTTGGCTCTATGTAGTGGGAAATGGGGGCTTGACCTCTTAAATTCACAGCCCAACTCCTTGAATGAGTATTTATCAGTTCATACTTTTTCTGTCTAGAATCATAGAATGGGTTGGGTTGGGAGGGACCTTAAAGATCTTCTAGTTCCAACCCCTCTGCACTGAGCAGGGACACCTCCCACTAGACCAGGTTGCTCCAAGCCCCATCCAACCTGGCCTTGAACACCTCCAGGGATGGAGCATCCACAACTTCTCTGGGCAACCTGTGCCAGTGTCTCACCACCCTCAGAGTGAAGAATTTCCTCCTAATTTTCAATCTGAATCTCCTCTCTTCCATTTTGAAGCCATTACTCCTCATCCTATCCCTACAAGCCCTTGTAGAAAGTCCTTCCCCACCTTTCTTGTAGACCCGTGAAGTCCTGCAAGGCCCCCAGAAGGTCTCCCTGGAGCCTTCTCTTCTCCAGGCTGACCAGTCCCAACTCTCCCAGCCTGGCCTCCCAGCAGAGCCTTCCAGCCCTCCCACCATTGCTGGGGCCTCCTCTGGCCCCGCTCCCCCAGCTCCATGGCTCTGCTGTGCTGAGGACTCCAGAGCTGCCCCAGCACTCAGGGGGGTGTCCCCAGGTTGGAGCAGAGGGGCAGGATCCCCTCCCTGCCCTGCTGCCCACGCTGCTGGGGACCAGCCCAGGAGGACATTGGCTGCTGGGTTGCAAGTACCTGGTGCTGCTAATAAAATGGGGAGAAAAATAAAATTCTCATGTAATTAGTGATGTAGTTGAAGTGAAGGGTTTAAAAGCTGCTAATCCTTGCTGCATTTACAACATTATTGCCCATTTCATTTGAAACGGGTGCTGTGCCCAGGGCAGCTGCTGCTCCCTCACCTGTAACATTTAAGTAATGGTTAAATGCATTTTGATTTTACAGCTAAAATTTCAATGGGCTTATTTCCTGGGGAACTCCACTTGTTTAACTTGTCAAATTCACCCGTGAAGTAAAGAGTTACACAGCTGGGGAATGGAACCAAATGCTTCCACTCTCTCTAAAATAGGGAGTGTAATTAGTGGAACAATTTGAGCAGGAGCCAGTTTGAACAGCCTGGCTTCATCGAAATAAACCCCAAAGGCTTTGTGCAAGCTTTGTCTCCTTTTTCTCCCAAATCGGGCTTTAATAAATAAATTAATGAGATGTAAAAAGCTCCAAATAGTAGCACAGAGCACTTGGCAGGCAAGAAAGCATCTAGTTCTGTGGGTGGGATGAAGGGGGAAAACCAAGTTGGGTCTTCATCCTTGGGATGAAGAGGGGAACCAAGTTGGGTCTCCACCCTTGGGATGAAGAGGGAAAACCATGTTGGGTCTCCCTCCTTGGGATGAAGAGGAAAGCCAAGTTGGGTCTCCCTCCTTGGGAGGAAGAGGGAACCAAGTTGGGTCTCCCTCCTTGGGATGAAGAGGAAAGCCAAGTTGGGTCTCCCTCCTTGGGAGGAAGAGGGAACCAAGTTGGGTCTCCCTCCTTGGGATGAAGAGGAAAACCAAGTTGGGGCTCCATCCTTGGGATGAAGAGGGAAAATGAAGTTGGGGCTCCACCCTTGGGATGAAGAGGGGAACCAAGTTGGGTCTTCATCCTCGGGATGAAGAGGGAAAGCCAAGTTGGGTCTCCATCCTTGGGAAGAAGAGGGAAACCAAGTTGGGTCTCCCTCCTTGGGATGAAGAGGAAAACCAAGTTGGGTCTCCACCCCTCCTTGGGAGGAAGAGGAAAACCAAATTGGGTCTCCACCCTTGGGAGGAAGAGGGAACCAAGTTGGTCTGCCTCCTTGGGATGAAGAGGGAAAGCCAAGTTGGGTCTCCCTCCTTGGGATGAAGAGGGAAACCAAATTGGGTCTCCACCCCTGTCTTGCTTGGCTTTGTGTTGCCCTGCCATGATGGTTCCTCTTCATCCCAGAGCTCATCCCAGCTGGCACCACCTTTCTCTCTGCTTTCCTGGGAATCAGGTTTGCTTTTTGAGGTCACAGGTCTGTATATTCAGGTCTAAAAGTGCTCATGAGTTGTATTTATACCTTCACTTAGGTAATTTTAGCAGAAGGACAAAATGGTTCCTGAAAACCATTGTCTGGTGACCGGTAACTTTGTGGTTTTCCCTGTGTCAGAGAGGAATTTATTACCATGATTGCTTCACTTCTTATTCCTCCTCCTATAAATTATTTCTGACAGGTTAATTTAAAGCAGAGTGGAGGAAAGGAAGTTACTGAGCTTATGATGCATTGATAAGGCTGGGGCTGGGAAGCATTCAGCTTAGAATTTCCTCCTTTAAACACCAAACTTCAGGTTATTTATTGTGTTAAAGAGTAGAAATGAGTACTAAGACACTCAGTGCTGTGCCCATTCACCTTCATCATCCCAACAGCAGGTCACAGAGCAGCTTTGGGCCAGGAATAACAGTACAATCAAGAAGAAACCAGCCTTGTAGGTCCATCAACACCTTGAAATCCTTCCCAGGAACACAGAGTGTGGCCAGGTGGACAATGCAGGAGTGTTTGAGCTTGCTGGAGGGAAGCACTCAATGGGAAGTGGGTTGTGGAGGACTCTGCAGAAGTGGTTCTCCTTATGCTTCCTGATAGGGTGCATGGAAGAGTCAAGTCTTAGTTTCAGTAACTCTAAGGCAGGAATGAAGTTTTTCCTACAGGGCTTAAGGGTGCTTGCAGTAGATGGTTGGTGTCAGTAGATGGTTGGTGTTTTGCTTATAGATAATGTTTTAAGACAAGTGTTATGAACAGAGACAACTGAACAAGGGCAAATGTTGGACCCTGCACCTGGAGAGGGGTTACCCCCTGCACTAGTACAGGTGAGGGATTGTCCTGCTGGGAAACAGCTCTGTGG
>VYZX01004364.1:0-52072 GCA_013401335.1 Brachypteracias leptosomus
TGGTTTGGGTTTTTTTCAGGAACCTGTTTTTTGGTATATGTTCTGCAAACAGTGCACAAGTCTACAGTAGCCTTACCAAAGAGTTCGGTTATGATTTACTTGAGAAGCAGAGAAGCACTGAAAATAAAAGTGTATGGTTTAGCCACTTAGAACTTCGATTTTTTTTTATTTCACTTAAACTCAGACAGTTCCATGATATTGAAAAGAAAGTCTGGCCTATTATCTTCTTGGAAAAAAATTACTAAAACTGTAAATCCAATATTTCATTCCCTGTGGACAAAAAAATTTCACAGGGAGCTTTGTGTATGAACTGTTGGATCAGATCGCTGGAGAGAAAAGTCCCTTGTTAGTCCCTTGTTAGCCTGTGAATTCACTTGGCAGCATATGCCGTGGTAATGTATACACTTTAAACTAAACCTTTGCCATCTGTTCTGCGGTAATTACAGATGCAGTGTTCACATGATGCACAGCTGCATTATAGAAGGGAAAGAAACAAGTGGATGTATTTGTTCCTTCAGCAAATCTGTTACATTTCTTTCTGATTGGAGGCACCAGTTAAGTAAACTATGTGCTTATAGATGTCCTATTATTTTCTGAAAAGAGCCTAATTGAGGGAAACACTTATTTCTGTGTCATTATAAATGAACTACTGCTTACAGTAATAAAGAAGTCTGGTGCTTCCAACGGTTGTAACTAAGTATGTAACTAATAATTGCTGCAGTATCCCAAATGTTAAAAGCTGATTGACAGGTGATAGAAGCTTTTCTGTAGAATCTCATTATTCTACACTGATACAATGTAGATAAGGTATGTTGACTTTCCAAGCACTTTTTTTGTGCTTATGATGTTATAGGAAGTAACAGGATATGAAACAGGTAAGACATTTCTGAAAATACAGTTGGAATTAATTTGCTGGTTTTCAGTGGTTACTGAGGATTTCATTTTTATATCCTTCTCTATTTAAATGTTGAAAATAATGTTGATTCTGATTCCATTTTTATTATATCGTTATAATGGCATGATCCTTAGTACACAGTTATATCACCATATATCAGGATCATATTAGATTGCAGGACTGTCTGATACCACCTTGAAGAAAAGAAAGAAAGAAACAGATTTTTCTCTGAAGTCACACAGTATTTCTTCTACAGTTATATTTGTTGTTCTGTATAGAAATATGTTATTTTTTCTATTTTCATTTCCTTTAGCCACATGTGTGGTCTGAAAAGTTTGGGTTTTTTCCTTAAAGAGATTGTCTTTCAGTAATTCTGTAATGGGGATTAAGAAAATAAAAATCACAATAGGAGTCTAACAACCAAGTTACACAAGATTGATTTATTGTTTGAAGGAGGACTTAGGCATTTAACTTATGAGATATGCAAGTAAAACAAATATATGTTCTTAGGGATTAGTAATTGCTTGTGTTATAAACGCAGCTGTCATCATAAACCAAAATATTTTAATTAGAATTAGACATAGAAATAACTTTTAGTAGGGAATTGTTTTTCTCTTAAAGTCCTTTTATATATAAATACTTCAGGTTTAGTAATGTATAATCATAATAAAATATTTAAATTAAATTAAAAGGAATTATAGGCTGTTTATTGCTTCTTGAAGAGACTCAAGTTGTATGTTTTCAAGATTCCATAGCTTGAAAACTTAATATTTTTTTAATGTTACGAACTTAAAATCTGTGATCAAGCTAGAGACACTTCGAGTTAATGGTCTTTGGACAGGGAAGGAGGATTATGAGTGATTTGCAGAGGCTAGTTTAGAGTGACTGTATTTGCTCAGCCTAAGTTGTAGTGTTTATAACATAGTTCTAACAGCTACTGTCTTCCTGACAGTTGCAGCATGATGTGAACTCTGCTGCAGACATGCAAAAGTTCATGTGCTTTTTTCTGCTAACAGTTATACTCAGCTATTCTAGGTATGCATATACTAATTGGTCTTCTTTATTATCAGATACCTTTTCAGCCCTCATGCATATTTGTATGAGTGAAAGCCCAATTTACATAATTATATAAAATAACTGGACGTTCATATACACATTGTTCTGTAGTCTGGCACTATGACAGCTTTAGGAACTTCAGCTGTGCCGATGTGTTGGAAGGTGGGAGTAGGGACTGCATCTATAGGACAAGTGATGTAACATGAAACCCTTCACCTTTAAATCAATTCAGAGAGCAGGTTGTCAGTGATCCATCATGGAATGGATGTTCATTGACAGCATTTAACAATGAAGGGAAAAAAGCATTGTGTAAGTCATATAGGAGTATGAGCCAGGAGTAAGCTAACGTGGAGATTTATGCATTTTTGTGTAGTGACTATTAAACTGTATTAACTGAAAAAGTGGGACTTTGCCCCCTCTCCATACTGTGACAATTTTTTTTACTTACTTCAAGAAAAAGAACAGCTGAGTAAGGCAGCATGTAGGCACTGATGTAGATTAGCAATAGCCCAGTATATCAAGGCAGAAGGGCAGGGTAAACATCTGGGCTTTAAAGTCGTTAATTGTACAAGTTTATGCTGCTGCTACATGTGAACAGATATCCTAAATCATCCTCTTCCTCCCTCATCAAGGTCAAGTCATAAGGATGACGCAGAGAAGCTTAATGGTCACCATATGTTGTACCTGTCCTGCAATAAAAGATGTCTATTAATGTCAATCTGGAAGTAATTTTGCTTTACAGAGGGAATGAGAAGGAGTAACACAAAGTTGGCATTGGCTGAACTGTGTGGTGTGTGGTAAAGGGCTGTGTGAAAATATTAAAAGTTAAGAAATAGCATTCTATATAATAACAGCTTTCTGCCAGGATTCAGAAAGGTAATAGGTAACTTCTGAACTTTCCTTACATTTATTCAGTGTTACAAAAGTTCCAAGGACCAGCAGCCTCAGATGGAGCTGCTCCTGAATGACTGCAGTATCACATACATTCCCAAGGACAGCAAAAAGAAGAAGCATGAGCTGAAGATCTCACACCAAGGAGCAGATGCCCTGGTTCTGGCAGTGCAGAGCAAAGAACAGGCAGAACAGTGGCTAAAGGTAAGGGAGGATTTCTGACTAGCAGCTCTTCCAGCCACATCACAATCACCTTTTTAAAAAAGAAAGATCTCTGAGGAGATACTTTTTTGAATTGCTCTGGATGAAGAAAAATCCTTTAGCTCCCTGAAGTCAATTCAAGTTTGCTAATCCTGGTTTAGCAGCGTACCATCTGTTATGGTTTGTTCTGGGAATGCAGACTGCTGAGAAATGGGATTTTGTCATCTTCTACTCCTTTCTGTTCAGTATCTGCAAATGTGGAAAATCCCAACACAAGGGCTGCAGTTTTAGATCCTAGCCAGATTACTAGTATTTATGTTGGACTTTGCCAGTCTCAAATATGGAGGTCACTGAAATAGTGTGGGAAATTAACACTGCAGTTTCAGTAGCTTGTTTTAAGACCTTGAAATCCAGCCTTTTAAATGCATGTAAAAGTCTGGATGCATAAGACTCATCAGACATTCTCCCTGCTATGCTCTGATCTAACCTTATATGGTACTTATTTTTATAAGAATAAATTGTATTTTTCCAAATACAATCAAATTAAACACATAGGAATTTCCTGATGGCAGATAGCTTTTCTGCAAAAGACAGAGACATAAAATGCAGCTTAAGAGGTATGAGTTGTGCTGTGAGATAATTTACTAAATGGAAAATTAATCTGTAATTTCCTATTTGGCAATATTTGAATGTACCTTTTGGGGGTTTGAGATTTGTGTGTGTTTGGTTTTGACTGCAAGTTTGTATCTTAGCTTAGAAAATGCACTCTCTATTGTCTTTTTAATAAAAACTAATCACAGCCATGCATTTGCTAGGCTTTTTCTAACATCAGTATCTTGTTTCAAGTTTTAAAATCTAGCACCATTCAAGTGTCCCACTTACTCACCTAGAGGTTCAAAAACACTGATTGGAATGAAAAGAAGTTCGTAAGTCATATTCTTTTCCATGGGAATTCCACTGTAATTAGATCACAGTATCTACAACTTTATTTCCTGTGTTGTTCTAAACTTGGATTGAGTAATGCTGAATTCATTGGCATTTGTCAGACTTTCTTTCATAAAATTGTTTTCTTTTTTTTTCAAGTTGTACATAAAGCATTCCCCACACAGGCAGACAGAGTGGTGCTAGATTTTCCCATATCCCAGATGCGTTCCTGATACTTTATAAAAAAAAAAAGATATTTTGTACCATTGTGTGTTAACAAAGTTGTGTGTGCCAAGGGTGAATGGTTGGACAGTATGTTATCTGCAAAGCATTTAGAGACAGTCTGACAGCACTTTATTTACTTCCTGTGTGCTGCAAAGCTCTCTGTTAGTAGAACTCTTTCAAGTACATGGCAACACTACTGTGCACTCAACTTCCAAGTCCTCTGCGCTGCTGCAGCACTCTGTTCTATGCAGTGCAATTTGCCAATCCAACAGCTGACCAAAAATGGTCTGTGCAGCTCTTGCAACAGCTCCAGTTTTCAAGAAGTAAAGCTTTTTGAGGAAAAAAAATATTTTTTTAAATGTAGCAAAAATAAAGGCTTTTTTTCTAATTATTATGAAAATAATTATTTTTTGCTCATTCAAACCTTACTTAAAATGGGTTTCTGAAAATCACGTGTGACTTTGTGTAGGAAGTTCCTATTCTGGGAAAGAGATCACTGCTTTGTCTTGGAAGAAGTGGTTTGAACTTCCCCTGCCTGTCTACCAGAGGGCCAAAGATCTCCCCAGAGCTCTGTCGCCTACCTGTGAATTCTGTGGTTAATAAAATGCTCAGATTCACAGACTGACAATGAGAAAGGTCTTGGCAACCACATTTTAGATCATAAGATACCTTTTCTGTCAAAGATACTGTACCAATACAAGCCAGTAGAGCCAGGTTATCACTTGGGAACATGAATTCATGTGTAAGTGTCAAATTCAAGCTTTACTCTTGAGCCTGAAAAGCTCAAAATGGCTTTGGAGGCCAGATTTTCCCATGAAAGCTAAACCACATGACTTTTTTCAAGTAAGATGTAATCAGTATAAAATATGTTTACTTAAACAAATAATTTTAAAAGATCTATTGGAAGACAAGTGCGAAATAAATGCATAATATTTTAGAACTTTTTTATAAAGATGACACCAAAAAACCACCGCTGATAAACCTAGTATAAATTGAAGTCTAGACTGGAAACCACAAAGGGAGTTTCAGTTTTACCAGCTAACAAATACTTGATGAAAAAAAGATAGCTGTTGTCACCAAAGAGCCTGTCAGGATCTCAGAGCAAGGAGAGCAACTAGTATAAATTCAGGCTAGAGCTGAGATCATAGCAGTAATATGGTGGGCAACATAAAGTCGTGGAATTTTCCAGACTGAGTCCTAAAATGTTCCCACAAAAATGTACATGAAAAAATGTGTGCAGTTACACACTGACCCCAAACCGAGCTTTTTCCATGCGCACTTGAGTATATGTGCATCTCTGTGTGCTTTTGTGCAGTTGTGGTCAAGTAAGGTCTTAAATCTGCCTGTTTGTCTCAGTACATCCAACAGACTGGTGAAGCTACGCTTATTTGTCAGTGTCCCTGGGAAATGCTACATTAAAAATGAAAGGACTACTAAGAACATGACATTACAAGAAGATGCTTGTTTAGTGACTTCATCATAAGATGAATGTGTTCTGTGTGCAAGACCTTCAGACTAGGCCACAGAAAACTGCTCTTAATATTAAAAATACACAGATGCCAAAGAAATGAAGTTCTGAAGTAGCTTCTTGTAGAATGAAAAGGTTATAATGTCTGGTCCCAAGGCCTTCTCTTCCTCTTAGCATTGCCTCCTGCAAAACAGTATTTCTGATTTATCATGCATGAGAGGTAATCTATCATTCTGGAGTACTAGCCTTGATTTTCATCTTTCCCTAATGTAAGGCGCCCTTTGTTAGCTTCCCTTCATCTTAAGGCGTGCAGCCATTTTGCAGCAATTTCTTCAGTTGAAGGTCTGTAATTGAGCAGCGAATCTTTCAGGCGTAAGTAGACATTTCTGCATTTATCATTTTGACAATGTTCAGTCAGTTCTGAACTTGTTGTAATACGAGGGATTTTTTGCCCTGAAGAGATAAAAAAGTCAAGGTTGTGACTGTATCCAGTCATTCAAAGACCCTGCAACACTCCTCATAGGGCTCTTAATCCAGTTGTCCTACCCAGTTTCCATCTTTGATAACTGCATGTTGTCTCTTGTAAAATTCTTTTGAAAACACATGGGGTTTTTTTCACTGCTCTGAGTGTACTAAGGGAGTCAAGTAACTCCTGGGCTCCAGTCTTTAGTAAAACCCTGTGAACTAACAGAGCTCTTCCTTTACCAGTTTAGATAAGCACAAAACTGAGCTTGTAACTGTAAACATTGTGTAGCTGGTTTTACTATCTATGGGAATTCACAGCTAGAGATCTCAAAACACTTCAAACATTACTTTCTTGGCTTAAGTAATGTTCCCCAAAGAGGTTATTACCTCCATTTTGCAGCTGAGTAGAGTCAGGTGCTGAATGATCATCCCCTAAAATTGACTGGAAAAACTGCGTTTGGGGATACATACTCGGTACAAGGGATTTCCATATACAGTTTTTTAGTCTATAAGTAACTTCAGGAACATACTATGTCCCAAGACAGTCAGGCTGGGTTCTTTCTCCAGTGCACATCATCAGTAGCAGTGAAGGCTTTGGAAACTAAATTAAACCTCCCAAGACCTACACTGCTATTGCCTAAAAGAGATGGGTTTAGATACCTTGGTTCAAATCACAGCAAGGTCAGTATGTTTGCATAAGAGCTATTTAGGACTTAACCTGGAGACATGATGTACTGAGCTGCATGTGAGAGCCCTGCCCAGCCTGCAGGACTGCTGCCAGCATACTCTTGACAGGGCCAGAGGACCCCAGCATGGCTGTGAACCAGACTGTATGTGTGACAGGCACCATGGAAAACAATATGCTACTTAAAAAACAGATGCATATGTAAATTTTAAAAAAAAAACCAAAAACATCAACGAGTACAGAACCACAAACGTCCTATTTGCTTGTTTTCTCACGGATAAGTTTTCTTTAGGTTCCTGGCTAAAATACAAGTTGTAGCAGACCTCAGAGCAGAACCCAGGAGGGCTGAGACGTGGTGTCCTGCGTTCACCACTAAACAGTATTCCTTCTTTCTCCTACTTGCAACTTGGAAAATAATTTAAATCATACCTAGCTCAGATTTATGGCCTAAAGCACAGTCTGCATCTCCACACTGCCTGACCTGAGGCTGCAGCTCCCCTTGCACAGGGTACCTTGGCCCTTGCAACAGCAGTTCCTCCAGCCGCCCTCCCCAGCCATGCAGGACCTCCTTCCCTGGGCTCTGCCTGTTACACTGGCCATATATGGCAATAGACTTCATGGTAATAATGCAGTGGAAATGATAAAGGGGTTGTCTTAGTTGAATGTGTCAGAAAAGTATTTTTAAGGGGATATACAGGCACTAAAGATAGGCTTGCTGGCTGCTAGAATCTCATCCCCACTTTCCTCAGGCAAATGGCAGTAAGGCAGAAAGATGAATCTTTTTAGGCTAGGAAGCGCTTGAGGGTGATGTTTTACAGTACAGAAGGTAAAGAGGATTTATTTTTGAGACTTAAATTGTAGGCTATGATGTAATAAATTCTACTTTTCCTCTCATTATCTAGGCAAACTCCTTGGGGTATTTCTTCTCTGCAAAATGTTAAGAGAGTTTTGGTACTCTACTAAGGAGGAGGAGATTGACACTAATGAATGTAATGTATAAGGGTCCAAAAGAGAGACAAAATGAGAAATTAGTCATGCCAAAATGACAGAGAGAGTCCCAGAAAGTCAGTACGCCTCCAGCACTGAAAAAGGAATGTTTCAGGAATGAGAAATACTGAGTTATGGCTGAAGCCAAACCCTTTTCCCTCTGCTCTGTTGTGCATAAGCAAATTTTGGCTTTTCCATATTCCTGTCTTCAGAGTGAAGTAGCAGAGACAGGGGACACAGCCCATTCCATTAATTTCTAGCAATTCCTGTATTTGTGAAATGCGTGGGTAGATGCGGACAAGGGGGTGGGTTGGCTGGATGGAATTGTAGTTGTTACATCTGGAGGTGAAGCAAATGTGCAGTTAGGCCATCAGTTTCTCCCTAATGGCTTTTGAACTCAATCATATTAAAAGTGTGAGCTGCTTCTGTAAGTTTCATGAAAACACAAGATGAGACAAGATGCTGTAATCACATCCCCATGGTAAGCACAACCTGTATCCTGAACTCATCCCACAGTATCTCCCAGGAGAGAGGTCTGCAAGCTCCTCAAGCACAAGACAACTTTCAGTCTTATTTCTTATCAGGTCCCAAAGAGATCAACCACATGGAACCATCTACAAATCTAGGACTTTGACTCAGGATTTGTTGTGTTTCTGTGTGGCAGGGTCTGGCTGGCAAGCAGTTGGCTTTCTGCTTTTACTGCATGGCCCATGCTTTTTATCTGAAGCCTAGTAGAATCTTACTTGATAGATGAAAGAACCTTACTTGATTCTTCTGAATTTGCATGTAGAAAGAGTAAGTGTAGGGCAAGTATTTTGCCTCCATTCCTGGTGTGTAATTTAAAATAAGGTACAAGAATTATAGAAATTTGTAGGTGGGTAGAGGTATGAAAATGTTACAGTAAATGTTGTGTAGTAAGACAGTTTTAAAGGGAGAAATATTCCAGACACAACCATGTGTCAGAAATTCCACTGACTTCACCCATCATTGTCAACGGTTCAGGGCAGGGAATATTTCCCACTTTTCTACCTGCAAATATTTCCCTTCTATTCCTCATGTCACTGAATTCAATGCAATACACTAGTGTATGTCCTGATCCAGCTGGTGATTCAAGGCCTTTCTATACCATAAATAAGGAATAATAATATAGTTCAGGCTACACAAGCCTTTTCCAGGTCTTCACTTGAAAGAGGCAGTTCTGGATCTGCTAATTTTAACATTATAACAGTAGTTGTGGTATTTAAAATTCTTGCAATGGAATAACAGAAGATCGCTTTAAATGTATTTAGATTTGAGGCTGTCCAAAGAAAAGGAGGGTCTTCAGTTTTCTGATTAAATTTGCTCATATATTTTAAATATTTGAATACATAATCTGTTTATGATCTCAGTTTGATTTTCCTGGCAGATCACCTTCTGTGCGTATATGTAATGTACAAAGGCATTTGTGGTGAGAAAAGAGAATGCTTTCCCTTTTCTAATGTGTGAGAAAATTTAAACTACTAATGGATTATGCATCATTATAAAGTATTCTCAGTACAACCTTCCAGATTATTCCATTTTATTAAAAATAACACATTTGGGGATTCCTTATATTTGATTTCTAGTTTTGGAGCAATTGAGATACATTTATTTGTATTTTCACACATTTCATTGCAATGGGTAAAACTTTGCAGACCTCCTTTCCCCACTCTCACTCACAGCTATTTTTTAATGAAAATAGTGATCTTTTGTTTTCATATGACTCCTGGAGATGGAACATAAGAGAAAATTGACAAGAACTCTGAGTCTTGTGATTGGAATTATACAAGTTGGCAACACCAGTGGAATGTTTTATCCTTAAAATTTGGAGTTAAAGCTATAAGCATGTGAAAACCACATTTATAATGGCAGCTGTCTGCAAACGTAATTATAGAGAGTGCATCCAGGCAACCATTATATATTAAAGGAATTTCATCCTGGTGAGCTGTAGAAGTATGAGTTTTATGCTATGCATTGAATACATTTATATTGCACATAGAAGGTGATAAGCAAGTCTTTGCCAGTGAACCCCTAGAACCCAAATGAAGTGTTGGATCTTTAAATATGCATTTACTTCACTTCTTGCCACAAACTTCCATTTGATAGTGTGTCATTTGTTTTAATCAAAATTTAATTACAATCCAATTAAACACTTAAACTTCTTAAATATGTGAAGTATGATAAGAACCGGATTTGCCTGAGTGCATGACTTTGCACATACTATTCAAATAGTGCTGCCAGATCATTTCCCTCTTTCTGTCTGTAACTCCCATTACTATCTGCCTTTGCCAAAATTAACTAACTGTGTGGTGTGAGCAGATGCTGAAAACATGAGCCATTGAATCAGGGTCATGCAGGAGACAGAAATGAATGTTCCCAGAAACTGTACGGATTTCTCTAGGAAGAAAACAGCAGTGTATTTGCACCATGCTGAGGACAGCAATTGAAAATAAAGCAACATAGATAAACAAAATTCTTAAATTATGGGGAATTTAGGGCTACATTTAGGGCTAAATTTAAAGGTGCAAATGCTCTGCAACAGACATATCTAAATATTCTGTTACAAAGGACACCAACTGCCATGAAATACTGTGCTTGTGTTTCTGGGACATGATACAAGGAAGTTCAGACAGCCAAGAAAGGGTGCTGAAGTGTTTTAAGATACTAGCTCAGAAATAAAGGAGTAGGTTCAATTCCCTACTCTGCTTATGGTTTTTTATCTGACATTGAGTGATTTAATATTTCTGTTGTTCTTGAGTTTTTCATCTGTAAAATGGGGCTAGTGCTCTTTCTTTCTTTATGGTATATAACGCCTGTGGTTTATGATAGGCTCATGAGTTGTATCAACAGGATCTTTGTAAGCCCATTAACATTTGATTTGTTTACTTTCACCTTTGAAGAGAACTTCAGTGCTGTGAAAGGACTGTTTGGTACCATCTTTAGCTCTTTAATAGTTTCCACAGCAAAATTGTTCAGTTCAAAACTAAAAAGATGTTGTTTATTGTTTTGCTTTTCCACTCTTTGAAAGAAAACTGAATTTTTACAATTAAGTAATTGCTGTTTTCCTTGGAACTAGGAGTTCTCAGGCCAGATCCTCCTCTCTGCCAGCTGAGCTTTCTGCAAACAATGTAAAGGGAGGAGCTGGATATGTAAACACATACATGTACATGTAAAGGGGAAAGTTTGCATGTCCAGTGGTAATGCTTCCAGCAGAGTAGGATGCCTTCCTTTCTTAACTTGCTTGGCTCTGCTGTCTTTTCTTGGCTGTAATCAGAGGTGTAGAGCTCAGCAACCTCTCGGCATGAGTCTGGGTGGAGAGTCAGGAGCTGTTCTCATCAGCACAACCAATTTCAGATTGATAATGGGCCGCTGGTGACTTCATAATTATGTCCATGGGGAATCATCACATCTTTACTTATCATGTATTTTACATTTATATAGTTTTAGATTTTTAAGTTCTTCAAATTCTGTCAAAATCTCAGTGAATTCCAGGTTCTGAATTTTTCTTCAGCTTTTTAAAAGCAGACAATGCCATTTGCATTTCCTACAAACACATTTACAATTACTTTGACGTACACCTTCATGTCAATGTGCAAGTATAATACAAAAATGCCATGAAATACCACTGCACAGTATAAACTGTAGGTCTATCAGCACTTCATTAGTTCTCCAATAGCAAAAAAAGAGCAGCTGGATAATACGTTATGCAAAACTTTTGTCCTTTGACTTGTGGGACCTTGGATTTATTCCCACTTTTTCGTCATTGTAATGAAATTAATTTGGTGGTGTCAGCTGAGTTCATATTGCAAAACTAGCACATGGAAATCAGCAGCACTGTTGGTTTTTTTACTCAGGAGAGCCTTGGAGCTTATCTAGAAACTGAAACCTTCCACCTCTAGACATTATGTCTCCTCCAGGTCATACGTGAAATCACTTAGGGAGACAGTGTGGAGAAGTTGGTGTGGGAGGCAGCCTGCCAGACACCTGCCAGGCTAGTAAATGCCTGTGTGATTCTCCTTCCCATCTCCATTCACATTCATCTATAATTTCTCTGATTTGTATTTTATCAATATTAAATAAATTTTGCCTTGTCTCCTAAGGTCATAAAAGATGTGTGCAGCAACTGTACAGGAGCCGTAGACTCTGATGGGCCATTGTCTAGTTCTCCAGTACACAAGACAGAGCTGGAAAAGGTATTTATCAAAATGATGAATGCAAAATTCCTTATGATTGCTTATTTAAGAGGCATCACTTGACACTGAATGTAAATAACTGCTGACTTGTGCTACTGTTTTAGACTACTAGTCCCTGTGTTGTTTGTGTTCGTTTGGATGTGTGCACACATCCTACAGAGTTAAGATTTCTGCCATGTCTGTTCATTTGGCCATGAACCAGCAAACTGGCTCATACCCATTAGCAGCTTCTCTTTAGCCATTTAGTAGGTGCAAACTAAGTGGGTCCAATACATGTGCTGCAATGCAGAGATACTCTCTGTCAAGTGCAAAGAGCAAAGTAGGGATGTGACTCTCAGGGAAGAATAGCTGAAGATTATACATAAGTTTTCAGGAAAAGTCTTCTATTTTGGGGAATTTAGTTCTTGCTCCCTAGGTGTGCTGAGGTCACTGTTTTGGCAGACCCTTTCAAGCATTTGTGCCTCAATATAGAAACCTGGCTATTCAGACGTGGTTGTCCCTGCTGCCTTGACTCAGCAGGAGATGAGAGCAAGAATTAGGCAAGAGAGCAAATCTGCGGCAAATGGTCAGTACATTGCCAGCACCAGTCTAAGCCCCTGCTCTGTTAAGGCATCCATGCAAGCAGACCCCTCTGCAGGTCATGCTTAGAAGTCCCACAGACAAAGGTTTCAGCAGCAGCTTCCTGAGGGCAAGCTCTACCCCTAAGGTGGAAGGATGCCACTGTCAGTAGTGTTATGTTGCTTTGCATCTGGGAAACTAAGAGCAAAGCATGTTCCATGACAGCTCAGACCTCCTGGTTTCACAAGGCCAAAAGTGTTGTGTTTGCATGCTTGTATTAACAAAGTAGCTGAAAGTGTCATAGTGGTTTTCTAAAATGCATGCCTTAAAAATGTGCAGCATAACTTCTCATTCATTTCTTTTTGTGGTAATCCACCTTCTTCAAGGCTTCACCACTGCTTCAATTCCTATCTCATACACAACCATTACAGAATAATCAGTGCTAAAAATTTATTTCAAAAGCCTCTTTTTTGCACATATTGCAAGTATTGGAGCACCTTGTAGGAATGCATTATTTTCTAAGTTGTAATTGTAAATGTGTATATGAAGCATTATTTAAAGAAGTAATTTAAAAATTATTCCTATTTGATCCATGTAGTTGTTCATTGCTTAGCTGGTTAATAAATGCAACATTAAGAGTCTAGAAATTCATTAAAAATATATTGTATAATAAGCTATTGAATTGATTGTTTCACTGTTTTGACTACACTTTCAAATATAGGCCTATTTTGTGGTTTCTGTGCTTCTCTAAAGCCCCTAAAACTGAATGAATTACTATCTTCTGTTTGTCTTCCAAGTGGATGAGAGCTTGAAATGTTTTTCTGTAGTAAGCATACTTTTAATTGGCTTATGACACTTCATTTCGTGAAGGTGCCAACATTGTATGTCAACTAAGCTCTTTGTCCCTGCAGAAGTTGTCCTTTGAGAGGCCAAGCTCAGATGGGGAGGGTGCTGTGGAAAATGGCACCACTACTGTGTGCAATGGGAAAGAACAAGGTACGTCTCAAATCCAGAGATGCTTGGTGTAAATAATGTGTGCTTATAAGGTGTGATAGATAGTGAAGTGCCTGGCTTTTGTCTTTTAAAAATAGGCAGTAAAGTTTTTGAATATTTTTGTGAGGATTCAATTTAACTTGAAAGCTGAATTATGTCAAGAATGAATCCTTAAAGTTTTGCAGTAATAGAAGACATTCAATGTTATTGTGCAGGTAAAATCAATATAATTACTATAAGGAAATGGAATATAGAAATTTTTACTTAGCCTTTCCTGTGTTCAGAAGTACAGTTTTTCAGAGCTTGGGCAGCCACTACATTCAACTAATGGTTGCTTTTAGTAACTGGAACTGTATAATAGCAACATAAATACTGGGTGTAGAGCTTCTAAGCAAAAAAACTTATCATGGATTGCTAGAAGGAATCATGAGTATTATATATACATACAGTTTATATATGTGTGTATACACAGACATGTATAAACGTATATATTATTTATATTAACATACAAAAATGTATATAAGCATGTAATATCAGCGGGCTTGTGAGTGTATATATATATACATAATTTTACATATGCAACTTTGGAGCCGTGCGTGTTTTATAGTGCTTATAATCTAACAAAGGCAAATCCCAAACCCAGAGGGAATTTTATCTGACTTACATCTAAACCACTCGACTCCTCTAGTCTCTTCCCTATTCCTTTCCCTCCTCCTAAAACAGAAGAAATCCTGTAACTTGGTTAACTTGCCCTATAGCAATGGTATCATTTAGATAAGGCGTTTTTCTGCAGCTGTCAAGATGAAGGGTAATGTGAGCTGCAGTGAGCACAATGTCAATACCGGCCTTGGTGCCAGCGCTGTCTCGCCTTTTGACTCGTTTCCTTTTATCTTCTCCCTGGGTCATTTTCCAGCATTTCCTGACTATACAGTTCTCTGACATACCCAACTCTATGGAACAACATCAGGTTTTGTGGTTTCTAGAAGCTGTGGTACATGGTTAGTTTTCACCCTATAAAATCTACTAAGCTTTCAGAAAGCACGGTACCATTTTTGTCTCTGAAACCTGCTGAGGAACTCCTGTGCCCCAAAAGCTGTGTTGTCCATGATGTTCAAAAGTGCCTGGTGGCTCAGATGCTCCTTGGGAGGCATGGTGATGGAACATGTGCTGTTGTGAAATCAGCCCAGCTTAGATGTCTCAAGGAGGGCAATTAAAAATACCACTTGCTTTTGAAAATTGTAACCTTCAATATGTAGTAAAAAAATAGTAGGCATTATTAAAATATCCCTGGCATCATTTTAAGGGGCTCTGGCTGAAGTTACACTATTTTTTAAGCAGTGGATAGGAAATGCTTAAGGGACTACATGAGAAGGGGGACTCCAGAGAGCAGTCATCTCCATCTGCCACCCACCGGCCAGCCTCTACTCTGTTCTTAACTGGCTGCTCATTTTGCTTTCAGGAAGGAAATGAGAAGAAAAGGCTTTTGTGAAAAAAATCACTGTCAGTCAGGCAATCAGTATATTCTTCAGACTCAAAAAGATTAAGCCATGAAGGCCTTAATTTCTGCTGCCTCTCAGTTCTGCAGGAGAATGAAACAGCAGAGAAAGATAGAACAGAAAAACAAAAAACCCAAAAAGCACTGAAATGGGCTTATTCTACTGTCTGTTAATGCTCATGAGAATAATTCCTTTGGGCTTCTATCTCAGAGAGATGAGTTTTTCTCAGTTTCTGGCTTTTTTCAGTGCTTTTCATTTCCTTCCCACTCAACAGCCACAGTCAGTCCATCAGCTGCCGCTGCATGGGATAGAAACCTGTTTGTGGGCAGGTGCTATCTTTGGGTGACATGAGCAGATGGGACAGGTGGCCTTCCTCCCTTAAACACGGGAGCTCGTTGCATGTTTAGAGACCACAATATAAGTTGTGAACATCCTTCCCTTAGGAACAGAGAATTAGACTGTTGCTTGCACACGCATGTCACTGTATCAGAGTTTGCTGGTGAACAGTTATCTGTCCCTGAAAAGCTGCCTTTCCCCCTCAGCACCACATGCAGCAGGTGACAGATTAGTACAGTCCTGGCTACAGATACAATTTCTAAATAATTTTCCACAATTCCTAACAATTAAACTAAGTATGATAAATTATCCCAAACTACTTCTATATTTTCTGTACATTCTCCTTCCCAGTTCATCAATTCATATAGAGTCATAGAATCATTTGATAATGTCTTTGTTGCATACTTAACTGTTGAAGTATTGTGAGGTAGATGTTTCGGAACAATGAAGGATCATCTGGCTAGATTTTTATTCTTGTGTATATGAGCTGAATTTATATGCAGGTACCTCAGTCATACTGATAAATTAGGTGATGTGGAAAAAGACTTTCCACTTGATTAGATTAAATTAAATTAGAAGCTTGATTTTTGTTTTTCCTGTCCATCCTTCTGAATGCCATGATTTTTATAGCACAGAGGTTATTTATAGGCATTTGCCTATAATGTTTATCTCATTGCAGTCTGCAATTTTTGTACAAATGTTCATCTTACACAGGATTGTTTGTCTGAGCTACTATTTTTATTGAGATATTCCCTTTTCATTGGTTAATTTAAACACACTAAAATACACACTTTTGCTTTCTTCATAGTGAAAAGGAAAAAAAGTGCAAAATCAGAAGCCAAGGGCACTGTGACTAAAGTAACAGGGAAAAAAATAACAAAGATCATTGGCTTAGGAAAGAAAAAGCCATCAACAGATGAACAGACCTCATCAGCTGAAGAAGATGTTCCAACATGTGGTAAGTGATTTTTGTCCTTGAGCCTTAAATGTGCACTGTAACTAAAACTTTATAAAATTCTAGCGTAGAAATTCCTCTAAAATGGCTTTTACTGCTGTAATTCTTCCCTCAACATCAGAAGGATTTGCCTAGGCTGAAAGAGATTAAAAGAACTTGACTTTTTAAATAAAATGGTAGCACAGGCTCAGAAGGAATATCATTTTGCTCTGCAAAGGTGAAAGGGAAGGGAATTGTGGACAAAAAGCAGAAAGAAACAAGAGTTGTTTTCAAATACATATAAAATTAATATAGACTGGACTATGAAATAAATTTAGACTCCGAATTAGAAGGTGCTTGGGAAGGGATCAAGTCTTTTGTAATGGGTTGTGGTGAGGTTTATGGGATAGCAATCAAGACAGCAGTCAACTGACCTCAGCCAAAGTGATTTGAGTTTAATTGAGGATTCCTGAAGTGGTACATATTGGGAAAAATTTGATGAAGTAACAGATTTCTAGTAAGCTATTTTAACTTCTCATGTTGATCACTCCATATGACAAGTGTCGTGCTTGGCAGCACAAGTTAAGACTTCATGCAGTGCACTTAGCTGAAGTCCTCACAGCTCTGGCATTTTCAAACACTGCAATGTAGTTACATTATTGTGTTTGCCTTTTCATGCTTCAGTCTTAAGTAACACTTCCATAGGAGAATAAGGTTGAACCCGCCCTTCTCCCAGTCCCTTCCAAAACAAAATTCCATAGAAAGCAAGCTGTGAAGCAGTTGTACCAGATTCTGAATTTGAGTTTGTCTTTTCCCCTTTAATTGCTTAGGAAAATTTTGAGAAACCCAGAAATCTGTGATTAGGCAGCAGTTGGCAGAACTCATTGGTGCATGAAGTGGGATAGATGCTTGAGCAATGTGAAAGAAGCAGATCAGTGGACCACCAGTGAGAACTTCAGAGATCACAGGTGGCTCTCAAGCCACACTTTGGGAACCATTCACATAAGCAATCTTTGATTAAATAAGTGTGTGTATATATGTCTATACATCAGCTAAGTACAGATGTGATTTATCAACCAAAGGAACAGCTGGGAAAATCTGTGTCCAACCAGATGCATTGTCCGAAGCATCTGGCATCCATGAAAGCTCAAACTTCCGGGGTCTCATACTCCGTTGATTATTGTGTATTATGTACTATATAAGACATTAACCACAGCTGTACAATCTAATTCCTAGTATTTCTATCATTATTTTGGATATGGACATGAATATAGCCATTACTATTGCCTGCATTTGGATCTACTCAGCACGACTTCCAGATTTTATAGGAAAATATAGAAGTGTCTAGGCTTTGGTCATTGCAGGAAGTCTTTGCAGAAGGAGTTTCTCACAACCAGGAATTTGGCTCAGTTCAGTGCCCTCTGGAAGGCTGCTTCATAGTCAAAGGCTTTTACACTTCAGAAGGCTCTACCTCCCATGAACAAGGGGAAAAGCCCAGTGGGGCTGCAGGGGACACCCAGCTAGAGTGGAAACTAAAACCCACCTGCACTTGGAGTCACAGCAAAGCCCTTCCTACAGCACCACTGGTCTTTGACCGCCTGGGCTAAGCTGAAGTGCTAATGCCCCAGCTGGGAACAGACTCAAGGCATTTTGGTCATGTTGAAGGTTTAAGCAGGGATATGTGGCAGGAAAAGCATGGGATCCTACTTAGTTCAACTGAAGTAGGAGGGTTTGGAAGAGCTTTTCTGAGAGGTGCATTGGGAGCAGAGGGGAAGAACAAGTACTGTCTGAAAAAAAGAACTCTCACTCCAAAACAAGCCAGCTGGCTTGCACGTGAAGGGCTTTCCATTTCTAGGGATTATATTGCAATGCACAGCTATACAGGGTTTTGTTACAGGAGGCCAGAGAAGAGCTGGAGAGTGTGATCATCACAAAGAGCCAAAAGCAGAAGATTGTGCACATCCTCCTTTTTTTATGGCACCTTCCAAAATGTGCACAATTCTGGTTTGCTATATCCTGTTGGATCAAGTTTTGACGTTGGAACCATAATGTTGGAAGGGAAATCCAGAAAAATTAATGATAAGTCATAGTTTTAATGAAAACCAAAGAGATAGCTATCCAACAGGATTAAATGAAAATCAGACCTGACATAGACAATTTTTTTACATAAATTCTGGCCTGTGCAAGATATCATTTGTTTCAGTCCTCATAGCCTGTTTGGAAGCAGCAACGTGCTCAACTCATGTATTGTTTGAAATGTGGAAGCAGAAGTAAAAGATTTTTTTTTTTCCTTCCCAAATTAAGTAAGGAAAGAAAATTGAGCATTGTCTTGCTTTAAGGTTTGAGTCTGGAATGGTTGTTGCTATGATACAGAGAAGGAAAAACACAAAACATTGCCCATTTAATGACATTATACGCCTTGACACTGTATCTGATATAAAGCATGATAACAAAAGTGGTTTTTAAAAGGTGATTTGTTAATGAAATTTTGATATGTTGTAAGGGTACTGTATTGTCCCTGGGAAAAAGAATCTTTGTTTAAACCTTTGTCTTAAAGTTTTGCTAAATTTCATATGCTTTTACTTCTCGAATTTTAAGCCAATATAAATTTATTTTTATTGGCATCAGTAGTGATCTTTTAAATTCTGCTTAAAAAGCTTTGCAAGCCAAACGTGCATTCTTCTTTCTCAATGGAATTAGAAGATACAGCATGAATGCTTAGTCGGCTTTTAAAAAAACTTTGGATGTTACAGGAGGTAGGTCATCACCTAATTATATAGTATGAGCTGTGATTTTACCAGAAAATTTTGGTCAGCCACAGTTACAAAAGCCATTACGCATGGAGAAGGTGGGTCTGTGTGAGCACATGTCTTTTTATCACTGTCCCTCTCCTATTCTTCCTAAAGTCTTGGGCATCGGTGTACTCCTGCTCATCCAGCTGCTGCAGTGGCTAACACAGAACTGTCATTTGCACATGAGCAGGATCACATCTTTAAATGCTTTTTTCTAGGTTATTGGCACAGTGAAAGTTTTCATTAAAAAAAGTGAGATGGGGTCATTTACTTGTCTTCCTAAAATCCATCTGGCCTTTGTATTTTAAGATGAGTAAGTTTTTTAAGTGCTAGCATTACATTGAAAAGCAAGGGGGCTTTTTTTGTTCTTTTCAAAAAACGCCAGGAGTAAAATATCTCACGTTTCATTTTATTGCAGGATATCTCAACGTGCTCTCAAATAACCGTTGGCGTGAGCGCTGGTGCAGAGTGAAAGATAATAAACTCATTTTCCACAAGGACAGGACAGATCTGAAGACGCACATTGTTTCTATCCCTCTCCGTGGCTGTGAAGTCATCCTGGGACTGGATTCAAAGCACCCCCTGACCTTCCGCCTGCTCCGAAATGGGCAGGAGGTCGCCGTGCTCGAGGTGCAGTGGTTGCTAATGGCTATGACTTGTAGGAACACCTGTAAGCTAAATTAGAGAAACACTTTCATACAACCTGGCCATTCAAAAAAAAGTCTTTGGAATAATATTGTTACAAAGCTGGATAATAAATACTGGAAGGAGAAAAGAAATATTAAAGAGTTGTAGACAAAGAGTAAACTGATATTTAATGCAATTCAGAAATCTTCTCACTTTTCTCTACACTGACCTTCCCTTGACCTGCTACTAAAATATCTCTGCTCCTTCTCTAGGCATGCTTTTACATCAGGGATATAATTACTTTGGGTAAATAGCTTAGCAATAATTAAATCATGGACCACTATTGATGGAAACTCTAGAGCTCTTAACTCTCATTTGTGTGCTGCTTATGTGAGCTCCTTTCTCTCAGTCTGTATCTGTGTTAAGGTAATGCTGCAGTAAGAAAACACAGTGTGTGTACCAGCAGTCTGGTGGGTCTCTTGACACACCACACGTGCACACTCTGGAACACTCCTCACACTGTGAAGGTCATACCTTCATTTGTGTTAGGTGGATCGGGATTTTTTCAGGGGCTTTATTCGTCATGTTTTGGAAGCTGAAATGAGAAGACATTTAAAGCCAAGTATAATGAAGATGTAGGAGGAGGAACCTTTTGCTTTCAAGTGGCAGAATGAACACTGCGACCACAGTGGCTTTCTGACTGCGGGGCATGTTAGTCTCCTGTCCTTGCAACTAGGCCTGTTATATGTGGGCCGTTCAGAGAAGCTGAAAAACTAGAAAGCAGCTCAAGGAACTGTGAAAGGCAATGAAATATTTAAAAATAACAAGAATTTTAGAAACCGCAGTTTCCTTTTCCACCCATTTTTCCCTTTATTTATTTTGCTACTGTTTAACTTTGCAATTGATGACTTGAAGCAAAATAGGAAAAATTAAATATTATTTTAATAGTACTCGTGTTTGTACTTGTGCCATTAGGAAAATGAATGCTATCACCTAGAAAATTTAGTGGAATTTTTTGAAAAACAACATTAAAATCTCTTCAAATATTTCATTCCCATTCCCATTCCCCACCCTGTTTCTACTTCGCACTAACATTTTCTCTTTGTGAATCATGTGAACTGAAATCCCTCAGACTAGCATAGGAAAATATTTCTGTTAGAGCTTTCAATTTTCTGAAGTCTAAAGTAAGCATGACTTGAATCTAAATCCAATAGCCTTAAATGATTATTTTTTCTTCTTTTTTGGAGATTGCCCACTTTGTATTACATCATAGCTGATGAGCACATAGCTTACTTAAAGTGCACTCCTTCTAGCAAAGCAGATTTAATAAGAAATCCTGGGGTTTTTAGGCATTCAGTGGAGATGAAACAGAGCCTCTCATACAATGTGGTGGCAATTTGTCAGCCAACAAGAATGCATGGTTTTGCAATAACACTCAGCTCAGTGGCAGAGTAAAGACCTGACCTATGTTCTTGCCCTCTTCTCGCAGGCATCCTCTTCTGAAGACATGGGCAGATGGATAGGAATCTTGCTGGCAGAAACAGGGTCTTCAACAGACCCTGGAGCTCTGCACTATGACTACATCGACGTGGAAATGACGGCAAGTGTCATCCAGGCTGCAAAACAGACCTTCTGGTGAGAGGCGTTCAGCTACCCGGGTGTTTCCAGTACTCTGAAAATTTATGTCCGTATGTTAACTCTGCTGCCAAGAGAGCTTATCAAAATCCACCTACCCCTTTGCCAGATAGTGAACTCCTGAAGTGTTTCAGCATTGCAGCATGTTTATGATTATCGTGTTGGCATCTTGCTAAGTTCTCTAAAAGATGCAGACACTATCCAACTTTGCTCACATTTTTACTCATTTTTTCAGTAAGTCTCCTTATAAGACGCTATATTTTAATATTTTATTTTGCCCGAAGACTTAGAACTATCCCTGGAAGAGGACTTACATGCTGAAATATGCAGCTGCTTAGTTCATGTTTATCTCCTGGCTGTATTTGCTGTACATATAGCCAATATGTACAGCATATATTGCACAATATATGCTATACACTAAGAATGTATACCAAATTTAGGTCTCGGAGAGTCACATTCTCTGCTTCCTTCTCAGGTTCTTCATGATTAATTAAAAACTTCATCAAGCTTACACCAATCCAATTACTTTCAGGGTTTTAATTTAGGAGGTGGAAATTGGGAAGGTGTCTGAGGCGCAGCATGGAAACTCTGTTTAAATTGCAAATCAGTACAGTGAATTCCCCATTACTGATCCTGTGCTAGGAAAAGTAGTGCATACTTAGCATATATAGTGATTTACATGTTCAAATCAGTTTATGCATCAAAGCAGTCTTTGATGGGACTGCCATTTTTTCTTGGCTAGGTGAGGTTCTTTAGAAATAGGAGTGAAGGAACAGTTGGGACAGGCAGGATGCCTTGCTGCAGACGTTCCTCATGACTTCCCACAGTCAGAAAGTGGGTGGCCTGAGAATACAGCTGGCAAAGGTGTCATCCCTCATCTTGCTGCAAGATGAGACTCCCTATACAAATTTGGAATTTGTGTGACTTAACATGTTAGAGAATCACACCCCATCTGCCCATCGTAACTTTAAACAGACTGAAAATGCAAAAAAAAAAAGAAAAACAAAAGCTTCAGGGTTTTCCAAGAGAAGCTTCTCTTGCCATTAGCGAGGTGTTAAGAGAGCTTTAACAAGGGAAAATGTGCAGCTCCATTCAGGATCTGGTTTGAATGACTTCTGATAGAAATCAAAGTGACTCAATGTTACCACAAGCCCTGTTTTGTGAAAACCAGATAATTTTGATAGAATCAAAATGCACTTAGCTTACAGACTTATGTTAATATTTGTTTTGAAGTTAATAGAGCTCAAAAAGTTTATCCTGTGTGGACACGTGTTTTTGCTTCAGTCAGCATCTAGCAATAACCACATTTAAGAGAGGAACAGAATGGAAACCTTTTCCCCCGAATACTGCATGGCTTTCCTTTTCTGAACAAATGTGATATTAATTGGAGCCAAGTGAAAAAACATATGCAACTAAACCACATGTTAGAAAGGAATGTCAAACAACTTGCAAAATAGCAGAATTCCCCTATTATGAATTAGTTAAAATTCATTGGGTGTCTTTAAAAGACTGTAAGAGCTTGCTGATAAGCAACTAGAGTAGCTGTCTGCTGATTTTCAACCACTCCTAGAAAATGAGGAGAAATTACAATGTTACTTAAGTGTTAATAAAATACTACTGTTGCCCTTTGTAGAATGAATATCAAGATTCCAAATTAACTGCAGTTATCATTGAAGCTTTGATTATCGCACAGTCATTTCAGGATTATTGGTTATTCGTTTCCAAAGACGGATGCTTTGCAAAACAATCAACTCTTCATTAATAGTCCTGTCGATTTTCTTAATCTTAATCATTAGGTATCTAGGAAAAGCTGAAGAAAAAGTGCTTCCAAGCAGGTTTTCTCCATTTCCTTTCCCATCTAGCAGTTTCAGAATACAATTAACTTACATAGATCCATCTGTAAAAAGAATTAATGGGGCTTGGTGAAATAATGTTTATGAAGTGTTTGCAGATACATAGATAAATCTTAACTTCCTTTGGTGGTGGAAATACTTACTACAGGTGCATCAGATGTCATTAATGAATATCCCAATTTTCAGACATGGTTATTATGAATCTCTCTCATTGAAGCTACTTCAATAGAAAGAAATACCATAGCAACTCCAAATACAGTCCTACAGACTAACCAGAAACACTTAATACTTTTCATTAAGAAGAACAGTAAACAAATGCAGCCCTTTAATAATGTCTAACAAACTGTGAGATATGATAAAGTTAAAAACATTTTTATCATGGAATTTTTCTTTGACGTTTTGTTGTTTGCCTGTTTGAAGTAAGAAAAACTTCTATCTAATGATTATTCCACCCCTGCACCGCTCTGAAAGGTTCACACTGAACTGAGCGGGTTCATCCCTCCAGTGAGCCCAAGTCTCTCACGACTCAGGTGAGCCACAGTTGGATGAGATCTGTCTCCCTCTGAATGAGGAATTCAATGGACTCCATGTTATTCCAAAGCCAAAAGAAAGCAACTGTTGAAACCACAGCATTCTTGAGCTCCGGCCAGTGCTACAGAAGACCCTCTCTGCTTTAGTCGGGCTTTATCATATTTTATGAATGTCAGCACAGAGTCTGAATAGTTCCATTGTTTGGGATGGGAAGCTTTGTTTTCCCATTCATTTGCACCTGAAGCTCTAGGAATTATTTGGTATCTCACTCTATTTCATTCACAGCTTTCATTTGATTTCAGCAGTTGCTACAAAGAAAAACTCACACTTGGGGTTGTTACAGCTATTGGGCATAATTCTGCCATTTTTTACATTGTTAGATCTTTGCAAGCCTGTTGTTCATAATATCTTGCACATGTTCTGCAGGACTCCAGTAGAACAAGCTACAATGTTGACAGGAGGGATAAAACAAATCTATCTGTCTCTTTTGAATTTTCCAGAAGACTCAGATCCACCATGTGAAACAGAGCAAGAATGAACATATAGAGTATTTGCATGCACAATTACCCAGACAGAGTTGGGAAGCATAATGCCCTTGTGCGTGCTCTACCCAGCCATAAGTCCTGATATGGAAAAGAAAAATTCCCTGATTTTCAGAAAGTAATTATTCAGCAATCTTCCATGGATGTGTTAACTTAGATGTCATTGCGGTTCCACCTTTTTTTTTTCTTCTAATTTTTGCTGGATTTGAATCTTGTTTCTCCAGATTTCTAGGCTCACATCCCCCCCTGAGCACACATACACCCAGAAACACCTGCTTCTCCCTGATACAGACAACAAGGGAACTTTTATGGGATGCTGGCAAGCTGGTTTATAACATAGATCAGCAGGTTCCGATGTAAACATGCCACTGAGCAGTTACAGCTGTTACCCTCCTGGCTTTCACACAGCCATATCCCCACTGTACAAACAGAGTACAGGAACATATGTTGTAATATTGGCTGCTAGCAGCAACATGTGAGTAGCAAAAGAAGGAAAACTCTCCTGCAAAAAGTGAGAAGATGTGTGCTTCCAGGCTACATGATCAGATACAGGGAACATACCACTGAATCATCACTTAGACTTATATTCAAGTGGGGTTTTTTTTACTTTTTTAACTTTTTTTTTTTACTTTGCTTTGTTCAGTTTCATGAACAGGCGAGTTATATCTACAAATCCATATCGGGGAAGCACTGCCAATGGCTATGCCTGTCCAAGTGGAATGGCACTTCATTATGATGATGTTCCCTGCATAAACGGATCGGTAAGAATTGAATTTGCACAGAACAAATGGTTTGCATGTGTTGAAAGCATGGACATCTGAAAATTAGATTATCTAAAAAAGCCCCACTGGGCAGTTTCCAAATGAGCTCCTATCTTTTTGATTGGGGGCTGCAAACTTCTCTCACACCTACAGAGTATTGGGGTATGGGACATATAGTTTACATTAACCTGGATGTAAGCCAGTGTGCATTTAGAAAGCAGTTGCCTGTTGATGATTTGTTGCCAAGTCCTTGAATATAATACTCACTTGAGGGGGTATTTTTTAGATCACACTGGACCTGGCAAAATTAAAGACTCAGTTACACCAGGTGCTTTTTGGTGTCTATTGAAAAAAAAAAAAACAAAACCCAAACACTTCTCAGTCCCTCGGGCTGCATTCCTCATGACAGCAGGTACTGCTCATCCAAAAGGAGAACCACAGTGATCACTTCAATCTTCATAAATTGCAGAGCTGATCGTAGGCAGATGTGCAATAGGGTTTAACACATAGTGGATATTAACCCATAGTAATATGTGGTCCTCAGGAAGATTTACAGGAGAGCAGCAGCCTGTATCAGCTCTTAATTTGGGCTGCTTCATAAAGGCCCCACTAAGCCACAACTTTAGAGAAATTCTGTTTCGAAGAGTGAAATGGACTGCAAGTTCAGTCCTTTGTAATGCCAGAAAGATGGTAGAAAGCCCCGTGTGGGATTAACACGTGACCACGTGTGGTGAGTAGTCTGTATGTGTAGTTCTTGGATGTGCTTCTGCCTTTGTATGAGCAGCACACTGCCACAGCCAGGATGGATTAAGGAAGAATATTTGGCAACCAGGTTGGTTTCTTTTAAGATTAATTGAATGAATCACTGGAGTATTGTTGTTGAGCTTTCCATTTTGCTGAAAAGAAGGAAAAAAAAAAGAATGGCCTGTAGCTATTTTACCTAGTTAGCTCAGAATAATAATTCTCCAGCAAATAAAATGTAAAAGGCTAGCATTCCAGCAGCTGGTATTCACTGGAAAGACATATAGCCTGAAGAAAGAAAGGACAAAAAAAAAAAGAAAGAAAAAACCCCTCTTGGCTTCTGCTGTTAGGGCATATAACGTTTAACATCTCATGGACCAGATGTAATTTCACAGATTCATCTGTGTAGCCTGTGAGTATCTCCGTGTTAAAACAGTCTGCTTGTGCCCCCTCAATGCTAGAGCTAATGACTGAGGTTGCAGTCCAGGAACAGCAGGAGTGATACCATAGTACCAGTTTGCTCATACTATGGAAAATGCACAAGACTGAGGCTATGAGCCATTTAAAGCAATGCTTCCTTTCTACACTGTGTCCTCCCTCCTTTCCTAAATAGTTTGACTCAAGTGTGAGCAATAAGTATACGCTTAATAACCACCAAGGGCCTGCTGCAGTCAAAAGAATTACTAATGTTTTAATTTCACTTAGGAGACTTTGCATGGCGTATTGTTTACTAACTGCCAAAGTGTATGTGTTGCAGTGGGAACCAGAAGATGGCTTTCCTTCTTCTCGTAGCAGGAACATGGGAGAAGAAATGCTTTATGATAACGCAGGCCTGTACGATAACTTGCCGTCTCCAAAAATCTTTGCACGCTATCCACCAGCTGACAGAAAACCCAATAGGTTATCCACTGACAAACTCTCCTCTAACCATTACAAATACCCTGTCTCATCCAATCTGTCTTCTGCTCAGTCTGTCACTAATACCTCTGCTGTGGGGAGGGGATCTGCCTCGCAGGTACTGTACTATTTAATACTTAACAAAGCTTTTTATATCTTGACTGTTCTGTTTATCTGGTTGCTATCTTAAGGGCATTGGGCTATTTCAGTCCCTTAGTGTTAGCAATGAAGTGCTTGGAGTTTAGTCATGAGCCAACTGCAAAAGAAACAGGTTTGCTAAATTGAAAATTCTCATGTGGAAGTATTGGCACCTAGGAAAGGCTTGAAGATTTACAGATTGTGGATAATAACAAAAAAATAGACGTGGCCTTCCAAACTTAACCTGAATGTATTTCTAGCCATCTTCTGTCTTCTTACACAGTGATGATTTAAAAAAAAAAAGTGAAATATGACCTGGCTGTGACAGCAAATTTGCCTCTCTAGAATTTTACTAATCTGTATATACTATGGTTTTATATAGTATATACTATGGTGAATATACATGTATATCATAACATATATTGTTATATCATAAATAATATATATATATAAAATAATAAATTATATTGTATATAGTGTGTATATATCATATTTAAATTACTGCCTGTTATTTTCTTCTCCTGGAAAAAAAATAAGCCTACATCTATGCTGCTTTCTGAGGCTGGCATGAAATCCTGTGTGCTCAGCCTTGGGAGCAGATAGACCCTGCTAGGGTAGAATAAGCCTTACTCACAACCACACCAAGGACCTTCTCCAGAGCCTGTAGCCAGCCTCCAAAAGCTGGTCATTGGCATAAGTCTGTGAATGTATCACAAAGATGGGTGATTTCCAATCTAATCTGAAATGGCACAGTTAGATGTTTCCCTTGTATAAGGTACCTGTTGATATTGTATGTTAACTGGCTTAAACCTTAAAAAAACTTCATATTGAAATACTAGAATTCAGCGAATTTGCCGAATCAGAGTGAACCCAAGCAATAAATTGCCCTGATCCTTGGCTGCAGCAGCAGGCTTCTTGTTGCCCTCCCTGTTCAATCCTCAAAGCTTTTGGAAGCAGCTTCCGGACCGGAGCATGGCACGCATATGACCAGTGCTGGTCTGAGGCATTCCCTGTGGGAACACTACGATTAGACAGGACAGTGTTGCTGTTCCCAGGGCCCAGATCATTGCAGGGGAGTCCTCTAAATGAAAATCCCTTGGACATGAAATGTGCTGTTCCTGATAATCTTGTATGCTTGTCTGGCCATTATGAGAGGTTTTTTTCAAGTAAGAAAAACTTATTGAGTAGCTAGAGGTTGTGTAAGAGGAAATTGATATGGTAACTCCTAGCATTTTAAAGTGTATAATAAGTATATTGTTTAAAAAAAAAAAAATCCATGCACCACAAGGATGGCAAGGTCGTATAGCAAATAAAAAACAGTGTTGGATTTTTGTATGACAAACCCTGTTGGTTTTTTTCTGTATGAAAGTAACTCTGACAAACCTGTGTTTAAAGAATCTTTACTGTATAAAATTACTCAAAGGTACAACTTTTCTGCCTTGCAGTGGCTTTCTTAATACAGTAAATGCTAGAGTTTTAAATAACTTGGAGACTGGGATGCCACCAGAGATGAGGTGTTCATCATCTGGTTATCCTGTGATTGCTGGTGTGGCTACCACTGAGCAGGCAGCTCTCAGAGACAACATCTCTGGAGGAAGCACCATCTCCAGCTCAATCAATGTGCTCTATTAAGGCTCTCTGAGCAGGCAGTTTTTTGTCAAGCCTTGCCCTTGATAAAAGGGTGATTGTAATGCTGGTGGCATAGGAATAGCTAGAGCCCATTTGTACTTTTGTTTTCTAACAGTTTAAAGGCAAGAAGCCTCCTGCAACTGCTAATGGGATCACCGGAAAAGGGAGAACTTTAAATAACCAGCCGAAGAAATCTGACTCGGTGTCATGTGTGAAGCGCACTGCTTCCAGTAAGTATCTCTCCTCACTGCTGTGAGTGGAGTCATGAGGATACCCAAAATAGCTGTCTTCTTAACAAACAAGATAAAGAACCACTGTGGTTGTGTGGCTGAGAGGCAGAGCAGGAGATGCCCCCCAGGACTTTGAATAGTAGGTATTATGTGCATTGGTGACTCAGTACTCCAGCCATGCTACACGATAAAAGGTTGTCATATGGAGAACGATGAATATTAAATGTGGACCCATGGCTGCAGAGTCATGAGGGCAGCAGGAAGAAAAATATTGGATAATGATTCCTAAATTAGGGCAGAAGGTAATTCTGTATTCCTGGTAAAAGAGAAGGATGAGGAGTTGGGAAAGACATGAGATCATTATGTTGCTCTAAAGTGGACTTACTCTTATCCCTAATGTAAAAGAAAAAAGTATAACAAAACAATGAAGACATCCACATAACTGAAAAGCTTCCTTGGCGAGAGGAGATTTCAGTTGATGAGTGGCACCCTCACAAAGTGGGTTCTTCTGAGCAGGTGGATTGTCTCTGGGAAATCTAGCAGCGATTGCTTTCTGTAAAGAGGGAAAGACAAAAAAGAGCTATAATCATAATTTTTAAATATAGACTCAAAAGCACAGCTCCTTCGAGAGGAGGAATGAGTGTGGTTTTTTTAATCCCATAATAAGTTTTAAGAAGTCATGGATTTAATACCAACAAGAGAAATTTGGAGTAGAGTTTAGGAAAAAAGTATGTATTTTTCTAACCATGCAAGTCAATTGGCACTGAAATAGATAGTTGTGGGAGTAAAGACATCTTGGTTACTAAAGATTGATTAAACTGGTTTGATAACTGTCAGGAATGGTTTAGTGTCCTTGAGTTTGTTTTCAGCTATGCAGGCGGACAAAGTGATCTGTTAGCTGACCTATTTTCTTTGAGCCTGCAACTGGTGCAGAGGTATAGAGGGGGCTGTGATATAAATTAGACAACCGATACACGTGTGCCATGAAATGAAAGCCTTTATATGGGAAATCTAAAAAGGAAAAAGAAAGCTCTCGAGTATCAAAAAAGTGAGAACATCTTTATATTCTCTCATGTCAGTTGAGAAAAGACATGTGCTTCAAGCACTTGAAGTAGGAATCGAAATCAGGCAAAAGGGCAAACACATAGTTTTTTCTCTGACCCCTTCCAATTAAAAATCAAGGCTTGAGAGCTAGAGGAGCTTCTTTTCCTTCCTCTGAACTACATAGAAAGGCAAGCTCGTTTTTGAAAAGCAAGGTATTATAAGGTAACTTTTATTTCTCATCTTCCCCCTGCAAGTTTAGAGAACAAACTATCCAATACCATTTCTGTAGCTGTGCTGCAGAACTCAGCAGGAATCGTGGACCTTGAGAAAAAGCCAGTAGAAAAGGGATGGTAAACTCATTTCTGAAACCATGACATGATTCATGTTATGTTCAGTCTCAGGGACTAAAGTTAACCACCAATAACTACAATCCCAATACATATAGATGCGGAGCAGTACAAGTATGGCAAGAATCGTGTGGAGGCAGATGCAAAGAGGTTACAAAGCAAAGAGGAGGAGCTGCTAAAGAAGAAAGAAGCGCTCCGGAATAGGCTGGCCCAGCTCCGAAAGGAAAGAAAAGATCTACGTGCTGCCATTGAAGTCAATGCTGGTATGAGGTGCTTTTTATGTGCTGAAGACATGCCACTATGTGAAGTTTGGTTTTTGATGTTATACAATCCTCTGAAATGTCTATATTTTCTTTCTATATTAATATAAATTATACATTTATATCTTTATGTGAATATACACGCCTATGAAAGGACAGTGATGGTGACTTCAGGCAAGCAGAACATGGGAATAATTTTATTGTGACAGGCTAATTACATTTTCTTGACGTGGAAAAATAACAAAACAAATACTGATTTGAAATTATACTGGAAACCTAGAGAAGGCAACTGACAGAAAGCATTTGATTTCTGTTTCTAAACTTTTTACATGAAAATAGTGTCGTTGGCAAAGTACGTAATTTTTTTGTGATGTCATTGTTTTTTAGAGACCTTATTCCTTACTTTTTTTTAAACGAAAATAATTTCTGTGTCAATTTAAGCTTCTTATTGAAATAACATTGCTGTGGATGACAGGCAGGAAGACCCAAGTGATTCTTGAGGACAAGTTAAAGAAGTTGGAAGAGGAGTGTAAGCAGAAGGAAGCTGAGCGTGTAAACCTGGAGCTAGAACTGACTGAGGTGAAGGAGAGTCTTAAGAAAGCCTTGGCTGGTGGTATCACGCTGGGCTTGGCTATTGAGCCCAAATCAGGAACATCAAGCCCACAGGTATGCCAAGCCATTAAACATGTAAATTCCAGTACCATGGGGTGGGAGTGCTCTGCCTTCTCAGCTGCAGTAAAATGAGTGGGAACTGAGAGTTTTCAAAAGGTTTATTAAGCCAAGGAAATAAGAACAGAACTAAATGTCTTTCTGTGTTATTTGCATTCTTCACCTACATCTGGTGTACTTTCTACAGCGACATGAAGCAGGTAGACATGGGAATCACAGGCAGGATAATGTGCAAAATCTGACGCCTCATTGTTCTCAGTGGTTGTAAAAGTGCGTGAACTTGGACATGCTGCATTCCAGGGAGATTTAAATGCACCAAGTCATCATGCAGTGAGGGAGACCTACTTGTGCCAGTCCCCTCTCAGTCACTGTCACCCTTTGCAAGGACTGCACCTCACATGTTCATGATGAAGCGTGGCAGTCCTGTCTGATCTTGTGCTGTCGACCGGTGTCAGAGCAGCCACCAGAAGGATCAGAGAAGGATATGTCAATTCCTCTGGATGACCTAATGTTTAATCACAGAAAATTTAATTCTCACTTTAATTTTCATCACAGAAGACACACTCTGCTCTGTTTTCTTTTGTTCTAACCTCTTTTTGATTTATTCACGATCATTTGAATGAATATATGAATATGATTTCCTTAAACAAAATCTGCCATTCTAAGTGTAGATAAAAAATATTGCCCACATGACTGCTTGCAGGAAACTCAATGTAGGCGTTTCTTTCCTCATTAGTCTCCAATTTTCAAGCACCGAACTCTGGAAAACTCACCAATCTCCAGTTGTGATACCAGTGATACCGAATGCTCAATACCTGTGAACAGTGCAGCAGCTCTGAAGCGACCTCCCTCATCAAATAATTCTCCATGTCGAGGCCATGTCCTTCGAAAAGCAAAGGTGGGAAGACTTATATCTGGTTTTCTTTTTCTGTCCTTTTTCTTACTTTCTTAAAAAATCTTATTGACAGAAGTTAAAAATCTTACTTAAAATGAGACAAAAAAAAAAAGAGAAGGAAAGATTAGTTTCTGCTGCCTCTGCGGTGAAATTTAACCATAGGAAGAGAATGTGCCGTATCTAAATTATTTGTATTACTACATAAACATTGTTGATTTTGGGGAACCTTTTGCAGAATAATTAGTAAGTAGTTTGGGGGACAGATCTGACTCTACTCTCTCATTTCATATTTTTCTCTGTTCCTTTATAGTGGTCTGTGGTGTAGACAGTCCATCTAAAATTCATAGAGTTACACTAGTCTGTGTAGCAGAGAAGTCGTTAAAAGACCACTGTTATAGTAAGTGTTCTGAAACAATACGAGATTGGAGCTAATCTCTACCAGCTGATGCAAGAACAGAGTAGTTGTACATTATAATAATTGACAATGTGTTGTGCAAGTTATCTACTTTTAATGTACATTTAAAGTAGACATTAATTTAATTTAGTCTCGCACGTACCAGGCTGAATTTTGCAGACCTCATGTAGTGTTACAGTTTTCTCATTATTGTGCTTTAGTTTAAGTTGGATTTGCATGACATGTTCTAAATTTCCTAGCAACATAAGCATGTGGACAGCGTGTCGCCAAAGGTGACAGTGGTAGCACTGGCCCAAGCTTTTGTGATTTAGTAGTTCACTGCTAATTGTAATTATAAACAATAATAATCAGTGACATTTGTCTTTCATTAAGTTCATTTATTTTTTCAAAACAATGAAGCATTCTGTATAGGGATTTTTTTAAGTAACTTTTGTAACATGCCTTCATTGGTTATATACATTTATAGTGATGGAGCACCTGGCACCTAAATACAGTAGATACTGATAAATCATCATCTCAGCAAATGATTTGGTCTTCTGGCAAAGCCTAATCTCTCTGTTTCCTCCCCCCCAGCCCCTTTAACTTCTCTACATTGCCAAGGCCATGAATTACTTCTCCTCCTGTACCTTGTGTGAGAGCTTTCTCACGCTTCTTCTACCACTGTTTCCTCCACAGACGTCAACTGCTTTTTCTGCCAGTTAGCATGATTCATTAAATTCAACCAAGAATAACTGAACTCAGTGTAATATGTTTCAGTTCTATTTAACTTTGAAGTTTTGTGCTTGTGTTTCAAACCTGAGGGATTCATGTGCTCTAAAGCTTATCTTTGTATTTCAATTATACCCTAATTTGTCTCATAAAGATATAATCCCTTAATTATAGACTTTGTCTTAGATTTGCATGTTAGTGCAGCATTACCCAGGGAACGTGGTCTAGCAGAGCACAGTCCTTACAAAAGGGAGTGTGGATTTGTGCTACGTGCTGGACAGGCACATTAAAACCAGCCACTTAATCTTTACAGCTGGAGAATCCAGGGCATTATAAAAAAACCTAAACATTTTTGGTGTAAAGAATACCTTCCAGCTGTCTTATATTTTTTATGCTCAGCATATACCATGCAGGAAAAACACTGCTGTGTTGTTTGATGGCACGATAGGTTGGTCAAGCTATTTTGTGGAGGAATCTTGGATATAAGATTAGGCTTAATCAAAAAGGATATGGAGCTACTAAGCATATTTCCCATCCTGGGAAAAACAACTCAAAGTATCCAATTCAGCTTTAACAGCTTTTTCCTAAAACCTCATGCACTAAATATTACGTGAAATTTTGCTGAATTAGATAGTGCAACCCAAGCTGTGCTCAGCCCATTGGCAAGGAGCTTCAGCCAAAGTCTGCCATCAGGTATGCAGCTGCAGCACACCCCGTTTCAGGGGGAGTCAGCTCTACATGTGTAATTAAGGAATTTGGCTCTCAATTCTTTTGGCCTTTTGCAGTTACAAGTGAGCCCAGGCCTTATAGATGTGTCTAAGAAAAGGGCGTCACACGTGAGTATCCCAGAGCAGAACTCACTTGGCTTTCCACGCACGGATGTCAGGGCAGTACGTGGGAGTGAAACCGATCTCACGCTCTGCTTGCACTTGCATCTTCAGCACCTGGCAACTCTCACCACTGTTATGAGGGAGTTGTATAAGTGTTCAAAATGTCAGATTATTTTTTTTTCCCCAGTATGTATTTGAATGCCTCCCTTCTTGCTCTTTCCTTGCACAAAGGATGCTGAGTCTGTCACCAGCCAGGCTTGTGTTTGCAGCCACCCCCACGTCCCGGCATGCTCTCGCCCTGCGCCCTGCTAGGCCCTGTTGGGAGCAGTGTGCCCGGAGTGGCCTGCTCTGTGCCAGCTGCGGGCACAGCCACATCTCGGAGGGGAGGCAGGCACCCCAGAGCTGCTCTACCAAAGTCTTGCTCCCTTCAGATGCACTGACAGGAGAAGGAAATAGAGAGCAAGAGGATCTAGTGTTAAATCTAGGAACTAGCAGTTTAGAGAATGACTGTTTAGGGCATACAGTATATGTATACAGATATATGGATACATATATTGGGGTTTTTTAACCTTTCTGTTTGCAATGTATGCTTTTTTTTTTTTTTTTGTAATTAATAATGCATATTTTGAAGAAGTTAGAAGGCATTTTAATTGCGATTTTGTTAATCTCTACTTGGCTGGAAATGGAGACTCTATTAAAATGTGGGAAACAATATTCAGCATTAGGATTCCTAGAGAAGCAAAATGGTCAAAGTATGCTTGCTGTACAAGAAAAACAATTATTTAAACATTTCACATTTCAAATTAATTTCTAAAATCAAATTGTTATGTGTAGTAAGGAAACCGCAATGTTTATTTATGATTTGTTTTCAAAACTGGTGGACTGGTGAATGTCAGCAGCTTACGTTTTGGTTATGGTCAGGATCTGGAGAAGAAAATGAGCTCTTCCAGTTTCCCACCCCCCAGTCAGGCTGTCAGTGTTGACTTAAACATTCTTTCATTGGCATGAACCTGCTGGAGAAATGGAAACAAAGAAATAGTTCCTACTGCACCTGCAAAAGAAGCTACTGCTTTCAAGGCTTGTTTAACACTTTAAAAAAATTCTCCTCCCCATTGGTTAGACAAGGGCTTCCTTTACAGCTTTCATAGCATATACATAGGGAATATGCATTTAATAGCTCTTTTAAAGTAATCCAGTTTCTACCAAATCAAAGTTTACTAGAATTCAGAGTGTAAAACTGGTATTTAAAATTTATTGTATTTTAATAAAAGCACCATTTAAACAAAGAAAAAAACCACAAGATTAAAAATTTAAAATTATCGTCTGCCTGCTTTAAACCTATACTTTTTGTTGTATTGCTAAAGCAGCCACTAACTGTGAGCTTTACTTTTGCTTTACAATGGTTGAAGAGGTGTCATGGTCATGCAGTTGTTTCACCAAACTAATGCTGTTACTGCTTTCAGCAGCAGAAACAGATACTTACGTGCATAAGCAATGGTTTTCAGTCAGAGCTCTTAACTGTTGTGGAATGAGTGTTAAATTCAGGAATTCAGGTTAGGAGCCAAGTCAGCAGGCTGCCTGCAGAGTATCTCTGCAGAGTAGATGGGTGGGAGAGGAATCTGTAGACCCCAGTGTCTGGCTAGGAACAGCTGGGCTGATGCTCCATGGGGATTTCTTCAGCAAGAGACCAACTGCTTTGTATCTGCATTAGTTCCTGATCACTGCAAGGGTGTGAATCAGGGAGTAGGTACAGTTTGGATGTCCTAAAATGAGCCCATCCCTCTTCAGCTCTTCTGCTCCTATGTACTGCAAGAAAATACTGTAGGTATCACTCAGTAGCCACAAGTGTGATTTAACTGGATGTTTAGCTATAATGATCTCATGATTTTCACATATGGGACAGAAGAAATAAATAGCAATACCTTGCTCTGAGACATATGAATGAAAGCTTTATAGCTTATGTACTGTGCTGTGGATGGTAGGTGTCATTGTTCTCAGCTAACAGGTGGGGAAACTGAGGCACAGAAAGGCAAGGTGATTTCTTTAACTAGATGAGCGACAGCTCAACTTGGATTATGTGTACAGGAAACAAAGCCTCAGTAAGTTACCCTTTTTAGCCATAGAAATATGTGCCTGCCATGAATTTTATAATAAAAAAACCTGAGGATTAGTAAAGCAATCAGTTGTGGTCAGCTATGAGAGATATTGAGTGCTTCCTCCTGTCTCATGCAAGTTAGAAAGCCCTATGTGCTAAATCAGCCTCTCGCTTATTCTGCTTCAGCTGAGTGCTTTACACAAACTGTGGTGTGCTCCTTAAGCATCCTTTGCAGAAAACAAACATGGCTTATTTGCACTGCATTAGAAAAAAATTTACTGTATATAGCTGTGGAGGGGTGGAAGTTGTGCGCAGTCGCTATCAGGACATACTTGTTAGCATTCCCTAACTAATTTGTGGGCAGAAGGCTGGATCAAGCAAAGTTGTGGAAAAACTGTTACTGACCTCAGCTGGCTATGACTTAGCAGATCTGATGACATCAGTGAAATACCCTGATTTCTTTAACATTTTCCATATCTTTTTTTTTTTCCCCCCTTACAGGAATGGGAGATGAAAAATGGAACATAAATATAGCAAAACCACTCAATTTCCATAAAGGCCTTACCTGTTATGGACCAAGACATAGGCTGCAAAAGACTCATCTGAAAGGTGGTAACAAGTGATACAAAATAAGAGGTTTTATAATTCTGTTAAATTAATGGTAGCTTGGCGCTAATTTGCCTGTATTCCCTCTACTGTATTGCTGTGTAACTATGTGTGCCCCTTTTTATTAGCTGTAACTCTTTATTTCTGACTTCACTGGTAAAGAAAATGAAAACCAAAAAAAAAAAAACAAAAAACAAAACCAACCAACCATAGTAATTAAAAAGGAGCATAAAGTCACAGTTGAAAGTTTACTTAGCTGCAACAGCATAGACCAGCAATGTTGTCTTGCATCCGATGGCCTGAACACCACTGAAGACTGGTGTGTTAAGACCGATATGAAATCCTAGAGGCTAAAACTGACTTTTGTGGACTGAGCCAAGTCTTGCTGATTAGCAGTCACTTTGCTGTTAGCTGTTCACATGGCAAAAGAAAACTGCAGAAATGTATTCACAGAACTGGCATGGCTTGCTTGGCTGGGAAGGCAGGAGCTCCTCAGTGCTGCGGTCCTCTATGCTGGTGTGAGGCTGTGGATGACACGTCTGAGCTGTGAAGCATTTTTTGGATACTTTTTAAACAGATGCTTTTGTCATTGAGAGATAAAAAGCTGCCATACTTTTTGAAAAAAATGCATTTTAGTATATCCTCTTTATTACTGTTCTGAAGCACCAGTCATTTTCAAAGGTCATGTTGTTGAACTATGACTTGTTACTGATTTTTTTAAAAGACAAACAGGTATTTTTAGATACTGCTTCTTTTCTATGCTTTTTTGAAAAAGAAAAAAGAAAACATAATTGAAACTAATCCTCAACAGATAATGGCAACTCAGAATAGCTTATGCAGTCAGTCCTGTTTTGTTTTTTTATAATATAGTATTGTTAAACTTGAGTTAGAGAACACTGCTGTACTTAGTTTCCTTCATCTTTTCAGACTTCAGCTATTATTTTTGAGGAAGACGGACTGAAAAGATGGTAATTTCCAGACTGTTTTGTGAACAATTTTACGAAGAATTGGGGATTTTCTGAGACAGAAGTCCACTTCTGTTTACTAGGAAATAGTGTCTTGAATTTTAGTCTGTAAAATTACAGAAATCTGTTCTTTGTCTCTATCCGTGTCATTCCTGAGAACTTACATGCAGTAAATTGCCAACTAAAGTCCTTCAAAATCTCAAGATTGGCTTTGAAAAAATCAGGAGAGAGAGAGGAAAGAAATACATAATTAGTTGGGTTATTTAAATTTTTTCTCTGTGTTTTTTTTAAGCCTTTGGAGAGCCTTCAATCACATTCTCAAGATTTTTTTCCTCCTCAACTGTGAGGACTAGAAAATTACCGTAATTAAAAAAATTAAAATACTACTCATATTTTGAGATAATCACAGATGTTAGGGCTGCAGTCTTGATAATTAGTTAAGAAAGACTTGCAATTAAGACCACAGAAGTTGGCAAGACAGCCGTTATCAAGGATCGCATCCCTGTATGGCCCAGCCTATAGCTTAGGAATAGGTGTGTATAACTCCTGAAGGGTACACTGGGATTCCCAGCTGAGCTGAATGCCAGAGAACTTCCCACGGGAGCTGGTGGGATTTGAAGGCACAGAGCTATCAGAAAGACCTGATGGCTGCTAGGACACGGGGCTGTGTCCTGTTCCCAAATGCAATTAGTGCCAGGGATCCCATTGACCTTAGCAGAACAGAAATGGGGCCCAACATGAGAAAAGGCTCTTTGCTTCCTGGGACTGTGCTCATAGAAAGCACCACAGGAATGCAGATACAGTAGGGAAGGAAGTGTCAGTGTGATTTCACTGAAAACAGGATTTTTTAATATTATTTTAGGTCATCTACTTACTAGTTCTAGAAGTGGAGGGCATATTCTATGCCGTATGACTATGGACTAAACAGTATCAAGTTCCCATAAATATTAGCAGAAACAAATTTGAGGCAAAAGTAAGTTCGTTTAGGCTTTTTATTTCAAATTAAGTTATTTATTTGTATATTTCAATAAATATTTAATTTATATCTGTACATATTTATGACGCAAATTAGGCTTCTAGTCAACGTTTGCAATGATGTAACAGTTGCCATTAAGAAGTGGTCCCGCATCAAGTAATGCAGAGTAGCCAAGAGCCAAATCACTTGTCTTGTTTGCCCAATATTGGCTGTGTATCTTCCATCCCCTATCTTCCATGGAAAAAAATTAAATCCTTGGTAAGGGCAGGTTTTAATCCATGCCTGAGATAAAGTGTGTGAATTTCTGTCCAAGCAAACAGAAATCAGGTGGTGCTGGGGCTGTGCACACAACCCCTGCCCCAGCCCCACAGCCTTCTGCTCTGCTGTAGATGCTGGTTGCCCTCAGCACCTTTAGCAGCTGCTGCCTCGGGGCTGCCAGCAAAATTAAGTATCTTTTGCCCTTCCTCCAGCAAAGGCTCCACCACCAGCTCACCCCCAACCTGGCACAAACTGTAATTGTATGTCTGATGTATAAGAACATTGGTACCATTGCAAAATTGCATTGGTGACATGTCTATTCTGTATAATTGCCAAGGTTTTGAAAGGAGGAAAATAAAAAAAACCACCCTCGGGAAGTAACCTCTATAGACCACGTTTGGTGCCGTGAAATGTACTCTGTTTTCTTCAATAGTACTATTGCTGCACAATATTTTTATAAAAGGCGACAGAGCTTGTATTTTCACCATTTTTACATTTCGGAATCACCAAGCAGGATCGGCAACAGAGCAGCATAACTTTTGTTCTAAAGGAAAACTCTTTTATTTTAAATCATTTCTATGTCTATTAAGAAAATGATACACTTGTGCTTCCTCAACAAACTCCTGTTACTGTACCAGGTGCTTTTTTTATTGTTTTTTTTTAAATGGATTATGCTTTTTTTAAAAAAAAAAAAATCATAACTTTGGGGGATCAAAGATTTTTTAGATTTTTTTTTAATGATATGATTGTGGCAATTTCATTTTTCAAATGGAGAATACATAATTTAGTATTAATTTTTGTTAAAGACACTTTCAAATTAATTGGCCAAGGCTGTATGTTGTAAGATAATGTTCTCATATTAAGAATGTAATTATTTCCTTATTGTATTTTTTAAAAAACAAAATCATATTTAAAAAAAAAACCTCTGTGAAAAAAATCATGAAAGAAACATGAAAAAAGTTTTTGTTTTATTTTTGTTATTGGATATGTTGGCAGTGCCCATTATAATTGACTGTAAATATAGTCTTTCTACTGTATTTCTCAATGTATTTAAGTTTTTTGACACACATTCATGGAAACTTCTGTAAAAAAAGTCCAAAATAGACCCACCTTCAAATGTGTGTCTTAGTAGCTTCAACTAACTTTATGCCTTTCTAGTTTATTCTTCAGAAAGTCTTGCAGAGTGTGAAAAAAGACTGGCACCTGGTAGGTGCGACAGATCCAAGACCATTATTAATAAAGTTACCTGTCAAAAAAAGAAGTATTTGCGTTGTTGTTTCTTGGTATTTGTCAGTATAATAAGCAGGTGGCACCATAGCAGGACACCTGCAGTAGTTGTCCTCAACCCAAGTACCATTCTCCCATGCCAGTCAGTTGAAAAATGCTTGGACAGGTTAGAATTAAGATTTTTTTGGTATCAGTTCTGTCCCCATTTAACTTTGTGGTGACCTTCTGCAACTTGAATGCAGTCTATCTAGGGGCTTGCCCAGCAACGGAAAATGGAAGTTCAATGTATTTAGAGCTCATTGCAGAAGTTACCGCTTACCTAGTGTTACTGTACCAGCTTGCTTAGATCTCAACCTCATCAATAAATACTGTAAAATGTAAAATATTAAAAATTACCCCTAAGAACTTAGAGTGTATCAAAATCAAACTGAGCTAATTATCAGACTGCTTAACCATGAATGTAGCAGTTCCTTATAGATGACTGACAGATGAGATTGAAAAGTGAGAATCCATAATTACTCCCTGTTGCTTTTCTTAGATTTAACTCTTGCTCCAATTACGCTAAAATTATTGCCAAATGTCATGATTAAGTAGAAAATACATTTCATTTTACCAAACTCAGGGAAGCAGTATAATAAAGTAGTCTAATTGGTTTCCTTTCTATACTCATAGTCCCTTTAACCTCAGGAGAAGAAAGTGGTCAGCATTTGTAAAACATGTCATGGTGCTGTAACTAATAAGAATTGCCTCTCAAGTAGACACAGCTTTTTGTCCACTTAAAGCTTCTAACCCATCACTTCCTTTTGTCAATTAAAAAGCCTTCAAAGGCAAAGAAAATTAGTATTTCTCTAGAGAAAGAAAGAAAAGATGTATATAGGACAAGTTGTATAAAAATATGTATTATAGTACAATAGTATATATGCAAAAATTAGAAAATTAATATTAATTGGACAGTTAACAGGAGTGCTGTGAACAGCTCAGGCAAACAGAGCGTGGCACAGCAGTTTGTATGGAAGGGTGCTGACACTTTGCCAGCTCAAGAGGCACAACTGGTGGTTGTCACCCTCTCAGAATGAGCGTAGCTATGGTCTCTAGCCGACAGAAAGCTACGTGCTCTGCTCTCACCAGAATGGATGGGGCACCCCAGACAGAGCTCCCATGAAAACATGCAGCCGTCTGGGTCTCAGGATGCAGGGAGTGCCGGGGCCTTTCGATGGTAACGGGTGGTAGTAGTGAGAAGAGCTGTGTACAGTGTGACCAAGGGGCCATCTGCTCAGCCTGGTGGCAGGGCTGCAAGAGGAAGTAGAAAGGTTAAGGAGCATAAGGGAGGCTGAGAAAGAGATGGATGGTGGAGCCAAGCTCTGCCCTCCCTGAGACAGAAACAGGAGCATCCACCAGAAAATACCCAGGGTCAAGAGAATCCTGTAGTCCACCACCTCCTCCCACCACCAGCCTGAAGGCAGCAGCCTAAATTGGAAGCAGCGAATGGAGGCAAGTCCACACTTGGGGTGGCAGGTGAACCGCCTCCTTGCCCACCATGCCCTTTCGGGTTCCTCTGTACAACAGGTATGAGGCTGTGGATGTGGAAGGCCAGCCAACGGAGGATGGTCCTTCTACACCAGAGGTGCTGCCAAGGTCAGAAAGGCCTACCTCTCCAGTATCACAACCACCTCCACAAGGAAGGAAAGACACGTTTTGTTGCAGGTGACTCACTTCTGAGGGGAACAGAGGGCCCAATATGCGGGGCAGACCCTCCTCTTAGGGAAGTCTATTGCCTACCTGAGGTGCTGGTTAAGGACACCAATAGGAAACTTCCTAGCTTGGTGCAGCCTTCAGACTGTTACCCATTACTGATTTTTTGCATGTGGGTGGAGATGAAGCTGCAACCCATAGTCCAAGAGAGATCAAAAGAGTCTTCAAGGGCCTTGGGATTGTTGGTAAAGGAATCTGAGGTATAGATTATTTTTTTCCTCTCTCCTTCCAATTGCAGGAAACAACACTGGAAGAAATAGATGGATTCAGTCTATTAAATAATACATGGTTCTGTGGCTGGTGTCACCACCACAGTATTTGAGTTTTTCATCAATGGGAGGGCCTACGCAGCACCAGTCTTCCCTGTTTCTCAAAGGGGCAAGAGATGGGGACAGACTTTTTAGCAGGGTCTGTTGCAATAGGACAAGGGGTGATGCTTTTAAACTAAAAGTGGAAAGTTTTATACTAGATATATGGATGAATTGCTTTACAATAAGGATGGTGAAACTCTAGAACATGTTGCCCAAAGAGGTGGTAGATGCCCCATCCCTGGAAACATTCAAGGTTGGGTTGGCCAGAGCTCTGAGCAACCTGATCTAGTTAAAGATGTCCCTGCTCGCTGCAGGGGTGTTGGACTAGATGGCCTTTAAAGTTCCCTTCCAACACAAACCATTCTATGAATACCTTAAGTTACTCAGGGTCAAGGCCTAAAAGGCAACCTTGATGTTTTCCTATAAGCTACATTATTTGGTCTATGCACTTGCATCCCAAAGGCATTCAATATGAAAGACCCCACCAACACCTAACTTGCTCCACTGCAGTGTATTCCTGCAGGTGGGCACCCACATTGTAAGCATGGCAGTGCTTTAATGTTAAGTTTTGTTGGTTTGGGTTTTTTTAAATTTGTGTATATTTTGAGCACTATCAGACCCCTCATTACAATACTTAAGCCCAGGGCTTTATAAAGAAGGGCTCCTGGCTAGAGAATGAATGACAGTAAATCTGGCACCATTTTTTTAATGGAGAGGGAAAAAATCAGGAAACACAGACTTTTACAGTTGTACTGGGCAAATTGACAGATGGTATCCTAAACTGAAGACTTAGTAAGCAGACTGAGAAATCACTGTACTGGGGTAGAGTCAACACAGGTTTTATAGTGGAGAGTCATTGCTCATGAATTACTAAGTGGTCTGTGAAGCTGTTAGTGAGCATCCAGGAAAAGAATAGGTTCTGCTTGGATTTCTTCAACACGCTTTCGACAAGGTCTGTGTATAATGAGGTTTAAGCGGCTACTGGAGAAAAGGAAAAGGCTGAATAGGATAAATAACTAGTTGGTAAACAAACAAAAACATAGGGCATAAATTCCCTATTTCCAGTGGCCTTGGTCTTTCCAGTCAGCCTTGGGAATCCCACAGGGCTGGGGTCTGAGCCTTGTGCATATCAGAATATTTAGAAATAATTTGGGGAAGATGGGAGAGGGGAAAAGATGAAAAATTCGCTGTTACTAATATATGCAGGATAATAACACTAAAAGTCAACTACAAGGATTTGCAAGAATACCTTTCATAACTTCACCAGTGATTAAAACATCAGAAGAGATTCAATATAGAGAAGTATTGAAAGACCTGCCCATGGTAAGAAAAGATGGAAAAAATCTCCAAAAAACCCAATCTAGACAATTAGGAGTGCCAAAATAGCACTACACCCAAGGTGATAATGGAGTTTTAATGGTTACGTCCTTGTACTGCATAGTAACAATAAGGAGGAAAACCAACCAAATCAAAAAACCAGAAACACACCCCTGGCAAATATCCTGTGGTCTAAAAGGCAGCAAATAGCTCTAGACCCTGTCTGACTTGCACAACTTGAAGTCAAAAAAAGAAAACCACCCACCTAGACTCTCTCTGATACCCCCATCATCTGCTTTAGGACCTAGAGAACATTATCCACAGTCTGGGCATTGACAGTCATAAATAAACTCATACAGGTGATGACAAGGGCAAAAAAAGAAATCCAAAAGCCTAGCAACCCTCCATACAGAGAAAAATATTGATATTACAATGAAATTCAAGGGGGAAAGAAAGAGAAGGTCTTTTCAGTGTGAAAAACAAAAATCTTGAAGGGAAAAGTGAGTATGTTAAAATGTTATAAAAATCAGCAGCAGAATGGGGAATGAAATATTCCCTGTCACTAACAGTACAAACTTTGAGAGTATCAAAATTAATGAGGCAGGTTCAAAACAGCTACACGGAGGTACTTTCCCTCACTGCCCAATTGAGCTATGGAACTCGTCACAGTATTTTATGGATGCTAAAAACTTATACAGAGCCATAAACCATAAACAAAATTCACGGCAGAAAAGAATTACTTAAGGCTATCAAACACAAAACCTAGCAGCTCCAAAGCAGAAAAGTCCAGCTCCAGGGTAGGTGGAGACTTGAAGCAGACACTGGATAAGTGCCCTCGTCTGTTTTCCCCTGCCATATCACTATTGACAAATGAAGCTGGTTTCTTCCATAGAAGACCATTTAATTTTTCCCACCAGCAGTTACAAAAGCATTCTTTCCTACAGAATGATGTATGACATTCTTTTGAATTTGATTTTTAACATAAGCATCTGTCTTAAGATCAAGACAATGCAGTATCATTTCTTCTAATTCCTATCTAATATGTTAGATAATTGAAACAATTTAGTTACATCAAGGATATTCTTCTTCAATAATCTCTCTTGATGACAAGGAAATAATATTTCTATTAGATTTTGTAGAATTATAGCTCAGTAGAATTACAGCTACATGGTCCTGAGTTGAACTTAAGTGAAAAGTATAATTCCTGGTTTCGTTTTTCATATTTAAATAAACTGATAATTGCTGTCACTGAATTATTCCTTGGAATCATCACTTTTTTAACCTGTTTTTTAGCATGTACTGCTGCTTCTGAATATTTTGAAGGTCAGCTTTTGGTGTAATGCTGTAATGGTAAGAATAGATCCTTCTATCATGCTAAAAATACACCGAGCAGCATTTATAGCATTTTGCTTCAGCTTTTGAAAACCATGAGGGTCAGAGTACAATAACTTTTTCACCACAGCAGCTGGATTCATATGAAAGCACAGCATCATTCAAGGCATAAATCACAAAAAGAAAAAATGGAAAAGAGATCAGTGTCTTAACGGAAAACAGGAAAAAATATTGGCTGGTGTTTATGACTCAGAAGTTTTATTATAGAGACATAATTTATGATGATGTTGAAACGAGTTAGGCTTCAAAATAGCACAGCAATTAATATGGCTTTGATGAGGACAGCAAAGGGAAACAGAAGCAAAGTGATTATCTTACTCTTTTTTTCCATGGAAATTTGTTTCTGAAGTATACCTTCAGGTTAAGAATTAGCAGGTTTCTTTTGGTGTCTCATTTATGGCATCAGCTTGTGTGTATGTGTTCTCACTCCTGGCCTTCCAACTCAGGAGCTTTCCTTGGAAAGAACTATTGGAACATCATTAAAAATAAGAGACTTCAGGGTTTCTTTTCATTTTGCTTTTATTTATATCAGAGCACTAAATTTGGAAAAGGAAATGTAGTCACTTCAGATTCAACAGGCTGCTTTTCTAGTGATAAATTGCAGCTTCAAGTCTCAGCTAGACACAATATAGGATTGGAGAACTTAAAATGACAACCATCAAAATGTTTTCTAGTTGAGTTACACAAGTAGGAAAAACCTCAAGCTTCATTTCTGAACCCAGCCTCACATTTAGCATGATGTGCCACAGGGTAGGCTCATACAGCCCATACCGTGGTGCTCCTCTGGCTGCTAAATCTTTCAGCGGGAACTATGAGAAAGTGCTGAACTAGGGCAGACTGAGAAAATTAAGTTTCAACTTATATTTTGGAAATATTTCCTTCTAATTGCCCATCTTCTGATCCTCAAAATATACCCACTTGATGAAGGATTAATCCATTCATTGACCCATAAAAACTTCATTGTAGTGCATAAAATTTCCATGGCTAATTAAAAAATTGGTAGATAATAGTTTCTATTGCTGCTTTGCCCCAGTATGAAGTTTAACAAGAATTCACATTGCCCAGCCACAACCACAACACTTAGCAACATCTCTGCTCTTCCCTGTAGTGGGTGTTAGGCAGTGAAAAGAACTGTCAAGTTTTTCACTCACCAGCATCAGGCTTTCCCTGGGACGGACAAGCTGCTGTACCAAGCTGCAGAGCAGTGATCATCTATAAACAAACCATAAGCTGTATTCCAACCCAAAATCTGAGCTACACCAGCAGCAGCTCACCTCAAAACTTGGAATCAGGGAATAATGTCCAAATTGCAGAAATGCGTGGCATATTATGAATTTAGACACTCAGTGACCTTGCAAAGACAGAGAGCACTTGCCAGAATCAGGAACGGAGAACATTCTGAGAGGCAGGGCCCGATCCTTGCATACAGCTAGTTTAAGGACAGACTTTGATTTGCAGACCCCCCGATTTTGCAAGAAGGATGCAGCTTCTATACAGCACATGCAGGTCTTCAGGATAAAGGAAAGACAAGATACTTAATGAAGAAGCCAGTGAAAATGGAATAGATTGAATAAAGACATGGGAAAGGCAGAACAACACACATAGCTCTGCTCTGTTTATGGCTGTTTCTAAAAGGTAGATCAAGGTTAAAACCTGCTAAATTACTTAATTCTTTAGCTAGACAGAAATATTCAGCCTTTGATTGTTCTAGGAGAACATTTATTTTGTCAACTGCAGTTGCATAGCTTCATCTCACCACAGAGTGTCACCCTCACGCCAATTATACTGCAGCAACTCCACTCCTAGGGAAAAAGAACTCGGAGTGAAGTTGAGCTACAGTATAGCATTATGGAGTGGCGAAAGTGGAGGAGGATGAAGCTTTGCTGTAGCTTTTGAGTTCAGCGCTGCTCAGGCTGAGTAGTTTGCCGTTAATTACTGGCAAATCAAAACACAGACACAAACTAGGGAATAGTTAAACCTTTTTCCCTCCACAAATCCCATTAAATGCTTTACAAGAAGAACAAAGCAATCAATAGTTTAAAACAAAATTTTATTAAAGAAAAACCTGTAGTGCAGGTTCTCAGGACAAATGCATACCTTTGGATGCAGTGGAGTACACAGGTACGTATACAGTAGTTTGCCTGCTACATGTTTGGAAGCTGAAAGAAATCATGATAAACTGTATTGCACAGTTCATCACCATCGTTAAAAGTTGCCAATAACTTGGTTGTGGATCACTAACAGATACTTGGTTATGTGTGTGCACTACATATTGCACAAGACTTTGATTAAGCTATTATTTGTGCAATTGAATCACAGTTAAGTGTTACATTAAGCATATTCAAACATATATTTGTTTTATTTTTCTCAAAAACAGCACATCACTACAAAACTGCCATTAAATGTTACATATTTACAAAAATATACAAATAACACTTTTCCCCATTTATGACAATGTACCAGTTATGGATTAATTTCATTCTTTCCTTGAGCCCTGATACTGTATACAAAGAAACCCGCTCAAAGTCAAGGTCTTCTGAAACGAAATTAGGAAAAGGTATGTACTGTTTTCACAAATACTAGAATGTGCAAAGGCAGAAGATGAGGACTGCAGAGTCATGTATGTTAAAGGTATGGACTACAGCATACTGATGACTTGCTAAGAGCCTTTACATGGATCGGAAGGGCCCCTTTGTCAGAAATCTGGTCAGAAACACAGTGTTAAACATTTGTTGATCATCTTCTGGAGAAGCAGTTGTGAATAGTTCAAAAACTAAGATCTACCTTGGTTGTAATTAGCCTACATCTATCCAAAGTACTCCATGCTAACCACAGGAATAAGAATTACAGGTGAAAACTCACCTGTGTGAGTACAAATGCAGCAAGATGCCAACTGATTTTAGCCTGCAGCTGCATTTCAAGTTCACCCTGGGTGAGCACTTTTGTACCGTAACACAAAGCTGAACTGACAAAATTCATGAAACTGCATGGTCATAAATTAAGGTAGAATTTGGCCCTGCAACGCCAAATAAATAATGCTCCATATGAACAACAGGGTAGTGAGAAATGCTTTGGGAATCTTCACAAGATGAATGCCAAGTTTAGGTTTTATTTTATTGGCTTTTATATCTTTACCAAAAGCCACAGCTCTAATTCACCAGAAAATATGATTTTGGCTTGGTTTAATTACCAACTTTTTTCCCTCTTCTTCACATGAGTAATGCCAGCAAAATTTGTATGATTTAACTGTCTGAGTCTGGAATGGGGGCTTTTGGACCCACCTGTGCTAAAACAGTCACAGATGCACCGTAAATATGCCAGTATTCATTCTTTACTTTTAAAATGGAAAATTCTCCCATTCCAACTCTCATTATTTCCCCAAATCTTCCTCCAATACTTAACTCAGGGTAAACTGATATTCCTAGAACAACCTCAGAAATACAGAGTAGTGATACTATGATAATTTCATTTAGGTGAGGAAGGATGATAGATGGTGCCTCCTAAAACCACACTTGCAACGCACTAGTGTGATATTCTTTAGAATCACCTCCCCTTTTGCAAAGAAATATACCTATGGTTAATGGAAATGTAAATCACAGTAGCTGTACATGTTTGTAAAAGTGGTAAGTAAAGTACAAAAGTGGAAGCTTCTCAAAGCGCCCTACCAGCTGATCAAGTTCCCTACCTCTTCCAATCTGCTATTCCTCTGTAATTTTTTTGTAGTATTTTTTTATCAGCCACACAGAACAGGGTAAAAAATTAGTTAATCCCCTTTTGACATGAACCCAGCTTACTGGCAAAACCACAAGCAGAGAAAAGCAACTCAGAAGAGACTCGGATCAAGTGGGCAGAATTCAAGTATACTTCTCCTTTTGATTACACTTTCCCTTCAGAACCTTCTGCACTGCAGCAAGCACAGCCCATGACTTATACCCATGAGGAAATAAATCAGAGCTTGTCAGTGAGAAATAAAAAAAGGAGCTGTACTCAAATGCCTGGTGTGTATATGAAACGGAGGAACTCTGTGGTCTTAAAATTAAAATCTCTAGTCACATGTTCAATAAACTCCAGTGGCTGGTGTATACCCTCAGGAATACTATAACAACTCCATTCATCCTCTCTAAATATTATAAAATTACAGCTCATAGAGGGGTTCTAGCAAATTACATTTAAGCAAATTACATTTAAGATCCAAGACACAGACTCTATATAATTATTCTTCTCCCTTGCCTCCTAGCTCAGTGCTGTGCTAAGAAGGAACACCATCAGCAAATGCCCCCATCTCAGAAGTGAACCTACATGGGAGTTACTTCTGAAGCACACATACATGCATCCTGGCTCCTGGGAAGAAACTTCTTTTCCATGCACCTCAAATAGGATGTTGCTGTGAGTCAGATCCCTCTTAAATTATAGGTAGAAATGCTGATAGTTTCACATGCTTCTGGTGCTGCATCAATTTAGACACATGGTTTAAAGTCTCTGTATGCAACCAACAAAATTGAAAATAGTTGCCATTATGAATTATAGTTCCAAGGTTTAAGCAAAACAAAATCAACAAATTGTGGCAAAATCATATACACTAGTAACACTGACTTTCTTCCTGCTTTGCCTTGTCCTGTTTAGTCTTGTGCTTCCCTTCCTCCTGCATCTCTCTCACAAACACTCCCTCTCCAACACAGGCTCTACCCTTCAAAGATATCACTGAGCTTTTGAATTATTATTCCCATCAATTTATCCAAGCTCTCCCAACAAGAAGATTCTGCCAAACCTATCTCATGACTTTGCTTAAACTTGTACGTTGTGGAACCTGAACGCAAGCCATTTGCCTCTGTCTCTAGGAAAGGCTGCATACAGACCCGTCCCACAAACCTGACAAGCTAAATTGCTCCCAGGAGGAATGATCCCTGGTCTTGCTCCTCTGTTAGCAATGGACCCTCTTTACCTCACCTATTCTTCAGCTTCAGGTTGCAATGATTTATCTAAAAGGCTATGCATTAGCTTGGGCCTTAATATTTCCTATACTGAAATACAAATGCAGCCCCATGGTCTAGCAAGGCAAGTCTGCCCAACCATGCTGCAATTCTCTACCTGTCAGATTGACAGGCTGGCGAAGCTCTACAAAACTCATGCAAACACCGTGTCTAATCCCCATAACCCAAAATGAGGCAGAAGGACGCATTTCAGAGACAACGGGCATAGCTGTCTGACAATTAAATACATATTTTCCACTACAGGCCAACAAGAAAGGTCCATACATACGTAGATGAGAGACGAAAATGCTAGTTATTTATTCTTCCAGGAGTCCAACACTTTCACTCATTCACATCTCAGACTAGAAGTATGTGCTCTCTGGGACAAGCAGCTGAGAGAAGTCACAGAAAGATTTAGAGAAAACGAGAACCAAAATTAAAAGTGAAAGGGTTAAAAGAAGTAAAAGTGGGTAAGAAACAGGAAGGATGGGCTGCAGTGAGACAAAACACAGGGGAACTACATCAGTCCAGATAATACAGCAGAGGTCAGAAGAGAGAGAGATGGGGAAGAGTTTGTGATTCTTCTTGTTATCTCTCAGTACACAGTTGGGTGCATATCCAAGTAAAAACACAGAAACAGAACATAAAGCAAACCAAAAAGCAAGGAAGAAAAAGAGTGGACTGCAGAGAACGGTCATCAGGAAGAGGAGGCAGATAAAGCAGAGCAGTTCTTTGAGAGAGCAAATAATGAGAGCAGCAATAATGAAAAAGAACAAAAGGACAAAAAAAAAAAGGAGGAGGGAAGAAATAAGGAGAAACAGAAGAGAATGGAATTTCAGACAATTTTTTTTCTATAAAGCGGTACCAATTAATCANGGGAGGTCTTTGAGAAGAGAAAAAAAGAAAGGAGCAAAAAAGAAAAAAAACAAAAAGACAAAAAAAAAAAGGAGGAGGGAAGAAATAAGGAGAAACAGAAGAGAATGGAATTTCAGACAATTTTTTTTCTATAAAGCGGTACCAATTAATCAGCAAAAAGTTGGAAGGATTAAACAATGCAGGTCACTTCTCTGAAGAGTTCAGCATCTCAGAAGATTAGCCCCAAAGAGAGGAGTCTATTTACAAGCAATTGGAGCCAGTGAATTGGGCATCTTCCTTTGTTTGTGATGATATTCTGTAATCTTAACCATTAAAAACCCTTCTGTGAATCTGGGACATATAACTGGTGTTTTAAAATACTCTCCTTGAGACTCATTTTATCATTTGCAAACTGCCTATGTGCATGTTACTGTTGTTTGGGGTGTACACTTTCGCATAGTCCTGCCTATTCATAATCCATAACAAGAATATCTCAAAAGCCTTCTGGATACAAGTTTCCTGATCTCCCATATGAGCTGTTCTCATTGAAAAGCACTTCTTTCATCACTTCAGAAAGATTTCCTTTTTAAATTGTTTTCACTAATAAGCAAATGGTTTGAATTAATACATTTCTTTAAAAAAAGAGAATAAGCCAATTCTTGCCCTTTGATCTGCAAGAGCAAACACTGTCAGTAAGAACTAAATATAAGTATCAAAAGCCAGCTAAAAATAGTAACAAATAGCATAGAAATATAAGACATGCTAAGAAAGTTATTTGGAACACCTGGCCTGCCTGGTGATTAATATACTCATTATACTGTTACAAATATGTGCAACAAAGGCATATTATTTAAGTAGTGCCATGTACTGCTGCATGTATTACTGCTGTCCAACAGGCTTTATGTCCATGGAATTGCAACAAATCAGTGTAAAGATGCAAATTCTACAGAAAAGCAGAAATCAAGTCTGATCAATAAAGCTCGAGTTTGTGTAATACTTTCAAGTGTTGCAAGGAAATAATTTTAAACATAATTACTTGTGTAAGGGAAAGAACCCACTTTTTCTCAGGGCTAGTAAATGTCACTCCTAAAAGAAAATCAATCTGGAAGGAGAGAGAGACAAAGAGTATGCAATTAAGAACATGTATTTTTAGAGATACTATTTAAAAAAGCATTTTAATACAAACCATAACAGCTCTTTGATAAGGATTTTATTCACATAGCTATATTGTTGCACTTCAGAGTATGTATTTCTAAGCCTTCCAGTATTTCTTGTCTTAGATGCTGTCTTCCAGAAGATCATCTCAGCTACCAGCACATAAACTAGCTGAAAATAGTAATTCTGACAAGCCTTACATAAGGGGGGGAAAAAAAAAAAAAGATATGAAAAGATTGAAAATCCTTCATTTGGTCATACATGGCTCCACAATTCATATTTTAAGTAATTTGCTAACAGGAGGGAAAAGTCCAAGACTAAAGA
>VYZX01004364.1:52453-75696 GCA_013401335.1 Brachypteracias leptosomus
ACTAGAGGAAAATCTACCAAGGTGATCAACTGGGTAGAAAGGCTGATTTAGGGAAGGAGATTAAAAATTAAGAATGCACAGCTTGACATTTCCCAAACACTGCAGGGTTAGGCTTTTAACTGCAAAAGCTAACTGGGGGTCTGAGTTATTTCAAAATTTGTCATTTTGATGATCATAGTCTGAAAATAAGTGAAAAACATTATGTCTATATATCAATGACAGGAATAAACACACATTTAAATGGCACTGAGAGGGATAATACTGAAATACTTAAAGGAAATAAGGAACATGAAAATATAAACTTAACATTAGGAAAATGGTCTGAGCAGATCCTGTAACTACTTCTAGGCTATAAAATGCTATTCTAATGGACATTTTAGACTTTCTCAGACTAGTAAGATTAGGCTGTATGCCAGCCTCATAAAGAAAGTTGTAGAAGCAATGTGCTTTTGTAGAAGCAAAAATCAGTATCTATAAAGGTACATGCTTATAAATTTCTTTCTAGTGGAAGGTCAATATTCTGAGAGAAATGCACACTTACTTTTACATGAAAAACAGAAATTAAAATGAAGATGGAAACAATACAGCAGTATCAATCAATATACAATAACAACTCCAACTGTCAGGGCTTGTGCAATGAAATAAAAATTTTAGTCTCTCCCTCTGATGTCTCATTAATGAAAAATTTAAAAATATTGTTTTATAGGAAACATAGGAAAAATTTGTGACTGAAATTGTCATCAATTCTATAAGCCTAAATTCACTGTATTTGACTTGAAATAAGACTAGAAATTCAAAACTTATCAGAACCACTGGTTCATCATCAAAAAATTACTGCAAACAAATCCATGTTATTTAATTTCTTAAAAATAATTTTAAAATCCCACATTTCTTTGAGCATGTATTTTTGTTAAGGACGAGGGAAACTACTGCAGTTCCATTTTACTGACCTCTATAAAAAAGTCACTAAAGGCGTGTCTCATTGGACCTAAAACACAGCTAGCCATCAAACTCGTGTCAGATGAAATCTGCTTTGCTCTAGGAATAACTAATGGCAAAACACTGATTTATCTCTGGCTCTCCAGAGGACAGTAATTTAGCAAATTATCTACTTTATACGAATAAGCACTTCACCCCTCTTTACACTGGTCATTGAAAGCAGAAAACTCATCAAGAAGGATATCATTCCATGTAAATATCCTAAAAGAGTTAAAAAAAATGGTATGTGAATTGGAGATTAGAACAACATCTTGCCTCAGGCTGGTACCTTCTATTTCTTCAAAACCATTTCTTCTACCACTCTCTTCTACACAGTATAAATCCACACATTGGTTTATATTGCTTTTATATTTGAGAAATTAATTTACACTATGTGTGGATTTTCCCTAAATGTCTTCTGAGCATTTCTGAGCACTTCGCTTGGATGGACCACTCCAAAACCATACAAAGCATTCAATGTCAAAGGGAAGGAAAAGATAACAGCTGTAAATCCTGATGGCTGTTTTAGAATGTTTCAAATCAGCACTGCCTGCAGCACTCTGAAAAGTACAGGGTGTTTTTGAAGTTGCAAATACATCAGAGTTTAAGAAGGCCAGAAGACGTAAATGAGGCCAGTACAGCACCAGTTCTATTGGTTTCAGTATAGCTCAATATCAGCGTTGATAAGTATCACTGTACCCATTGTTATAAAGCCTTTGACCAAATAACACTGCAGAAAACGAAGTTTAAGATACTAGTGTGTAACAGCAAAATCACAGCCAATGTCACAATGCTACCACATAACAATGTGCTCCAATAACTGTTTTTAAATGAAATTGCCTTTTTAAAAAAAAAAAAAGTGATGTACCTTTTTTGGATTATGCATTTTTTACATTTATATATAATTGCAGCTGGTTTCAGTAAACTAACTTTAATAACAGCGATAATTACAAGTAAAACAAAGAAAGTGAATCTATTAATAATTTATGCTTACAAAATTCTTTCACTCTGAAGATCCTGAACAAACAGTAATTAATTTAGCCTCACAGTACAACTGTGAGGTAGGTAATTACTATCAGCCCCATTTTACAGGTGGGGAAACTGAGGCACATACAGGTTAAGTAACTCGTCCAAAGTCTGGGTATGGAATCCAGGTATCTGACAGCCATCTTCTGTTTCATAGGTATCACATCACCCTTTCTCACTTACAAATTTAACTAGAATATGTACAAACACTGCATATGTGTGTGCATGCATCTGTGACTAGCATCTGTGCATAGAAACGACTCTGTGTTTCTGTACACACATGTATCATTTTATGTTTTAGACACATAAAAAGGATAAAATGTCATGGACGTAGTGCAAGAGATTTGAAACTCAGCACTAGTGAGACTTTTAAAGACAAACTAAGACATCATGAATGGGAAAATGGTAATGGTATTTTCTCATTTTAAAGTTATTCTTGCCAGGGAATCAAAGGCTTCCTTTATTATCTGCTGGATATTATTAACAAAGTTATGGCGATACTGACATCTCTTTAGAAAACAGTGTTTTTAAGACATGACAAACCAACCTCACAGGAGTGCTGCATGAATCAAATTAATAAGCATTGAAAAACATTATTACAGGCACTATATTGTGCTAAGTGTTAATTAGAGTACCAAGCAGTTAAATATTCTACAGTGTTCCAAAAGACTCCTGTTACCAGAGACACAAATCATCCTGCATTACATGTATAAAAGTAGCTGTTAAAGCATAAATTAGATGCGTGACCTAGTTCCAAGTGTCCTTTGCCAATCCAGAAAAACTGTGGGAGAACAACCTCAAGCTAGAACTTCATGAGGCTAATCTGACACTCACCGACCCTATACAAATAACCCACTTCAGATTTATTTCATAGGAACAAGCAAGCTGTTTGCAATATTATTTTGTTCTCTGCTCCAGCTCATTTCCACTAGAAAAAGCATAAAGAGATGGTGAGGAGGGAAAGCCTCTGGAGCAACAATCCCAAGAGTTTCCAATACACAGCATATTTTGCATTTGCACTTCTCTTCAAGAAACTCAGACTTAGATACATGTAAAACCTTGGATTTCTACACAGTCTGGCATACAACAGTCAGATAGAGCACTGCTTCTCCATAAATCAGTTTGCATGGCACTCTACAAATAAATAGGCAAACATTTTAGAACAATTTTTGAAATTATTTTCCTGAGCAGTTTGCAAGGTCTTTTCAGAATCTCAACTTTTCCACCTACTTCCTTACAGTAAATTTATAATCTAGATTTTCTTGTGCTTTACACATGCATCTTGTGGGGTTTGTGAGAGCCTAAATTACTACATGAATTATTAAATCCCAGTCTGTTGCATTTGATGATAATATGCTCCAGGATATCCACAGCTACATGGAAGAATGATTCCAATATATACGATTATTTAAAGACAGTTCCTTTCTGTTTTGCCAGCATTCATTATTTTCTGTTTGTTTATTCAGAAAGATGCAGTTAGCTGTCTGTATCCTCCTTAACCAAGGTGGTGTGCAAGCTTGTCGCCAGCATCAGTATGACATTCAGTGAGTAAAGAGCCATTTATTCTCTATTGAAGGCAAAAAGTGAAGAGATTCTATATGTTTCTGAGAGAAGCAACCTAATCCCAGGCAGCTGTGACACAGAGAGTGCCAGATGTTTAAACTCATCACACCACAGTTTGTTTCCTACACAGCTCCATAAACCATAGGGAAAAGGCCAGCTGTGCGTGGATTCACTGCACTGCCATTCCCTAGGGATGCAGAGGTCGGGATTACAAACTCTGACCCAACTCACAAAATTTGGATTTAGAAACTCTGACCTTACTCACAAGCCTTTCTGAAGGCAGCTCCTTCAGAAGCTCCACTGCTTTACCTGCAGAAAGAGGGGCCAGTGGTAGTAGGGACTGAGTGACACCCTGTGGTGATGGAAAGGAAATACGAACCCCTATATCATAGCTGTCCTCTCCTTGGCTCTCTGGCTTGTAAAATCAACCCAGGTGGAGAAGATCAGATCAGAGTTTGCCCACCCGTGCCTGCAAGGGCAAACAGTCAAGCAAAATCCCAAAGAAGGATGTTGGTGGAAAGGTGACTGTGGTGTGCTGCCTGGTCCTGCGTGGAGGAGAGCTCTGACCTACCCAGCACCTCTGCCCTAATAGGAACTTTAAAAAAAACTAACCATACAAAGAAAGCAAACTTAAAAGAGGTATTTACACTCTCTGGAAATTTAAAAATAGATAGGCCACCAGCACGGGGTTCTACAAGATAATTCATCTGGCAGCTGCCATCGTCCTAGAAGTGCTCGCTCAGGAGACAGGAAGAGAGCAACTGAAATGACTGTCCACAAGTGAAGGCACCTGGTCTAGAAATAGCATCAAGCTGGTGTTTTTCTTTCACATGGGGTGGGATTGGGGGATATACTGGTGCTGATGATTTGTCAGGACTTGCTAGACTTACAGGAGCATTATCCTATATTATATCTTAGTTAACAATTCCTTTAACCTACAGATGGGCCTAAGCTAAATTCATTAGATTGTCTCACACGTGTTTAAGTTAAGAGCTTGTATTGACTAGGAGTGCATTTGTCTCCTTGCTCAGTCCTCTCTCAGTACAGAAATTCTTGGCCTCCTAAAAAATGTTGCAATCAACCAACCATCTGTTCTGGTCTAGTCACTTGTGTAAAAATCACCTTTTCGGGCTGAAAGGTCCCAGCCTTCCGCTGAATACCCCAATTAAAAATATAATGAAAAAATTACAGTCAATCCTTCTAAAAATAAACATAAAGAACTAGAGCATATACAGAAAAGAAATAAGGTGGTATTGAAGGTGCCTAGGGCTACAAATTTGCTACCATAGTTTGAGTTTCAATCGTAATGAGTTCCCAGGCTGAAGAGAGAACACAAGACTTCTCCCTTGGTAATTGATGATGGACGCTTTTTCCCACAGGATTGATAAGAAATCTCCTCTCCACCAGCATTTACAGCCATATTTGCAATTTTGTGACATCACTAGGAAAAATAAAACAATACAGAGAAGAGTCTTTCGGGTTTTGTGTTCAGCTGTTAATATCAGCTAACCAGGTAACTGTGCATCTCTCTGGAGTTGATGCTCAAAACCACGCCTGAGTGATTGCCTATGAAAACATAAAAACAAAAGGCCAGCATTAGTGTATTTCAGGCACTTCACAAGAAATCCCCCTTTTATTGCAGGGACAAGTCAATTGCATAAAGAGAGTGGCTTTATCAAACAACAGGTTGGTGCAACAGCTCCATGTACCTACAGCATACTTTCGCATAAAGTTTTTGTTCATGGTGGTGGATTTGTGGTGAATTCCTAGGGTTTCTATCCTAGTGACAGCATAAGTTGGTTCTCTTTGTGGCTTAAAAAGGTGTAGTTGTCTCGAGGGGTGCAGGTGAGGGAGGAGAATGGAACCTGAGGCATCCATTCAACATGCCACTGACCTGGGACTGGACACTGACCGGCATCAGCAATAAGGGAACTCTGTAGCTGTTCAAGTTGCCACTTCTCCCAGAAGGAGTCACTGCAAGGTAATGATGTTGAGGAGTCCCAAGGTGGGGGTTGCGATAAAGTAGGCAACATAAAATATATAGAAAACAAAAAAAGTGGATGGGTGAGTCTGGAAATACTGTACTGTGGAAATTCAAAAGTTATGAGAAGAGAGAGAACAAACAGAAACCCAGGCCTGTAACTCCCTGCTGTGCATGGAGCGGAGGCTGCTACTGACATCTCCCAGTAGGGAGGGAGAAAGATCACCAGAACTAGAAGGGGTCTCCATAGCATTGGAACCTTCTGCAAATAATGTCGTAAACCAGAATTTAATATAAAGCAGGGATTATAATATGTTTCATACTCTGGCCACATAAAATAGAGGAGTATCATTAACAGGAATATTTTTTTGGCAGTACTGAGCAATACCAGAAGTAGTGGAAAGTATTGCAAGTAACAAAACAGTACAGAGAGCAGAAGTATAGTTTTATGTCTTAAATAATGTCTTGTGTCTAAAAGCTGTACAGTAGCTGACAAATAGGGATGACTATGATCCACAGAAATGAACTCTTTATGCTTTGCTGGAAATGCTGCTGGTGTTGACAACCTGGCAGAAGCACAAATCACTCTGAGATCTGCATTTTCTAACTGTCTTAAGTTTCACATCAAAACATCATGATCTTTAACTCTAATAATGGTCTGCCCACATAGAAGAATTATTTTTTTTTTTCTCCAAGTAAGGAGCTCAGGGCAAGTAGAGATTATTTCTGAATGTGTTACATATCAGGGTAGCAGTTCTTTATTCCAGCATCCCAGGTTGCCTTATATAAATAGGCCCTGAGGGATTTTCTACCATTAAAAGAAGTTACGTTTTTGTACTTTACTAGAGGTATTTGAATGCTCCACTTTAATAGGCATGTCGGCAAGGACTTCTTTAGCATTCAGCCTTCTCCTCTAAAGACCCTGGAGATGAGTTGATCAAACAATTTTAATACAGACTTTGTTTTTCCAGGGTTGTTTTTGGAACTAATTCCAGTAAAGTCAGGAGTGCAATCAAGGTCGTCTTGCAAAATCTGAATTAAAACATGGTGATATTCATACACAAATGCTGTCAAAGAAAAGATAGAAATACACAAAGCAAAACAAGAGGTTGGATTCTTCCCTTGTGCTCAAAGCTGATACCTCCAAGTACCTAGAATCAGCACACAGTTCAGCAAATGAAAACAAAGACATCAACAACCAATAAAGGTGAATCTAAAGATAAAGAAATCTCTCCTCTGCTAAAGTTCTGTCCTGCCCTGGGCTACCTCTGGTGCAGATAAAACATCTTCTTCCGCAGATTCATGAAAACATTACAGTTGCCTGTTACACCATGAATCTACGGTTACAAATCCCAACGGTTTTGGGTTATCTGATTTATTTTCACAAAATATATAGAAATGGACCTGGAAGGCTTTTTCCACTGTCCTACACATTTCACTGTGACCTGAAAGCAGTCTGAATGCAATGGTATATTTTACAAGAAATGAACTTTATAGATTGGCACTCCATGTTACATTAAATATAAACACAAGGTGCCAGGATACACACTTCCACCTGACACTAAAATTGTTTGCACTGAGAAATATTCACAGAAAGTTTCTCTCATGGGTTCCTTAAGACCACCTCATGAATACTAGAAAGTTGCCAGCTACATTATGGAGGATTGATGATACTTTTTATACAGGAATAAATTTACTGCTTCTAATAATGAGAACTTCAAATGCCACTGGAATATGACGGCAAATATAGCAATGGATTAAGATACAATCCGTCTGAAATCATGGAAACATTGACTTTACAAATCTTTCTGGCCTGTACTCCATTTTCCACTAATACAGGGGATTACTGAGTTAATTCAACTGTTACCTATTATATCCTGTTCTACCAAATGTAATTTCCCTAAAACTGTCCAAGTAAGTCTCCTAACATTGAACTGTACTACCCCCATACTCATGCTCTATATAGCATGCCATCCTTACATTAGCCTGTGTCACAAGAAAGCCAAAATGAAATAAACCTTTGTTAGTGGTGTACTAGTTGCTTCTTCCTGAGTCTGAGTAGAAAATGAAAAAAAGCTAAAATGAAAACAAATATCAATTTAAAATCACTTTCTTAGGAAAATTTATGAAGTAAAAATGAAGTTACCTCTTGCGTTACCTAGTGTTTGAGAGTCCAGATCATCATCAATAAACTCCTCACCCTGGATGATGTTCTGGGTGTCCTCACTATGATTAACAGGGCTTGTCATCTCCTGCTCTTTTTCATTGTGCATCTGGGCGTAGACATTTCTGCCCGGCAGTTTCCTAAATTGGACAAGCAGAAAAAGCCTTGTGATAGAGTTCCTTTGTGTTGCACACACGCTGGCATCAGAGCAGAGCTCCAGCAGAGCAAAGCCGTTCCGGAATCACAAAATAACACTAATCCCACCCTTCCTTAAATTTCTTATCAACTCTTCATTCCCAGTCACAGTTTTATGGAACTGCCTTATCGCAATGTTCAGTTCATACCAATGTAATAATTAAGCATCAATTTCTGACTAGGACTGACAGAAAATGAGCAACACTGAAAAAAAAATTACTGAAATAACAGAAAAACCATTTTAAGAACTCAAGCAATAAAAAGGCCCAACAGACATTCATCCTGGTTCCAGGTATCTTCACAAACATTAAGCTGAGTCACAGTCATCATTACATCTCCCTGGTGAGACAGATTGACACTGAAGGGTGATAGCATCAAATGGCACTCTCATATTCCACCAGGGTTGAGCAGAAAGAAGCAGGAGAATTGCAGGAGACAGGGAATGGAAAGGGAGAAGAAAGTGAAGAACCAGAAGGCCAGGACCAAGGGATAAGGAGGTAAACAGATATGCTGAAGGGACAAACAAGAAGACAGGGGAGGTTGGTGAAGTTAAGCAGCAGCACTGAAAGGGGCAGAGTGTAAAGCTTGGCCCAGGACTACTGGGAACTGCTGAAATAGACAAAACTCTCTATAGCAGACAGCATTTAATTCATTAATTCTGATTTGAATCTAGAAAAATAAAAAGCATGTTATTAAATAACTCTATCAGCTCTAATGAACAATTAGCACCAAGGCTGAGACTGGGAGGCTTAAGACTTAGCATTGATAAAGGGTTCTTAACTAGATTAATTTAAATTAGACATTGTAAAATCAAAGGAAATAATCAGGGACTTCTAAATTTGCCATAGAATTTATGGTTTAAACATTTCTCAAGAGCCATAACCTTTGGTGTAGCTGCATTCATCTGCAATCTGCTTGAGCACATAAAGACATCCTTTCCTAGACTCCAAGCAGACATTTCTGGTTAGGGAGTTGCAGGTTGTGAGCTCCAATTCCTACACTGCAAGAAGCAGCATGACAGTTTGATCAGTGTGACAGCAGATCATGGCTGTCAAAGTCTGTGCTTAAAAACAGATTATTGCAACAGGCAGACAACGAGAAGAAAAGAGAAAATGGTTTTGAACTGTTGAGGTTAAGCTGCTGATTCTGCTGAGCTCCTTTAGACAGAAAATAGAAAAAGTGACACTAATTTTTAGGCATCTCTCTAAAACCAACCATCTTCTGCTCCATATTCTGACAGCAGTTTGAAAACTGGATAAATACACAGGTTGCTCTATTTTGTCTAGGCTTTTGAATATGACCTGTTCTTAAATGTCATTCCAGAAGAAAGGTTCTTTACCAGATGGCACCACCTTAGTTTAAGATAAAAGGTAACTACAGCAAACTATTTCAAACAGCACCTTCCATTACATCAAAGAAATTAGAATAAATAGAAATTGCTAAATAGTGAAAAATGACTGAAGAAGATCTCCTCCCTTCAATTTCAACTATCTAAGAGATTAATTGCATCCCATATAGGTACATACACACATCTGTATATACACACACGCGCAGAATTACATATATACAGAAATCAGGTGTTTTATCCCACTATTTACAAGCAGCACAAAGAAAGAAATCTGATTGCTATTGCTCTTTTCTGTAACTCAGTGAGTATTGAGTAAATAAAGCTAACCAAAGGACTAACCAAATGCAAAGGATGTGAATGGAAAGAAGGTCTGATGGCACAACACTGTGCCGTTATAACCACTTCAACAGCTCTGAGGGCTTCTCCCACACAAACATACACATAAAGGCAAGACCTGCATCTCACTATCCTCCCATTAATTGAATGAAAAAAGACACATTGAAAGAGGGAAGGATATTCCTCATCACAAAACCAAATATATTAGGTAATTAATTTTGATTTTTTTTTCCTGCAGGGCTAGTAACTCTAGACTGTTTTTAATGTGTCCGCTAATTAAACTGGTCATGTGGAAAACAATATCCCTCTCAATCAGACCTGCATCAAATCTGTCAAAATTGCTCACTTTCAGTCCACCACCAAATGCCTATGGGAAACAAAACCCAGAAGAATGTTTTTGCAACACATCTGCAGAACATAGCACATATGTTTCTGCAATAATTAGGGGACCTTCTCAGAACTGTATTTCTGGCAGATTGTAGAAGCATCAATGGTATTATCAAAATATTTTTGACATAATAAAAATCTTATCCATCTCAAATCCATGCGTCACATCAGATCTTTGCAATTAAGTAAAGGGAGCAGAGCTGTTAATCTAACTGTTGTCTGCCCAGGCTGAAGGACCCTGTCTGAAACCAGGTCAACAAGGTGTGTCCTTGATGTAAAGCCTGAGGCTTCAACTCATTTTTCTGGTAAGACTTACTAGAGACCATCACAATCACAACATATACTATTAAACATACTAAGGGATCCCCAAATGAAGAAACCTCAGAAGTTCGCAAATAACCATTAAATGTTTAGTGGTTAAGAGCACTTCTTTTTGGGTTACAGATAAAAGGAGGAAAGGTGTAAGCTGTTATTTCTCACTCACTTAAACCTCATAAGCCTTGTCCTGCTAAGTACAGATCCTTCATGGAAGGTATAAGGTTAAGGTACTCAGTGACTCTTCCATACTTTTCTTTGCTTCTCACACTTACAGAGGAAAGCATCTTAGATTAGTAACATGGAGTATGAATGGGAGGAAGGAGAACATTACAGGTCTTGCGAAGGCATATACTATAGGCATATGAACTTCTATAAATTGTAGAGATCGCTATGTGTTTCATATTGGCTCATTTTTACAAGAAAGAGACACAACCAGAACGAAGAAATTGATAGTCCAAGCCTTTTCAAGAGGCACTTTTAACACATGTGCCAGATGTTCTGTTTATAAGGGACAACTTTACTGTGGGATGATATAAAATGTGGATACTGAATCCTTGCTGAAGATGGGCCTGATTCTGGCAATTTTCCAGTCACTCCTCACTACTCTAACATGTAGGAAGGAAGCTGTTACTCCTAATTATAGAGAGAAACTCTTGTGGACCCTGATGTGCTTAAGGAAGCAATTTATACTGAATCCAATGTAACTGTTTGAAGTAGGCAGTGTTGAAATGCTTAGGTCTACATAAAAGACTACTGTGAAAACACGACAAGACATGAAATTTGACCCAAGAGATTTATATCACCAACATGAAAATCAAAAGCACATTTATAAGAACAGAGAAAAATATCATGCAACAATTTCTTCTGGGGGTTTACTCTTCAGCTGCAAAATGCATGTGCTTTGGACCATCACTGGAGATAATTACCTCTGCTGAGCAGCACTCAATGGTTTACATTTTTAGTTCCTTTTGTTTTCTCTGTAGCATTTCATTTCAATCATGAAGAAGAAATATTCATGCTTGCCTTGAGGACCATAAAAAATATGAACTGGAGACTGAATTCTGCACAGAACTACTATCAAACATCAGAGCACATGGTTTTCACCAAGCTCTCCAGGTACCGCACCTTTTGGAAGATATTCCATTTTTCCTCCCTATATTCACAAATTCTAATCAGTTCAAACTGTTTGCACTTAAAAATGTTCAGCAGTAAGGAACAGCAGGAGGGGGATGAGATATTGATTCCCATCCACTTAAACTCTCTAGTTTATTTGGCTTTCAATTCCTCCCTTATGGAGCCAATATTCACTGGCCTTTATGCAACTTCATTCATTTTCCAGAGGATTGATAAAGATTCATTTTAGTATAAAAAATAAGAACATGTTCATATGGCAAAGGATATGGAATAATGCAGCATTCTCTTGGAACTTAAACTAACAACAAAAATAATCCATTAAATATAATACTTTATTGTGGCGTTGGCTTTATTATGTTTGGATTAATGTTCAGATGACTGACTTCTTTGTGTGTTAAGGTACTCCTGATTTGCTTGCCTCTTCATTCAGAAATCTTTTCTACGTGTTATTACTTTGATTTCAGAGGAGGTTTTTATGAAATATTATGGATCATTAAATTACTGCCTGTTTTTTTTTATAACTAAAAGGCATGGATTGGGATGAAACCCGCTCTCATGGAACATAAAAGTAGTATAAGCAAGGTGGGGAATAAAGATAGCTTTTCTTCAGAGACAGAAAATGAGATAGCAAGTCAATGAGGCAGAAAGATAACACAGTTCTGCTTCGGATTGTGGAAATGACCCAGGAGGGGGTTCATTTACCAAAAGTGGCACCTGATAGTAGTGGGGAAAAAAGGAATACATACAAAATGATGTAAATTTGGCTGAAGTAGATTAATATTGATTTGTGAAAACAATGTATGCAGCTTTAAGTACAGGTAGTACTAGCAGTAGTTTGTATTTAAACATATTAATTTAAGAATATCAACCAAGCAGAATATTAACTATTAATAAGAATATTAACTAAGCAGAGAAGCCAACTTGCTCCTCTGGTTTGGTTCCTCTAATATTCTGTTGTTCTACAGAAGTAAAAAATAAGAAAAGGATTATTTCAAATCTTCCACCAGTAATATAATGATTACATGGAAGCTTTGATGTGGCTAAAATATTCTTTTCCTTTCTTTCATTTTTCCTAGTGCAGACAGTGCTATTTGCCTTCTCTGTGCTGTTGCCCAGGACCCCACAACACAGAAGCTTGCTCTGAAAGGATGAAGAAATCTTTTCTGGATAGCACATGAAACCCATAAAAAAACATAAACATTGTTACAAAGGGAATGGAAGAAGTGTGTTTTTACTGAACCAAATCTAGTAAAGATGGTATGCTATAGAAAAAAAAAATACAGGTCCCAGATCTGCATGAAAAAATAGACCTGATTTCTCAAAAATATTTTCCAGGTGCTTCGTATTGTTCTGGTCAAAAGAAGCAGCTGTAGTCCATTTTACCTGGATGCTTAAGCAACTGAAGCATACTTGTGAGCATTGTAACATATTGTTTGCTTGAGGCATCAGATTGGTGATTTCCATACTCAGAAAGCAAGAGGAAAGAAAAGGCAAATTATTCTTGGCTTGCCCGCCATCCATGTTCATTGTCTGCGCTGCCTCTTGTGCCACAGCTGCAGTCACATTTAGCAGCTGAGCTATCACCTCTCGCTCTTTGCCGCCACGCTGAAAGTTTTTCCCCAAACTATCTATACCAATCTTTGTTCATTTGTAGGATACCACTAAAATTAGTTTTTAAAACCATCAGCATTTATAATTTAAAATTTACTTTTCATTTACTGGGTAAAAAAAGCCCTAATCTGAAATGCTTTCCTACTCTGATCACAAAGGATCAAAATTCTTCATTTCTCCAGACTTTTTGACTTTATTTTTTATCTAGAGCAACTAACCACTCTTGGGATTGCCAAGAGTCACTCCAGGAGCTCTGGAGACTCAGTACCAGTCTTTTGAGCACATGTTCTCGCCCAGAAGTGTCTGCATACACAAATAGGCCATTAGATAAAGGAGGGTGGGGAGATAGAATGCTAAATGCTTGATATTTTACAGCATATGAGAACAGAGGCCAGCAGTCTTCCTAGTCAGTGTTTAAGTATTTGGGATTAGAGCATATCAGAACTAATGTAACCTACAGTCACCTAACAATTAGCTAGACGGCCATGACAGCTCTGATTATCCAGCAGACCCTACAATTTTAGTTTTGATTAGAGTAGTGGGAAATGATACAGTTTTCATCTTTCCTTTTTAATGGGCATTCCTTCAGGAGTGATGAGACAGCTCTGTTTTTTACTATGCATATAACTAATCAGCCAAAATTCCACTATATCTGCATGATTCTGCCTGTTTTTTCCCCTACACTTCTACTTAATTAGACAAAATACTCTCTTCATTTTCTGTATGTAAGACATCTGACACAGGATCTTATGCGGGATTGTTATTTTTCGATTAATGCTCTCCCCCAAACTAATTTTGTGAGATTTACTTCTTGCAAGGGACATCAATTTTTAGTGCTAGGTAGTGCAGATTTCAAACAAAAAGAAATTAAACAGGAGCAGCAAGTTTCATCATAGCTGTCCTGATTGCCCTGAAAGACTCACAAAAAAGAGACATTATATTAGTCCCTGGTGTCTTGTCAATCTTTCACCTCGCAATTCTGCCTGACAAAAATTAGTGTAAATTAAGACCCAAGTTCTTGGGACATTAACTTCAGAAATAACCCAGGTGAGCATGCCTGGGAACAAGGGGCCTCAGCACTCAGGAACCATTGGGCAGTTTTTGCAGGTTTCTCCATTTGAAAAATAAAATTGAAGATGTACTATGGCCTACACAGAAGTTTGCTATTTTCTCTTTACTTTTCTTCACAAATCTTGAACAGTGCCTCTGCTTGTTGCAAAGGGATGAAATGCTCTCATGCATGAACCTGTAACTAGCCCACCAACAAAGTCACCATCCTATCTGCAAGACGGTCTTTCCATCTTGCATCTTTCCAGGTATCAAACTTAACCTTAAGTAAAGAATTCTCTCTTTACTGTAAGTAAAGAGACTTACATACTGTAAGTAAAGAGAGAGAAAGAGAGAGAGAATAGTCCAAGGCATGTCCATGCAATCTTTTGCAGGCCACCTGCTTTGCCTGTGCCCCGATGCCAACTTCAAGTCCTGTAGACCAAATTAACGTAGTGATAAAACTAAGATTAGTAAACATTTCCCTGACTCAGGGTAAAAAAGAAGTTTCAACCCTCTTCTTAAAGGAGTATCTGACTATCATCTTACGTAAATGAAAAGAAAGGACCATGAAATGCCTTCCATCTCCTCCTTAATTTTGTATATCATACATAAAAATTATGGGCAGTATTAACTTTTCAACACCTTATACATGTCTGTAATTTCTATGTGGATATAATTCATCTTTATATTTGCATGTGTTGTCCAAGTTGCCATAGGGTCCAGTAAGTGTTATTCTGCTGGAATTATCTCCAGAATTGAACGATTTTTGTTGCCTATGGCATTCTTTCAGCAAATTAATTTTTAATGTACAGGCGTACAATATTGACAAGCTACCTTTGTGCATTACAACTTCCAACTTTTTTATCTATAAAGGACGCTCAGTTTCATAGTCTCAGTCTGTATGGACCAGTTTGTAAACGTATATATTCACTGTACTGACTTTAAAGGGATTATGCTCCCAAGTAAGTACTCCATGGGGATCCAACAATTCAACATCTGTCTTTATAAACACAGGAAAGACTTTTCTTAAGAGATTAAAGATTTGGGTGGGAGAGGAATTCACAGGGAGCACACAGAGAAAAAGGAGATTTTTCAAACGTAGCATCAGTTAGGCACTCAATATTCTTCGAAGATCAAATTGCAAATGAAGGGTGCAACCAAAAAAACCTGCCATCTTGGAAAAGTTTAGCAGGAATATTTAAAAATATTTCTGTCAAATATCTCAGAAACAGATACGATATGGACTAAAATTGAATACTACTGCATGGTCATTCATCAATGCCAACAGTATTTTTCAGGCTACTGAGAAACATTTGAGCATATCTTACAATTCTCCTCACTGACACCTAAATTAAACCCCCACAAAGTTTAACTGCAAATGATTTTCAAAAATTATATATAGAAGTATGAGAGACATTAAAATTTGCAATTTGCAAATTGTACTATAGTTTCCCCTTTAATAAAAGCTCTATTTATAAAGCAATGGTTCATTGGGCATTTTAGAAAGAACTCAAGGAAAATAATTTTTTCCTTCCTTTCTTGAATATTTTATACTTCTTTTCCCATGCAGTAATTGTGCCTATTATTTAATTGCTCTCATTTAAGAGCTAATAAAAGATATAAATCATACAGCTTTCAAAAGATATCACAAGCAAGTTTTATGATCCTGCACTATGAACACCAAATCCTCCATGTATTGCTTCTGAAATAATATAATTACATCACGTCAGCCATTTTTATGTTTTTCCTTGCTGCAGGCACCTAAAATAGCAAAATGGATTTTTATTCAGTAGTAGACAGTCTGATACAACATTCTGCGCTTTGTCCTTTAGAGCAATCAGCATTATGAGCTCTAAGAAACCTAGATGCTGTGGTGAGAAAATGAAGAGATTCTTGGAAAATGGGTTTTTTCTCTATTGACTTAAAAAGTCTTTTCTAAACAAATTCTTACTTAAATGCTATCTACACTTATTGCTACCAGAAACTCAGTCATGCACCCATTTCTGTAAACTTAGGTTTATTTCAAATAAAAATCAGGCTTTGAAGAAAGAAATAAATCAATAGGAATCCTCGCTGAGTAAGGAAATCAGGATTTGATGATGATGAATGCTTGTTTCCAGTATGATTAAACCCAGCAGCTTGTAAATGCCCCAGACGTACAAAACTAACAAAAGCACAGACAAACTCATCAACAAGAACACAATTCTTTAAACTGCACAGCACCCTAGTAGCTACAATTAAAATAAATTGCAGACTAAAGATCTATCAGAGAGTCAAAGGCTGGCATGGTATCCCCTGTCAATTTTCAGAATGTGTCTCTTATATAGTCCACTTTCAGAAGTATTTCTCCTCTCAACACACTCTAGTGTCAAATTAACACCAATCCATTTCCACCACTCATTCTACGTGGCATTGCCCCAGCAATTAAAATGTGATCTGTGCAAAGAGAAACTCCAGAGAGCTATGCATTTTGATAAAACTACCTTTTTAAGCAAATCAGCTTTGCAGATGCACTCATTGTTATGATAGCTTTAGTTTATTCATAACTGCTAGGAGTAATGAAGTAGGAATCAATCAGGAATAATATTATAGCACAGCTTTCTTTCTTGATGATATTACTTAGACAAGCCGATCAAACTCTCCATGGCTTCCATATTGCTAATATTTATCCTGGAATACAGCAAGGCAGAGCAAGCATTAGTGCAGTATCTTGATGTTTGGAAAGTTCAGAAAAACTTCATTTTCAAAGTACTGGACTTTTTGCAATTTTTCAAGAAATCTCCTGTTGAAATACTAAACCCTGCTTTGCTGATATCTGGATAAATGGAATTCTTAAAATGTGTATGCTGTTGATTGAGGTTTACTTGCCTTTTGAACTTGTAGAGAATGAAAGCCCCAACTGAAATGAGGCAGAGAACAAAGAGAACCACAATAGCCCAGTAGCCACTGCCTCCTCCAATCCTCTGAGAGTCTGAAATACAAAATAAAAGAATAACTTAGCACGTCCTTTTTCATATAAGTCACATTCTTGTGCTTTCTTTACTATCTAATTGTCAGGTCAAACCCATTTTTTGTTATTTGTGTAACCTCTTCTTTTCACTCCATCTGTAGCCTCTTCAAAACCAAAAAAATTAATTGGTGACTTGTGACTGAAGGAAAGAGGGCCAATTAAAAACAAACAAAAAACTCCCAAACCCTGAATATTTAATTATTTGCATACTCACTGTTTTTTTTTCTGGGAATCTAAAGTTATCATAGGAAGTGATCACATACCCTAAGTAAAAGCATTGCAAAACCTGGGCTATATTAATTTCACAGATGGAGAAACTAAGGCTTTGAACAACAAATGAACTCATCAAGGTCATACATTGGCAAAGGCTGGAAAGAACATGGGCTTCTTTCAATCCCAGTCTTTTGTGCTGGCTAACGAATGTTAGTCCTTTAAACCAGATGAGGTACCACAACAAAACTGCAGCACAATTCTATATTAAAGACTAGATAAAAGAGCTTTGTCTTCTACACAGAGCTGATCGATAAAATATCACATCAGTATTTACATAAATTGATTGTAGTCAGCTAAGCTCTTCTCTCACAACATATTGAAATAAGAAAGAAAGATATATTATGGGATATCATACACACACAAAAAATTACAGGACATTGTAAAAAAAGCTTCATGTCAATTAAAACCTCATTCTAACGTGCCTCTGTTCGAAATACACACACATGTACGTACATATACTCTCTTCAACCAGTTTCCAGGTACACAGTGAATCCAGAGATGCAGGAAATGCATGCAAAAACCCTGTTTCCATTTGTTTTAAGCACAGAAAAAGCATATAATTTATCTCAGGACAGGATTAACAATGTGGAGACCCTACAGCAATTTTCACATCAGTTGATTTGAAAATCAGAGATAGAAGATAGTGATGCAACAGAGATGCAAGGCTACGACTCAGACCTCTGGAGTTACATCTGCAGATTCAATGGCTGAAGTAAGGAAACTCCGCTTTCTCAGTAGCCAGTGCAGCCAAAGTGCTTCACTGGGTGTTTTTTTTGAAGCCTGGTTGGCTCTTCCTTCAGGGTGCTGTTTTGTATACTATGGGTATTTAGTCAATGTCAAAGTTACACAGAAAAAAGCAAGAAACTTCTGAAACAAATCATGAGGTATGACAAAACGGAAATATGTAAGAAATATTTATTTGGTGGTGATTGTAATGAGTACTAAATAAAAACATATCCATACACATGTGTGTATGTATGCATATATATATTTACATACATACATATATACATAGATATATTTACACGCAACAAGTACATATATGTGTGTATATGTACATTTCTATATCTATATGAAGATTTTCTCCCTAACTTAGAACTCAGAAAGGCATCCAAAGTTTGGTCTGTTGGGAGGTGTTTTTATATACTTACCTGAATCGGAGTCAGCTAAAGTCACTAAGACCCAGTATCCTCCCCGCAGAAAGAAACTGATGTTGTGTGCATTCAAGGCCTGCTTTATAGCTGCTATTCTCTGAAAATACAACAGGCAGAATGTCAGACATCTCACACTCCATTCCACTTTGAGACACTCAATGTTCTAAAAAGGAAAACCTTCGGTTCATTAAACAGTGAGAAACTCAGAAAACATTTATCAATGATGAGCTGAAATCTTAAAGAAATTCAATCTTTAAAAATAACGCAAAACCCTACAGCTATAAAAGCTGAAAATGTCAAACCTTTATAGCCAAATCTTTCTTTCTGCTAATCAAAGCCTTTACATTTACCCAGTAAGTGACAGACAGCATGTCATTTGCATGGACTATTGGGTTTACTTTCATCATAACTCACACAATGCATAACCCATATTAAAAACTTTCCGTTCTTCTAACCTATCAGAAAAAACCTGAGATGTCGCTTTAGATTTCTTGCTATAAAAGTAACTGCTATTTGATAATGAACTGCATGTTATAATTTACCTCACCTCCTTACCTATAATGGGATGGATTCCATTTATACCTGATTTTTAACAATACTCTGTAGAAATATATACATCCATCCATGTGGAAAAAGTCAGGATTCTTCATATTTTTCTCCAGTGGATAGAGCACAGTGAAATATGGTGTCTCACGTTTTTATGGAGCAGAACCATTAAATATACCATCATATTATATCCCCAGATGAAAAACTGTCTGAATTTTCCCTTCTACTTGCTTATGTCTTCAACATGGGTAATTTTCTAAAAGTTCAAAGCTAGTTTTATACTCTATGCCTTATAATTTAGGATACAACTTCCCACAGGATGCCAAATTAGAAATATACTTTATATCCATGAAACCTTCACAAGTACTTCTTTTATGATATAATCAATTACGGTGCTCATATTTGACAAGACTTTGCAATATAATAGATAGAAGTCCCTGTAGTCTCTTCTCTTGTTATGGACAGAGACTATACAAAAGTTCAGATTCAAGTATCTCCACTCATATTGAGGAATACCTAACTTCTAAAGTCATTCCACTGACTTTATTACATTTTTTTGTGAGGGAATGACTCAACATAAGGATGATGTGAGCATGGCTTCAGTTATTTCATAAGACAATTACTCCAGATACTTCCTAAGTATCACAGAATCACAGAATGTCAGGGATTGGAAGGGACCTCGAAAGATCATCTAGTCCAATCCCCCTGCCAGAGCAGAAGGGAAAATNTGTTATACTTCATTAAATTTCTCCCTGCCCAACTCTCCAGCCTGTCCAGGTCTCGCTGGATGGCAGCACAGCTCTGGTGTGTCAGCCACTCCTCCCAGCTTTGTGTCGTCAGCAAACTTGCTGACAGCGCACTCTATTCCCTCATCCAAATCGTTGATGAATATATTGAATAGTACTGGTCCCAGTACTGACCCTTGGGGGACTCCACTAGATACAGGCCTCCAACTAGACTCTGCCCCATTGACCACTGCTCTCTGGCTTCTATCCTGCAGCCACTTCACAATCTACCTCACTATCTGATTGTCCAGACCACATTTCCTCAGTTTAGCTGCGAGGATACTGTGGGAGACTGTGTCAAAAGCTTTACTGAAGTCAAGGTAGACCACATCCACTGCTCTGCCATTATCTATCTATCTGGTTATGTCCTCATAAAAGCCTATCACCTTTTTTTTACCCAGAGTCTCAAAAGAGAATGAATTATGACAACCATATTGATTAGCAGCCTTTAAAGTGATCCTGGCACCACTGAAATAGTTACTTAGTCTTAGTCCATGTTCATTCACGTGTTCATGGTATACAACGCAAGAGGGACCAGTACTTTAGGCTAGTCTGACTTTCAGCCAGTAAATGAAATTTCTGAGTTTCATAACTTTGGATTCATCATATTTTCTCACAGGTGTTTGAGGAATTCAACATTTGCTCTGTTCTTTGCTTAAGTGACTAACACTTGTTATTTCTCTTCCCACCCCCAGGTTCCCACCCAAGCCTCTATATGAACTACACTTCCACAGGTCAAAAATTTGACTCTCATGTGAATCCAGCCAAAGGTCCTGGCTTATTTATTTCACTGTTAGATTGATGGCTGTTTCAGTATTTGTGTTTTTAGAGGTTTTTTTTTTCTGTCCTAAGGTATTTATTGAGCACAGTGCTGCCACCTCTCCAACTTTTTAAAAAACAAATCCAGTGTTTGGAGCTCCTCCCTAGATTCTCTTAAGTTAATATTCTTATATCAGCATTTGAATTTTCTTTTTCTACATTCTTTCCAATGATAATATTTGAACATGTGAACAAAATGGTTCCTGCATTGTGGTATAAGAATGCAAAAATAATGACACTATTCAAACTCTTACTCACTTACTCATACATCTTGGGGTGTGACCATTCTTGCCAAAGCAACTCACTGGGAATTTTCATGTAGTAGTTTGTCTAGATAAGAGTCCCAAATCTTCCTCAGAGCCACTGCTCTTTAGGTGATAGTTTAAATGCACTTTAACTGACTGTTTCAACTGGATTTATCCCATCTGACATTAGATGTATAATAGATGGGCATAAATTAAATGACTGAGTCTTCCTCTAGAGTCAACGATTAGAATGAAATACTTTTGAAATTGTTGTGTTCTTGAAAACAGGTTAAATCACACTCGGCTTTTATTTCTTCACGCATAAATTTGAAAGAAAAAGGGCTTTTGTCAGAATGGAGCCAAACCAGAATTATCCAAAGGGCTACTACTACACTGCCAACTTACAATCTTTGTTATTGCTGGCTATTTCAGTAATGACTCCTGTTCTAGACCACTAACTTAATAAATAGCATCACTTCACAACTTTCCATGTTAAATACCAATAGAAACTCCACCAAGTAGGTATTCTCTGCCTGTCCAAGAAATTATTCCCTTTAACAATCCTTCTGAAATCACATAATATCTCAAATCTAAAAGATTTTCAGACAAGAGCAAATAGATTGTCTTTATCAGAAGACATTTCATAACTATGTCTAAAGTTAAGGATTTCAGGGACACCTCCTCCAAACGTGCAGAAAACATTCTGCGTTGGTGAGTCCTCACACACAACACTGACTTTGAGAACTGGCAGTAGCAGGATGACAGAGTATATCCTTCCAGTGAAACATGATGAAGACCTTCAAGATTCTCTTCTGGTAACAGAAAAGAATGTAATGAATCTTTAAACAAGTGATAACATTAGTATTTTTCTGCTGACTTAAGTTATTGCTTCTGAGTTTATAGGGTATATTTTCAGGATATTTCTTGAGTGGATTCTGATATAACACATTTTATCAAAATTTATGTCATTCAATGCTAAATCAATAAATCAATATCTAAAGTACTGTCCCTTAGCTATAACATAGAACAGAAATTTAAGCATCTGGCTCTAGAAGTCTGGCTCTACAGCACTGTACTCTGTAAAACAGTGTTGAAATATGATACTATCATATTTGATTTTTCATCATTGAATAGCCTGGTTTTCTGTAATTGCTCCTGTCTCCCTTTATTCTGCTCCAACCAAACGTAGGTTGCACCATATTTGGTATTTCCATACACGCAATCCCCAACTACCACTGCTCTGACCTGGTCCATCCTAACAGTGTCAGAATGTATATCTATTTTCCAGATTATACAAATAATTTCACCTTTCAGTGCTCCTCTAGTTTCAGAAATCCTTTGCAAGGTCTTACTGGAGGACTGCTTGTTCCAGAAACTGTGTCCTGCTAAACTGTTGTAATTTCCCAATAGCCCCACTGAACACAAGTTTTCCCAAATTATTTGCAATGTGATTGTTCTTCTTCGGAGTAACTCACAGGATATTTCATACACAAATACGAAAAAAATCTTGAGGCTGCATTGATTACAATTGATTGTACTCTTTAAGTTGCCTTGAAGCACAGTGGTAATGTAACAGTTGAGATTTAAAGGAGACTAATATGCTTAACACTTTGCACTGAAATAAAGTGTTTACCCAGCCTATGAATCTATCACCATCAGTTCCCTTAAATTATTAAAGTTGTCCATTCCACATATGCTCAGAATAAAAAGAAGGAATTTCCTTTAAAATCTTCACCTTTTTTCTTCAACAAGTGTAAAGATGCAAAGAATTTGGAAGTGGTAATACTCACTTGGCTGAAAGCCATAGTTCATGTATGGCTTTCTACTAAAGAAACAACCTGTTAAAATTAATTGTTTCCTGCAATATAATCAGGATTTCAGAGTCACAGGAATTCCCACTGTGATTACAGAGGGAGAACAGTTAGGGTTTGTGGTTGCCACAAAGGATAAAATTTTCTGCATTCACACTGTGCTCTGTGCATTTTAAAGTAAGACACCTGCTCAAGTACTTGGAAAACTTCAACATTGGACCTTCCAAAGTGTACTCTATCAATTGCAAAGAGTCTTCTGGTTTTGTGTTAATAGGAAGACTTTTGTTTTACCTACTTCTTCAGCTATTTAGATACCATGATCTTGTCTCAAAAGGTTGTAAAATGCCCTTCAAAACTGTGAATACACTATTTTGGGATTTTTTTTTGACTGGCAGGATTTGAACTGCAAGATACAGGCAGAGTGTTGGTATCTGTTCATTCTCTATCAGAGCAAAAGGACGATTATAATAAGTTAGAAGTGCCAATCTTCTGATTTTCAACTGGCATAA
>VYZX01004365.1:0-49369 GCA_013401335.1 Brachypteracias leptosomus
CCAACCAAACCAATTCTATGAACCTATGATTTAAAGGCATACCAAATATTGCTAATGCTGAGTGTGGTAAACAATTGAGAGACCACTTCAACCATGACATACAAGTTAGCACCACATTCAAGTTCTGCTTAACCTTTGGCATATTTCTTTTAGTTTTGTGTACTTAAAAAAAATTAAAGCAGATATTCCATAATGTCTTTAAAAAGCATCTTGACCAAAGCCAGGGGAAAGCCTTCCAGAATTCTTGTTTTCCTTAGCTCCAGCCATCAACAGGCTACACAAAACCAGGCTCTGGTAAACACGCTTTGCAGCCCTGCCTCATCACACAACCTGAATGCAAAGTATTTTCACATCATTTCCATGCAGCCTCTTATGGCAGGAAAAATCTCTGTGCGTGTGATTGCATAACTGATATTGATAACATCGTACTTGGATGCTACCATACATCGGGTACCACCAAATGCAGGAGGGCCCAAACTCCTGCGTTATGATGAAAATAAAACCCAGACGAGGCAAGAGGCCCGTTTTTCCCCTCCCAGCTCCCCCAGGCCCTGGCAGCACCGGTGCAGTACCTCGGTCTTGACTTTGTTGTCCCCGAAGCAGAGGTGCTGCAGGTAGGCAGCCGCGTTGGCCTGCACCGACGGGAACTGGTGCTGCAGCATGTGGATCACCTCGGGCAGCTCGGGGTCCCGCCACGCAAACTCCCTTCGGTGGGGAACACATCCAGCAGCAGGCATTAGTTACACGCGTGCTTAACTAGAGCATCCTAAGCGTTTTTCAATGAGTCTGGTTTAGTTCTGGGGTACCGGGGCTAGGAGGACAAGGGGGTTACTAGAATGAGTCACATCACCTCCTAGTCTTCCCGCTGGAAAAGGAGGCTTTTCATCCTACGTTCTTCACTTAGCTTGGTTGATTACACTAATATATTTATTAAAATTACACCAACTCAAGCGCTGCAACACACAGAAATCTCCCCAAATCTAAGTAGAAACTGCAGCAGATGCCCATTAACAACACTGCTCGGGGGCATCTCTTCCACACAATTTTTTTACTCAGTGCTCCACATCCTCCCTAGTCTGGAGTCAACAATACTTCAACAAAAGCTGCATGGCCTGAAATCTCACCGTCATGAGCAGATGCAGGAAGTTTGCATACTTTGAGTTAGTAAATGATTGTAAACTTGAAATCATTGACATCAGATCTCCTTCATTAGAAAACCATGATTTTGCGCTGAGAAATCCTGGAAAAGTCATTAAAATGTCCCCATGCCCAATTCACAGATTTAGAAATGCATCCCGTTCATATTTGCTGGGCATCTCCCTTCTGTAGAGGAAGACTGAGAAAAATTCTCAAAAATCCAAGCAAATTTTTTAAAAAAGAACATTCCAAGCAGAGTATTTTGGGAGCTATTCCGAGGGGAACGGGGGCTACTGCAGCACACCAACCTCTGCAGTGTCATGATATAAAAATCAGAAACTGACACCGACTACAATGTAAGGTAAAAACTTGAAATTACAGGATAGGAAGGTGCATCAGCAACCACACCCCCACGCTGAAGGTGAACAGCTCCAGAAATAGCCCCAAGCTCTGCATGGCCTGGGCTTTGATCCTCCCATTTTAAAATACAACATTTAAATGAACAGTGTCTCTAATAAATTGAAATGATAATATTACACTTGTCACATGCCCGCACTGTGGACATACATTTACAACATCAAACCAGTAACTATTTTAAAAATATGAATGCGTATTCACTTTCCAAATGGTACATCTGTGCATCATTTTAAACTTATGTTGTTTTGAAATGTAAGCAGGCTGCTCATGAAAAATTCATTCGGATCAGGTATGCACTTTCTAATTTCCAAACTCCCGAGTCCCATTCCCACAAGGAAAAAGCTCAGTACAGTATTACAGGATGCTCTGCAGAGTTACTAAAAAAAATATTTAAAATAATCCAGTCACTTCTCATCAATTTTCTAAGCATTTGCTGTAATAACTTTGACGTGAAAACGAACAGGCAAGAAAAGAATGTCTAGTAACTAAATGCATCAGTTTGGTGTTAGCGTAGCAGGTAGGCTGCGTTATTACTTTGGCTATAAAGGCGCAGATCTTTATATCTAAATTAGTCACGAGTGGAACATGCAGACAAAGTGCCCTGCACCATTAGGGCAGCCACTCCTGGCTGTGCGGAGCAGGGCCGGACTTGCCTGGGGTCCTTCTGGATGCTGTCGATGGAGGGGGAGCGCGTGGTGCCGCCGTCGGGCGCGGCGTGCTGCAGCCTGCCGTAGCCGGGCTCTGCCAGGCGGTACTGCGCTGACCTGTAGGGTTCCGCATAGGGAGCTGTTGTGTTCAGAGCATAATTATTTCTTTGGTATGTGAGTGTGCTACGCTGACTGGAGGATCTTTGCAGATTTCCGACTCCTAGTATAAAACCAGTATTAAAACAAGCTAGGTAACAAACGTCTATGGAAGAGAAGAGGCAACAAGCGGTTAAAAGTGTAAGCAGAAAACAAAAACCAGTCTTAAATCTGTGCTCAAACCTTGAAAGCTACCACCAGGCTAAGGGGAGCAACCGCTCCACATCGGGGGGACGACAGAGAGGTTAGTTACAGAACTAAGGGTCTGGGGCGATCAGGCTTATGCCTCGACAAGTATTTACAGTAAGAAACGCATCTCGTGCCATCGAGCGGAAATCAGGATGCCAAATGGTTTGTAATAAAATTCATCTCCTACCAGTAACGTCAATTTGCCAACTGTACTACAATGAAAAAGGAAAAATAAGTAATCAGAAATTTGTATAGTTTATATGGTATTTTCCTTTTCCCGTGTACATTTCCCCTGACAATCAGAGGATGATTTCAAAGATTAATTCAATCATTTCGAAACCAGGAACGTGCATCTTCCTGACTTAACGGAGTTGTTGTGGAAGCTTTTGTTCTCCCAAGGTAAGTGATATTATTAGGTAGACAAGTAAACAGAGAATTCTAATTTTTACTTCCATTTCCTCATTGGCACATCCTGACAAACTCAGTTTGTTTACTCTAGGCTGCAGGGACAGGAGAACTGCAAAAGCTGCTGCTTCCTTCGCCGCTCCACACTCTCAGCATTTCAGTTACACCAAACAACATTAAAAAGCATTTTCAAATGTGTGAAAACATGACATATGGATCGGGCACTGCTCTATAAATATTTCTAGAGAGTTACTTGGTTAAATCACTAATATTTTGAGAGTTTTTGGAAATTACTCCACCGTACAAATTATTAATCAACTTTAAAGAACAGACTGCACTGCAGCATCTATTACATTGCTCTTTACAGAAAACCAGTTCTAATACTAATCTCATGCCTATGCACTCCATAACACGAGTAGCAATTAATACTATAGAAGGATTTCACTTTCAATATACGGTCTCCGGATACAGTATTTTAACATTATCCTTTGCTAAGCTGGGCAAACCCAGTATTTTTACTGTGAAAGATGTGGCAATTTAAGCGTGCAAGCCCTCATTTTACCGTACTGAAAAAAAAACATTTGTAAGAGAATGCTGCACAGAGAGTGCAGGAGGAAGCAATAAATTTTCTGTGTCACGAAGTACACTTTGCTTGGCTGTACCCGAGCGTGTGGTACCAGACAGACACGCTCTGGCCCTACGCTCACACCCACACATAGTGCAAGTACTTCTTAAGAACATCACAGAATTCTCAATTCCTGCTGGTTGTTTTAGGTCCTTCGAACCCAGCTTCTATCTCCACGAACATCTATAGTTTTGCCTTTGAAACTGCCCCTACACCTCTCATATATGTTCTCCCACGTGCCGTAGGCTCCAGAAAAGCTCCTGTAAGCGAATTACGGGCGCTCTGGGGCACGGTCGATGGAGGAGCTTGGGCAGCCCCCTACCCACCTGACCCGGTTCGATACAAGGCCGCCTGGGAGCCCTGGTGCAGCTCCACCGTCCCGTGGTTGGGGCTGCGGTAGATGGGGCTGTAGTAGGTCCTGCCCTCGTAGATGGGGGTGATGTGCAGCTCAGGAGACACGGCCGACCGCAGCTCCTGTCCCAGCTGGCTGTGCTGACTGGCGTATGAGCTCCTCAGGCCTGAAAGCAGGAGAAGGGAAGTATGTACATGGCCCGTGTCAACCAAAAATAATAAAGCTGTCACGCTTGAATCGTTATCTTTTAGCCAAGAAAACGTGTTACTTGCATCTACAGTTATAAAGATTGATTCATTAAACTTCCTTCCATTATGAAATGATCGTAGAACGGTTTGGGCTGGAAGAGACCTTCAAGATCATCCAGTTCCAACCCCTTGTCATGGCAGGGACACCTGTTTATAAATAGTTATAAAACTATTTTATAAAATTAACACTGTTTTGTCCACTTTGGCATTATCATTGTAGGCATGCAGGCTTTAGCAGCTATAAAAGCCATAGAATACACTACATGAACTGTGCAAATGTAATGAAATGATGGAGATCACGGAACAAATTTAAAATACAATTAAGTAACCAAATGTATTTCTGCATTGGAATATTTTTCCTCCTAAAATCACAGTGCCTGCAAGGAAAAGCTTTGGGGGTCCTCACAGGTCTTCTCTAAGAAGGTGGTGAGAACAGGGGGATGTCACCAAAGCAGAGCAGGCAGCTGGAGCCGTGTCCCTGCCAGGACCTCCAGCAGGACCTGCACCTCCCAGACGATGATGCTGATGGGTGGCATTTGACATCAGCGTCACGACTGATTTGATACGTCCACCACAACTACGTCCTAGTGCTACAACACTTCATGCACAAAACAACCACTGCACTCGGGGCTCTCTACAGTTGTAGGTTTGTACCAAGTTTTAAGGTGGGTCTTTACCTTTTTACTAACCTGTAAGGCTGTCTGGCCGTGGAGGGACCATCCTCTCGTATATCTCGAACTGCTGCCCATACTGCTCGATGTCATGAATTGCTCTCTGCAGCGTGGAGCCCAGGTGCTGGGGAACCGCAGTCATGCCGGGACGCTTCGGGGAAGAAGATCCCAGCTGGGCCTGGGATGGAGAACCTACTCTGGTCTGTACATCAGCAAGGGCAAGAGGAGAGCCAACTCTGACCGACGCTTGGTACTGGGAGGTGCCGCCGTTGGGATTGGCCGGTCTGGACGTGATGGAGCCGATCCGGCGCACGGGCGTGGGGGAGGCGGGTCTCTGGGCAGCGTACGGGGACGCCGCCCGCTGCGCCGGCAGGGTGGTGGAGGAGTAGGCGTGAGAAGGAAGGGGTCTCTGCTCAGGAACTGGTGGAGAACCATAGCCGCTGCCCAGAGAGGCCCGCAGAGACCCCCTGGAAGGCGAAAGGCCCGTGCTGACCATGTAGGAGGGAGACTGGGCCCTGGATGGGACCGAGCTGACGCGTCTCATGACTCGGTTGGTAGCAACGTTGACTGAAGGCTGTTAAAACCAAAAACATTTATTAGTTTTATCATTCAGGCCATGTAGCAGATTCTTGACTCCCATAAGAGAGAGAAGTCAACAAGAAATGCACACAATTTAACAATATATAAAGGCAGCTGAAGAGTAGCTCTTAGCCTACATGCAATTTCTTCAAGTTTTGCTATGAAGTAACTTTTTTCCTAACCAGTATTTCTTAATGTGTTAAATCATAATTTAACATTAAAAAAGCCATTCATTCCTCGTTCCCATTTGTCTCTCTATGTTACTGTGCGCCTGGGCTTGCTTTCCTCTCCACCACTTGCCATTTCTGATTTTTAAACAGTGACGGCGTTAAATAAAAGTGTAACTGATAACATTAATTGCAGCCCAGCCAAAGGCAGGTCCAGCCATGCACCCACCATGGCTAAGCTGGGTCACAGGCGGTGACGGGCAGAGTGTTCTGAGCATACCTGGACCGATGTCTGCCCTTCAGCTCGCGAGCTCCTCCCCAGATGGTTGTTAGCAGTCCCAATGAGGGAATGCTGCTGTCTGCCCTCTGATTTGCTCAAGTTCTGGCTGTTATGGAAACTGCTGACTTCCTGGTAACCGCTGTCAGAATAGGAATTCATCTGTGTTGAACTTCTTGAGTTACCTACAGACCCTGCAGGAACGAAGCCAGCACAAGAATAAAAGCATCAAACAACTTCACAAAATCAAAATATTTTGTAAATTTGTTATTTGTTGCGTTCGTAATTGCGTTACATTTTTATAGAGCCAATACAGAAATATGTTCTAGTATTTAAAATGCACACAACAGACCCTCACTTTCATGGAGAGATGTCTGCTCTGGTGAGTAGAGGTTCCCTTGTTCTGGTTCTGCCCTAATGTCATAGGCATTGGCATGGACACTGTCTGACACCTGGGGTTTGCTCACACTGCTGGTCGGAGCATCTGAAAGAATAAATTAATTAGATAAATCCAATGTTTCGTATGTAATTTTCCTGCAAACTCAATCATCATAATTTTCTCACACGAAGAAGCTGCTGCAAATTCTACACGTTTTTTTACTTCGTCTACTACCATCCAGACGTATCCAAAATTTAACAACTCTTAAGCTAACCTCAGTTCTAAGAATATTTGCTGAACTTTCCAGCCAGCAAAGCATCATCATACATAGAGAGAGCAAAGGAGAGATCACAACACTGTTAACGGAGAGAGGAAAAAGTGAAACATAGTCTGGGAAAACAGGACAAAGATGAGGACACGAACTAAAAACTGTCAGAGTCCTTGTGCCTATCAAGCTCTAAAGAAATACTCTGATTTGTACACAAAATGCTGGTGTCTCACTATTTGCACAATTAGCCATAATGGAGCATTCACACACAAAAAAAATGTTAGTCGTTAAATGCTCACGAGGAAAGTTGGAACACTATTCAAACACCAGATAAAAGAAAATAATTAAAAAATCATTACAACTTAGAAATCACAGGCACTCAGCACAGTTATTTATCAGTAGTCCATTCTTAGGTCAAAACCATCTAGTAAAATTTGATGCTAATTAATTTACTATAATAGGAGTATTATGCCCACGTTTAATTAAGATTTAATAAGAAGTGTTGCCACACTTCCATTAATGTAATTGTCAGTCTGCCTGGAGAAGAGAGAGAGACCCAGCCCTGCGGTCACCACTGCCCCTGCCACAGGAGCTCAGCACCAGCGGGTGCTGAACGTTCTTTAGAATAAAATACAGGGGCTGGGGCATTGAAATTACCATTATATTCAACTTCAACATCTTAATCTTCAACTTCTTTTGTTTAAACAAGACAAGGCCCCGTTATTCCAGTTACTTGATATGACACGATGCTACATCAACGTCAAGCTGACAAATGAGCAGTTTTGGGAGAGGCACGGGGCAGAATAAGGTCCAATTGTGCAGCACCCTCCAGATGTTCCTCGGGCAGAGCTCTGAGCCAGACCCTCGCTGCCACCACACATCTGCCACCAAGCAAATGCTTTCACAGTGCTGAAAAATAAAGATTGTCCGGGCTCTCTAACAACGGCAGGAATTCACAATAAAATGAATTGTTTTCTTTCTATCTCTCTCTGCTACTATAAATCATGAGGAGAGGGCCCTGAATAAAAGAATAGTCTTTTTATAAATGGCTGCTGATCTAATATTGTACTCATAAGCATCTGCAAAACAACATCATTTTATATTTCTATGTAAAAATTCCGTATTATTCTACTGATGCATAAAGCAATTACTGCTTTGGCCACATCTTATCACAATCTACTGAGGTTTTCTGATATAACTACTCTCCGCAGCCAGGAAGAAAAGGTGATTTAAGTGTTTACATTCATCTTGAACCTCAGTATCTTTCAGACTGCAGTTGGTAAAAAGCATCATCTGGTGACACTTGTTCAAAGCAAAGCTCAAGGGTGAAGCTATGAGTGAGAAAATCCACAGTCGTGCTATAATCACAATATAAATGTAAGTATGAAATAAAGTGTATATCAGAGAATTCTAAGCAAAAAAAAAGCATGTTTTTTTCAAACATGCCCACTTCTGAGCAATTACCCCAGAAAAGCCTTACTTCAGATACAGACATGTTAGAAATATACATCTAGGTTTATGTTAATGCATATAGTTTTTAAATAGAAATATGATTTTCCTTTTTCGTTGTATGTTAAGTGACTTAGCAGGGATGCACACAGGAGATTTCTAAAGAAGAGAAACACACAAATGGGAGGGGGAATGAAAGGCTAAAATAAAAAATGAGCTGTATAGATGGAAAGTAGGAGGAACTAATAGAAAGTCAAGGAGTAAAACAAACAGTAGTCTAAGGGTAAGTCACGGGAAAAACTGAGGAGGAAATAAAGAAATGGAATAAAATTGGACGAGAGAAATCAGTAAAACAATGACAGATCTGCCAGAAGGTGTGTGAACTGTCACTGGAACATTATAGAACCAGGGGAAATAACATGATTAAAAAAACCCAAACAACCCCAAATAATTTTCACTTTGAAAGAATAAGCAAAACTAATTTCCCAATTACTTGAAAAAACAAATTTGACTTCTGCTTAAAAACACTGCCAAAAGAATACCTGAAAATCAGCACCATGACCAGCAAAATTTAAATGCCACAGCAAGTGGGTTGCTCAGAATATTAGATTTAAAGGCAAGGGAAAAAGCCAACGTGTGAGGTGAGAGCGTGAGGGCAGCTGGAACCACGTAAACACAATTAGACACAAGTTCAACAGCTTAGTCCCTAAATAAACCAAAACCCGCTCCACCTAATACACTCATGAGGAAACGCAGAGGTACAGGAGCAAAGCTTCTTGTTTTGGAAAGAAAGTTCAAGCTATCCTGGGATACAAAGATAGGAAAAAGCACTCTCAGAGAAACCTTCACCTAGTGGAGATTTTCTCAGTTAAGTAGGAGTATCTGCAAAAAGAAAAATCAGTGTTCAAGCTCCAAACATACAGTATTTTTGCATGATGCTTGCCTGCCAAGGGGAAGACTAAAAGGTGTATTTTAATTAACTGTGAAGGAGACACGATTCACTAGACTCTTGTTATGCTCACATCTCGCAGGAAAATGCAGAGGCAGAAAAAGGTGCAAGAAAAGCACCTGCAACCACCTCCAAGCCCAAACAAGCTTTTGCAGTAACAGAGGAACACGCAGGTCCCTCCATGGGCGAGGGAGAGGGTATTAATGTTGTATTTTAGAAAAGGTACTTAAATACATAGCATTGCTGCCAATGTTCCGTTCACTCCAGAACAAACAACGAACGCCAAGAAAACAAAGTGCTTGGGGCTTAAAGCAAAATGAACATGTAAAGGGTAATACCTGATGATCTCCAAGGAAATGACTTCTCAGTAGAGCTGCAGAAATAAATAAAGAAAAATCATCACCAAAATGAACCACGTGGCCGGTTTAGATCTAGTGTTTATTTTTTTAACCAAAGCACACAAAATTGTACAAAGACAGCCAGCAGATAAAGCTCCAACGGCCCATGTAACAACACTCTAGCACTTGACCCCCATGAGCTGGTTGTTGATCCTGACTTTGCGTTACCCGTGGGGATGCCCCGTAACTTACGGTCCAGCACCTCACCAAGAGGTGTCACCCTGCAGGGGACAGCCCAGGGCACGGGTTGTGACAGGCAGATCTCCACGGGCTGTGACAGCTCCCACTGAAGGTGCAATGATGTCAATAAGTGTCCAGCAAGCGTTCCATGGGCAGTAACCAAACAGCCCAAGGGCAGGAGCTGCTGGTGGCAGGGCACAGGACTGGGATTCAAGGTTCCTGAGCTTTTGGCTTCCACATGTAAAGCAGTTTGAAAAACACGAAACAGCCCTAAGATTTTTACTGTTGTTTCATTTTCCAGGAAGAATTCTGGCCCTTTAGCTACAACGAGGAGGCAAACCACAACACGTACACTGCTAAGCACGGACAGACAACAGACCTCACACTGCCAAGGCTGAAGAGAGGCCTTAAACAACTTCACAAGACCCAGCAGGTGCCCAATGTCAGAGTAAACCCCCACTCCTCTTGTATTTCCCCAATAACTATCCTGTATCAAACCATCTTGGCCGTTTTGTTTCTCCTGCAGAGCAATAACCTTTCACGTGCTGGCAGCAATGCTCCTTCACGTGTGGGTAATGGTACCGGTGCACCACGACCTCAGCAGACAAACCCCAAATGCTTCCATATATTATTAAAATCAGAATCTCTCTACACTTTTATGGAAAAAATGTATTTCCTCGCTCTACATATCAACTATCCGACTTGGAATATTAAATCATCTTTGCAATGATTATAAGCTGCTATTTTCCAAGCAAAAAGCTATTTAAAAGAAAAATAGGCAAATTCATCAGATTTTATGTCTAAATATCAGCATGAAACTGTGATTCCGGGTAAGATGTATCTATTTCTAAATTAGAATCATTTGTTTTACTTCTTTCTACCATAGCTACCAATTACAAAAAACTTTAGCACAGCAACACGATCAATACTAATTTCCTAAAAGAGAAAGATCATTTGGGAGCCTTTTTTAGAGACAAAGTATTTGTGTTTAAAAGCATTAACCTTGCACGCTAGCACAAACTGGAAGTTTAAGGGAAAAGGAGAATTCAAATGCAGGTTTCAACTATTTGAAAGCAAACTTTGTACTCTAGGTATTAACAGAATTCTTTCTGTGTATTGGCTGTTCTTTCTGTCCTAAACTTTAGTGCCTTTTGGGGTGTGATACTCATTTTTTCTTTAGAACATACATAGAGAGGACCAGTTGAATAGAACAAAAAGTTAGTGTATAGAATTACAGGCGAAAAGCTGAATTCCAGACTGAATTTCCAGGCCCATCCACCTTCAGGAGTCTCTTTGTGTTCTGCCGTATTTCTGAGATGTTTGTGCAGAGAAGGGTGCTCGGACAGACTCCACCACAACCAGACACATGCCTGAACCCTCACAGGTACTTCCTCTGTCCTGAAGGACCATCTCGTCCAGGCACAGAAGCACAAGTATTTCAAGTTCAGACACAGACCTGCAGCACAAAGCAGCACGAGCCCAACGTGAGACACTAAAGGAGGACACAAACCCAAACTGTGCCAGAGGAGAAGCAATGAGCTGAACCGAACGCTGTCCTGTGGGTTTAACCAGGGGGGGGTTTAAGCACTCACCCTACAGCAACCAGCAGCTGCCTTCCCCCAAGCTCAGCTCCAGCCACCACAGGAGTCCTCTCATTCCACCCAAGTGCAACGTCAAGGGGATTACTTTAAACTACCTTTAGTGGCAGAGTTTAAATCGGGATTCAAGCAAACCCAGACTTCATGACAGAACCTGCCAAGAGGTTTCAGGAGTGAGGGTCACAGCCTCCAGCTAGCAGGAGCTCATGAACAGCTACAGATGGTTACTTCTTAAGCTGTCACAACTTTCTCTGCAGAAGAACAGACCAAGAGAACGTGGTACCCAAGCACAACCAGCCTGTGAGAATCCAAAGGTATCTGGGGACGCCTGGAGCTCTGCAGCAAAGGGGCTGCACCACCATCCCCCTCCTGAGGGCAGGAACCAGTGCCAAGGCACCAAACCTTGATTTTCGCACCACCTCGGGCCAAAGTTCATTCAATTTAAATAAAAACTTGAAAAAATTTCTCATTTCTAGCGCACTACCACTGAATCTACCTAGTGCAGGAACTCCAGAAGATTTCTTTAGCGCATGTTGTGGATTACTCCACTGGTTAAAACCAGAGTGGTCAAGTCCTGCACTACCAGGGAGAAGCTGCTGCCACCAACCAGTCATTATGAGACTCCAACGTGTAATGCAGCTAAAGAGAGCCCAAATCTGGTGCACTGCACCTCTAAAAATACTTCATTTTAGCCCGCTATTATCCTTGAACTAGAATTAGGTTAGTAGGGTAGACAGGCAGAAGTGACATTCTTCTTTCCGAATAGTTTGGGACGATGGATATAGATTCTAATGAAAGAAGTGAGGGGATAAGTATGATTAAAGCATAGTGGCTATTTTTGAACACTGTGGAAGAAAAGCACAGATAAAACAGACATACAGTCACGTACATGAAACAAGATTTTCTCTTCCCTTCTCAGCCTCACAAGACCACAAAGAATAAGTAAAATGAAAACACAATTAAGTGCATATAAAATACATACACTGAAACACTAATATTTTAGTCGGTAACACAAATATTTGGCAACTACAACTGGAGTATGCATACAAACTCTCATGAAATTGATCTATTCTATTTTTTTTCATCCTCTGCATCTTTTCCTCACTTGTATTTCCCGAGTATCTGGGGTCTTTTGTTAGTTTAGTTTGGGTTTTCTTGTTTTGTTCTTTGTTTGTGGGTTTTTTTGTTGTTGATTTTGTTTGTTTGTTGGGGGTTTTTTTTGGTCCCTTTCTTAATTTCACACCTTTTCTTTGCCATCTTGCAGCTTCAGGTCAAAGCTGATGTCTTGGGGACAAAATTGAACCAGCTGCTGATCCCGACAAGTGAAATAAATAATCCCTGGTACCATTTTAGGCTCTTTAAGCTCTGAAATAAGCCCTTTCCAGCAGTTTGGGTTTCCAAGTCAGAAAAGGAGGAGCAGACCTGTCTCAGTCGAGTGGCTACGAGAGCTCGAGGCGGTGGCCACACCTCAGGGGCAGAACCGGCCGGTGGTGGCGGTGGCCGGGACTCTGACACACCTGTGTGGGGACAGCAAGGCTACAGGAACCACAGCAACACTCAACAGAGCTGCAGACTGCCAAGTCTCACCTCAAGCAGTATGCTATTTTTATTTTAAATTCCATAAACACAACTATGACCTTCAGCTCCTAGACTGGACAGTTAAATTCTGGGCGCTACATTTGCAGGTATTATATGACACGAAACAGTTCAAGTCTATTACCTTGGCAAATATCACATAAAATGAAACGTATTTCTGATTTAAACAGCACTGCTTGAGAGAAAAGGAGAGATTTCCACAGCCTCAACGCCTTGAAAATACTGCTGTTGTCATTAAAAAAAGGCAACAGCTGAAGGAATTAAGTGTTATTTATTAAATATTTCTAAAACGGGGCTAAGCTGTAAAAAGCTAAATATATAATTCTGCTGGAAATGTATGTACTTCACACATTTATTCAGTTTACAGCTTGGCTAAGCTTTCCTCGTTGGGGTACATCTGTTCTGCCAGGCACCCAGCAGCAAGTGGTGTATTCGGGGGGACTGGTGCTCACCGCCAGCCAAAGCTGAGGTGCCTCTCAGGAACGAGTTATTGTTTTACTCATCCTTTGCCTCATGCACTGTTTCACTCATCCTTTACCTTCCATTCTCAGTACCTGCACCAAGAGCATGTTTACAGTTACACGCAGTATGAAGGCTTAAAGCTTTCTGTTACTAAATTCTTGCTATAGGGGGATTTTCCTAATAAAGTGGCGTATATTGAACTCCAAAAACTTCTAATGCACATTACAAGCACCTGGGCATCATCAAAATCAGTGTAACAAGATTTCCTACTTTGGCTTTTTTTGCCAACACAGGTTAGCAGAAGTTTTCACAAATACTTTAACAGAACAAGGCAATTTTTGGTCTTCAACTTCTCTAATAGCTGTTTCCTTGATTTCATGAACACACTCAACTCCTGTACCCACTGGTAGGCAAAGAACTGCAGCCATCTAACGTCCCACCTGCAGAAGAGCTCTGCCCAGAGCAAGTGCTGCCAGGAGTGGCTGGGTTCAGCTGGCCCAGGTGAGCACTGCTGCTCCGGGTATCAATTCCAGAAGCTGTATCTGGAATAGGCACCCAAGGGTGGTTGTTTGGACCCCAGCACTGAGAAGCAGCTGAGACTCCCCCAGCAGCAGCCACACAGAACGGCTAGGCGTGGGGAACACCACCCACGGGCAGCAGAACCTGCTGCCACCCCCCAGTCCCTGCTGCCCGGCACCATGACAACCACCACCGTGACAGCAGGACCAGCCCCCCATCACCAGCAGCTTCCTCCTGGCACCACAGAACAGCACCTCCAGGTGCAGGACTCTGTCTTCAGAGAGAAATAATCCATCAAGGATTATTTTAGCTCAGTGGTGCACACCAGTAGCTACCGTGACACTCACTGCCCCTCCAGAACTCCAGGTGTTCTCAGAGGGTGCACCACAACCACCCCCTAGAGACTTCAGGTCACCTGGCACGAGCAGTTACCATAGTAAAATACAACCTACAAAACATACAACTCATGCTGCAGACCCATCAAAGGTTGTGTGTCCACCTTAGCCACGAAGGATTCACCACCCATTATTGTATGAGTCCTGCTGTACATTTCCAGGACTGCCTGGAGACCTGGGAAGAGCCAGCACGTAAGAAACCGCACAAGCCAGAAGGAAACACATCAATGGAGACGTCTGCCTAACACAAAGGTACAGTGAAAAAGGCAAAACCAAAACCAGGCTGGGAAGAAAACACAAAAAAGTCCCAAAAATTTGCTAATATGAGATAGACCAGTGGTTCTGGTTTTGGGTTTCCTTCCTTTTTCTTTTCATTCTTCCTTTTTTTTTTCCTACTACGGAATTCACAGAAATCAAAGATAAGGAAAAAAAATAAGTTCATTTCCTAAAAGAGTTCTTAAGTAAAGGCATTTCGAAGTTCAATTAAGCAGTAAAGACAGAGGAAGAGAAACTCATTGAGACTGTTTTGAAAAGCAGAAGGACAAACCTAACAGTCACAAAATTAAGGTCACAAGACCAAAGGCCACAATGACCTTTGTGACCTTAAGGTCACGAGATATCATTACAGTCTAAAAGTAATAAAGTAAACACCAAATCCTTACACGTAATTACTTGTAGCATAGAGAATAGAAACTCTACAGCTAGAGAAGATCTAAAATACACTAAATAAGAACTGAACCAGTCACAGCCTGGTCCAGCTTCCAACAGAAGGAGACTCCTTCACTCTGCAGCTGAGAACTTCCCTCAAACATCCAGCAAGAGCCACTGGTGGGTGACCCGAGGGCCGGTCAGTTCATCTGAGATGGCAAATAATTCCTAATGACGGAATTAGCCATCATTTCTCCTAATTTGTTGGGGTAAATGGACTATTAATATCTGTGCCCAAAATATTCTTCCACCGCTGTATGACGATCAGCTAGGAGATCTTAATTTAAAATTATTCATTACTTAGCTAAATTCCACCGAGCACATTTTAGCCCTGCTTTTATTGTACACTGAAGCTCTGCAAAGAAAATTAAGTCTTTTTCTTCCTTTTAAACTTAATGTAAATTTAATCCTACTTGATTTTATTTCAGTAAATGTAATGTTAGGGTAAACAAATAGACTACTGAGATTCCCTCCCTCTTCCCGCCCCGAAAGCATACGCTGATTTTTATGCAGCTTTTAATTTGCCATGGAAGTTTGGTGACATCACAAATTCCAATACACACCAGCAATTGCAAATGCACCTTTTGGAAACGCTGACGTTTTTGTTACTCCATGGTGCCAAAGCTGAACTAGTCTGTGTGAGGATAATTAGAGCCTGGGCAGCTCTCTGTGGGCAGCCCTGCCAGGAGGAGCTCACTGCTGCTGCTCGTGGGGTGGGGTGGGCTGGGCAGCGTCTTCTCCTGCTGCTGCTGCTCCTCAGGGAGCACAAGTCATAGCTCCATGTGACAGCTTCCCAGCAAACTCCTGCCTCTCTCTACACTCGTCATCAGCACCCTCCTAGTTCAGGAGGAAGATGATGATGTGTGGCCACGAAGTGCAACGCGTGTTCGCCTCGCGGAGCGTTTAGTGTCCAACCACACAGTGCAGGACTTGCCCGAAGCATCTGGAGTGCTTGATACTGCTGCAGAAGGTGGGTGCCCCTTGTGTTTCAGCTGGCATTGGGAAAAGCAGAGAAAAGAAACCATCCTCGTAGCCATGACATTTCAGGTGGGCACATTATTACTCACCGACTGTTTGGTACCCGCAGTGTTAACATTACTTGACTATTTACTGGCCGCCCAAAGCTCTTGTGATCTGAGGAAGACTGGTGGGCCACTTAAGTACTTCCCTTGAGGTGTTTGTGACAAGCTGCTACAACAAGTGCAGCATTTCACAATCCAGTTGATAAGCACAGTCCTTACGGCTGCCAACACCACCCAGTGCTCTCAAGCTGCACAGAGCAGGTAACTGAGAGCCCAGCAGCTGCCACCCGGGAGGGTGACACCGTGATCCACACCAGGAGTGACTCCTGACCCTCGAGACACACTGAGATCCAACTGCATCAGCACATCCCCCATCACTGGACCGGTAACACCACAGACGGAAAGCTCAAGCTCTCTGCTTGAGAGTCTGTCTGTGTGGGAGGCTGAACAGCCCAGAGGCTTCTCCACTGAAACCTGTGCTGGTTACAGCATGAAACCTCACCCGAAGTGAGGAGATACAACTGAAACCCCACATGGTTTTCCCCAGTCTGTCTTCTCTGATCTTGAACGGGTAAAAATATTTAATACTTACATGTAAACACTGATCATGTATCATTTCAGGCTCTTGAGAGGTTTGAAGGTGCACAGGATGCCATGAAATGTCTCAGCAGTCCTGAGCACAATGCCCAATTACAAAAATAATTACAAGAAGAAATAATTTTAACAGGCAAGTAACCTACAGGTGCATAAAAATAAAGCTGTATTGGAATGTGGGGCTGCAGCTGATCCAGGGCTTCCTTCTCCACCCCTGACACAACAGTTCCTTTGGATCTGCAGACCTGCTCTAGTCCTCACTGTCCACACTCCTCCTGAGGGCAAAACAACCCCTGCTGTGCGTGCCTGGCATCCACAACACAGTTTTAATACAGCTGGGCAACAGCAGACCTAAACTACAGCTACCTCCTGTTCCTCCTGCTTTGCCCACGTGTCCCAGTTGACGCTGGCATTTCTCAAGGGCTGGCAGGAACAGGAGGAACCACGCTCTGAAACGAGGATCCTCCCCAGGCACGCTCCACAACCCCTTCAGCTGGACCCCCGAAGTGAAATGCTCCCGAACGCTCTGACCTCCTCAGAGCAGATGAAAGCCCCACCTTTCAAACACAGCGTGCTTGGCTGCCTCAGGGACAGAAAACTGGAAGTGGGGATGAAAACGGAGAGGTGCACGCATCTCGAGCTGCAGTTTCACTTGCTCTTTTGGTTTTGTCATTGTTTTGGTTTTTATTTCAATACAGACTCTGTCAGATGGTTCTGGAGGAACATCTCCCTGCCCTCTCCATGCCCAGCTGCTCTGCATTCCTGGAGCAGGCTCTGGCTGTCCATGGCCAACCCCCCAGCACAGCACTCCCTTGCCAAGCCTTCCCTCCGTGCCCTCTGCATGTTTAATTTCAGGTCAGCCTTAGCAAAACATTTACAGCCCCGGTCTGGGGAAGCACAGGTACCTTTTTATGGCCATAAACTCCTTTTGTCTGCTGGGACACTGCCCGGGGAGATTGTCCTTTCAGCAGCTCCAACTACACTGGGAGCAACTGGTGGTAAAGAAACAAAAGCACCTAATTCAAGAACAGATTGGGTTTTTTCCAGCCTCTCACACACCTCTTACAAGGGATGTCTGCACTAAAAAATAAATTAAAAATTAACCGAGCACACACACATCTCAGAACATATCGTCCAAACCAAGTTTTAAGCCCATGTCCCCCAATAAAAAGTAAGGTAGCAACCTCATCTGCACAGGACCAGAGTCAGCTGGGATAAAGGAAGTTAGAAAAACAACATGGTCAGAATACTGAGGTGTCTAAGGACTAAAAATAACAATTAGGCTTTTATTTAAATGTGTAAAATATTTTCTTAATAAAACTATGGAAAATTTATGGCCCAGAAAACAAGAGCTCAAAGAGTTTACCCAGATTCACAAATGTACCAAAGTATAATAAAAACCAACTTAGGTGCTAGTTTTTCCTCCCCCTAAATTTTCATATTTTTTTAAAAAATACAAATAAATATCATTTAGTCATAAGGAAGGAAGAAAAAAAAAATAAAAAATTACTCCATGGTGCTATAAATTATGTTTTCCACCCTGGTAAATGATTTGAGAGAAGTATAGGATCCAAGTTATTGTGTAGATACTGGTGACTTTACAGCATCCCAAACACTACACAATATCACTCATGGGGTAAGTTAACTCTGGTGTTCTTGGTACACCAAATTCTCTGGACTTCAGATGTAGAAAAGCCTTTTCCAGGCAAATCCACTGAAAATGGATATTCAAGACTGAATGAAAGGTGCTTGGAGGCATAAAACAACTGAAGCTTTTTACTTATTCTTCCATAGGAATTCAACTTTTTTTAGCTTTCAAAACAAAATGTTAGTAACATCTGGAGAAATGTGTGGAGCTAGAGGGAAGACAGGCAAGCAAGAAGGGCAGAACAACCATCTTGCCCAAAGAATATTTCTGAATAATTCAGTTTCTTAAACAAATTCTCATGCTAGTAACAAATACTATCAAAAGCAACTCAGGCCAAGTAGTTCTGTGTATAAAACAATTCTTAGAGGGTACACTGGACTTTTAAAAATTTATTTTTAAACAATTACCTCCCGTTTCTCAAGTTTTTGTAGGAACAACTTCCCATTTAAGTGGTAGAAATATTTATTATGGCCACAGGAGGGAACATTTCAGAATGATACTCGAATTTATTGCTGAAAGAATATAGGAGGAGGCATCACTTAATGCAAGTAATAACAATGTCTGGAGCACACTGTCCACGCCCAGGGGAAGTGCTGTCACCAAAATGCAGCTGTAAATGTTCCATCAAGAGAACACACGTTGCTACCAAGGCTTCCAGATCCAAGAGCCACCAACCCTTCGATATGCTGGAGATGAGTGAGTGCCCAAACACACTTACAGTTACAAAGCTGGTTAAGATCTTAAAAAAAAAATCAGAATACCAGTTACAGCTGAAATATTAACAGAATGCTTGGCTACAGGTATTGTCACTGCATGTGGCAATTTATCTCAGGTATGTTTCACACTATTTAAACATGCTAACACACACTTAGAGTAAGATGTCGCCTGAAAACAAATGGAACAACAGAAAGTATTTCATAAAAACTGGATGAAAGTAGATAGTTAAAATTCAGGAAATAAAAAAAAAAAAAGGATTACTGCATTTCAGTGGCACTGTTGTTTGGCACAATTACCTGCAAGCCTACTGTATTTCTCCTCGGCTAGACCATAAAAGAAAGTAAAATTCAACATATTTAAATAGAAATTAAAGCTTTACATACACTCTATTGAAAATGTAATCAATCATCAAAGAGGCCTCTTTAAACTGTCCCATAACTCTGTGAGTTCTTTTATACTTCAGATATTAATGGCAGGTGAACAGCTACCAGTGACAATATACTTTGTAGGACATAAGCACCACTAAAAAGCCCTTTAGTTGATGGGACACACGAAAGTAAAGTCATCAGGACCTGTACCTTGTGCTGGCGATACTTGGTGACTCTGCTCCCAGCCTACATCTTTCTAGCTGATTAGCCACAATTTGCCTTTCCACCTCCAGTTCTCTGGTAAGTCTTTGAAATTGGAGCTCCTGGAATTTCAAAATAAAAAGAAAAGCATTCTCGATGTTAAAAGATGGGTGTGGATTAACTCTGAAACAATCACTGCTTCATCACAATCATGCTGCTTGTTTTGACTCTGCCTTAGTGGAATAAACAATTGGAAGGCTGAAGTGGGATTTTAATGGTTCTTTAAATCAGTGACTCATGCAAATATTGATTTATCACCTGTTACAAAAGGAAAAACATGTTTAAGCATTTGTGGATTTTATTCCTCCTACAATTAAAATTTTTGTGTCACCTTATATTGCCACAATCTAACAAAATTAGTGCCTATAAAGTCAGTTTCATCTATAAACAAGTTATACTGGAAAATATTGTATCCTAACCTTTCCAGCTGCCAAATTAAAACCCTGAGCTAAGCCACCTTCTGACTTCTGCATCCAAAACCTTCAAGTGTAATATTTCAAGCAGCTCAGGGTAGAGATGAGCTACTGCACCTGCCCTGATTGCAGCTTTGGTCTATTTTATTTTATTATTTTTCAAACTGACATTCCACATCCCCCGAAGTTTATTTAAACCGTTCAACACTATTCAGAAACAGACGAACACCAGTATTTAATAATCTGATGAAGCAAGTCTTACACAGATGTCAAATACAGCACAGAAACATCCCCTTACGGTGCAAGCTGCCAATGGGGTGTTCTTTCCGGAGGTAAATCACGCCCTGGTATCACACAGTACTTGCACCTCTGGCCACCTTCACTCCCAGATTAGAGGTGACACCAACTGTCCCTCCACACCCCACGTGCCACGGAAGGAGGCTCCAACTCTTCACTGCCATGGCTGCTCCCCGGCAGAGCTCCCTGCCCCGTCCCCTTCCCGGGATGGGAAACCTGGCTCAGCAAAGCCCCCGTGGCTTTCCACAGCACGTAGCAAACATAAACCTTCAAAATAAACCCTAATTGTTTGCAGAAACAATACGGAACATTTACCCAATGCTTAAAGCCGTTTCCTGTTCCTTGCTTTTAAATCAGCATTTTAACAGCAAAGTCATTGACGTAGGACATGAGTTTGAACACGAGACTCAAGTTCCCTATTCTTATTTACTGATCTTTTAATTAGACAAATAAAATAAAGCATATGCTAGCCATTATTTGCTTCTATTCAATCCTTCTCTATTAATTTGCCTTTTCATTACGGGCAGAGGCATTAATGAAAATTACATTACTCTGGAAAACAAGCTCTCAACACGTGCTGTGAAGGCACATTCTGAGCACTCTGCTCCCTCTCTCCCTCCTGCACTCTGTGGCCCTTCCCAGCTCTTGGGGATGGTGGTTGATAAGGCTAGTGTTACCACCAGGCAACTTCTGTCATTTTGTATTCCAGGAGGAAAAAAACTACAATAAATGATCAAATCGTACAAAAGGTTGACACTATCTAGAAAGTCTTTTTACATAAAGTGAAGCAATTAAAAAGGAGCCTGTAACGAGAGGGGACAGGGATGGTTATGATGGCAGAAATCAGACACACGAGGGGGAAGGTAAAATCTGGGCTCATCAACCAAACCCGCGTCTACACAATCACTTTTTAACTAATTTTTTAAATTTTAAACTGATTTGTCTCACGCTTCTGTCCTAAAGGTGTTTACGAGATAAACCAGTTAATTGAGATCATGAGAATAATCAATAATGATTTCCTTTTTACAAGTGCAAAACAACTACAGGTTATTAACTGCCCCTGAAACACAAAGAATGCCCAGTGCCCACCCCAAGGCTGGGAGGGTCCCTCTAGGTGGCATCCCAGCCCTCCAGCAAGATCAACAACTGCAGCACCCAGCCTGGGGTCACCTGCAGACCTGTGAGGGTGCTCTCAATCCCACTGCCACCCATGAGGACAGCAAATGAGGACACCTTTTTCTTGGGGGTGCAAGAGGTGAACGCCACAAATTGATGACATGGCAATAAATTTTACTTCACTTATTTATACTGTATTTAAAAAGCAAAACTCACCAGTATTCGACCAGAAAAACTGTGCTGAGTAGAAAGGAGAAGGGAAAAAACACCAAGCCACCTCTGGCCACCTCCTCTGAGGTACTTGCACTGGTTGGTTTTGGACCAACGCCATCATTTGTCTGTTTACAATAGTATCTGTAACTATATTTTGGTGCTGACAAGAAAATATCCACAGTGCACTGAACTACAAGGGTGTACAAGGCACGCAACTAATTCACCATTTTTAAACCATTCTGACGTTTAGGAAGACATAATGTATTTTTGCAAGTGCAAGCAAAGCACCAAAAAAAATAAATAAATCCAGCTCTGTTTTCTTGTCTGAGTAACGTTCTTACGCCTGCAGCCCGTGGTTCCAGTGAAGCAACAACCTTTACACACTCTCTGAAACAACCAGTGCTGACTCCTGTATGTCCCTTCTTCAATCCGCTATCTCAGCTGTATTATTAAAATATGTATTAAATATGTATTAAATATGTGCAGGTATGTATTAAAATACCTGCACAGAAGAGGGATAATTTTAGAGGTACCATCATCTTTACCCCTAGAATACCTCGTGGCTAAAGCCTTTTTCTCCTTTTAGCTGAAATCAGCATATTATTACAGAAAGCTTAGTCCCAATCAATTCTTAATAAGTGCATTGATTACTTTCATAGCTGATGCTTCCTTATAATGACATTTCATACCACTGAGTGGATACCTGCCACCACTGCATTTATCTATCAGTGTTCTATTTAGGGCTGGAATCTATTTGACTGTCTCTGGCCAACTTCTCAAAGTGGTGGCAGAGCACGCTCCTCCAACGGGATGGTCCCATACAGTGCTCCTGCTGGTAACGCAGAGAAGCTGCTGAACCTCAGCAAAAATCACCATCAACCCATTGTCATAGTACTGGCTTGTGACAAGACGACATGACACGAGTCAAAACAACTAACAAGCTGCTTGTCATCTGCCGAGATCATTTGTGTGGCAAGAACATACTAAGATCATAGATTACAGAACACGTTGCCACACTGCATCCAAAGGACCGACCAAGGCTTCTGAGACATTCTAGAGCCAGAGCTACTTTTTTCCGAAATGATCCAATATACATGGAGGGGAAAAAAACCCACCCTATAATTCTATTCACCTGTTTAGCAGTAACAACTTAATCACCTTATAGAAGCACAGCTCTTAGTCAGCAAGCTGCCCGTCCATGACAGTGCTGACATCTCTCTCAAGGAGACACTTAAGGTCTTCGCTGCCCCAAAATGGGACAAGTTACACCAATCTGAGAACAAAGCTCCCTTTTCACTGGAGAGCTGAGCACCTCTGACAGGCCTGTGGCTCCCTGGCAAGTGGAGACAATTGCCCACAGGCTGTGCTGGGCTCCTGACATCAGACATTTCACAACAGCTAACTACTGGAGTGTAATTTGTATGACTGACCATGAAGATGCCATTCTCCTGCTGCAGGCTTTGGGGAATAAAAGAAGGTTTAGAGGCAATCCAGTGCTTTCCATCTACATCCCCTTATGACACTATATTGCAGACATCCAATATTTGTGCTTTTGTTAACAAGAAGCTTTTATCCCTTAGAACGAGGAGTCTGCATCCACAATGTTGGAAAATAAAAATCACTCTTTCCCTGCCCTGTTGTGATTTGAAAACCTCAGGCAAAAGACGAGTAGCTTTAGACAGTATCCACCTGGCTGACTGAAGGTTTTCTGGTGACAGCTACACAAGAAGCAGCAGCAGCAGCAGTGGCACAGGCAGTGAAGGCAACTCTCAGATTCCTTTTGAATGGTACGTGCCTGGCAGGTCAGACCAGGATCAGGCAGCTGGGATGCCTGAGAGAGACGGTGCCACTGACAGAGAGAGGCATCTCCTGCAGCTTCTTGGCTCCTACCAGTGCTCAGGGGTTGCTGTGGCAGAAGACGGGGCTGGGCTGGGCTGTTATTTCCAGTTGCAGTAACACTGGGATATGCCAAGTTGCTTCAACTGCCAAACGTCCCTGTCTTTGTGAAATATTAAGAAGGTAAGTGCAAGCTGAACTATCAAATGTTTTCCTAATCATGGAAATGTTGCTTCTTGGACAATCCAGTTGAGCCTCTTCCAGCAGCTGCAGTTGATGATCTAGGAAAGCATCTCCTGCTTTGGAGAGGAACACCTTCACCTTGCATTTATTGCTTTTCTTACTCAACTGCAGCACGGCACAGAGCCACACAAGTGACACTGCCTCAGACAGGGCCAAAGAAAAGGCAAGTACACTTTGGACATCTTCTGATACAAAAGTGCAACAAAGAAAAGGACAAAAAAAAATTGAGTTCATTTACACCTTCTTCACATTAACCTCCTGCACTGACCTATGCAGAGTTCTATGTGTTTCCTCTTGCTGTAATTCAGAGCTAGATCAAGCAACTAACTAGCTAAAAACATACTGAACACGGTTTTTCCAACATGAATATCATGATGTAGTGACCTAATATTGCATTCTCTACCAGAATCTGTTGAGAAAAAAACCCTGCACTTTTAACTAGTTAGATCAACCTTAACGTTTTCTGTAAAAATCAAGTTTCCTCATGCACACAACTGCATTTGCATGCCTTCAGCATCTCAGTATCTTCCAAAATAGAAGACAAACGATAAAAAATTGGAGAGGGAGAAGAGAATCACAGATTACAGGATGCGAAATGACACAGCTACAATTATTGGCTGATCGCATTTGCTCTGTATTCAACAGCAGCAGACCATTAAAGCCCTTAATACTTTGATGCTTGCATTGTTCACTAGTCTGGTAAAACAGTTTAGTGCCGCTCCGGCTGACGAGGGATCAAAATTTCAGCAATTCATAGAAAGCTCACTCGTAGTCAGTGGTAGAAGAGAAGAACGTTGCTTGAGGTCTTCACTGGCTCCATCTGAGCAGCATCCTCTCTGGAAACTGCTTGTTACAATGCTAGCATTTAATTTTTAACTGGTGCTGAGGCTAACGTCCCAGCTGGTGGTTGGAGTTCAGCTGCTGCTCAGTAGATAGGCTGGTAATCTAAATATTGAGCATTACCAAAGGTACAAACATTTCAGGGGTACCCACAGTTCCAGACGGGCTCTTTTTCAAGGGGAGTTTCTCCTCAGAAGCCTACCAGTACATGCTAGAAAGAAAAATCCATTTCTAGACCTTTGGAGAACTAAAGGAGTACACAGGATTTTGAGCAAGGAAATGAGTCAGTCGCTTCATTTGGGTCAGGAGCAGCATGTATTTTATCCTTCAGCAAGAGCCTTGGCAAGTGGACTTCTCAGCCTTGATTCACCAAAACTCAAAACGCTTGTAAACAGCAGGAACAGTAAACTTCAAAGTTCTGGGATTAAACAGGGAAGAATGACCTATAAAATTGAGCACAATATTAAGAGAGTTGGAAAAAAACCAAGTTTTTCCAGTCACTCAGCACTGACAAAGGGTTTCGCTTCACTCATGCCAAGCTTGGAAGTCCATTTAATAGAAAAATACTGCTTTCATTCCAAAACTGACTCTCATTTATCCACCCAACTGACCACTGGATGCACGCAGATCAGAAATTCAAAGTGAGACTGCTCAATGTTTGTGTCCAGTTGCTAGAAGTGCCTTTAGTAAGTCTGATTTTCAGGTACCTTGTTGAAGCAACACTTCTACACAGCTGGATTACAGAGTACTGGATATAAAGCACTGTACAACTCAATTGGTAAAGAAATCTCCCAAACTTAATATCAAAACACTGCCATTCCAGTAAAGATGTTTTTAAACATGCAGTAAGAGATTGTTTGCTGCGTGGAGAATACATTATTTCTGCCATTTCCATCTGAATAAGTCAGGGTTTGCCTTCTCCCCCTCCTCTCTGCAAACACACAAAAAAATCTCAACAACTATGTAAAGAATTTTGTACTTGAACAATAAAGAAGGGGCAAAAGTAAAGTGCACACTTCCTAAGCATATGATCTGGTTCAATACAGTTAGACAAAAGGAAAAGATTCTGCTGAAGTGCTGAACAAAAGCAAACACTTCTAGGAAAACACTCAGGAAAACCCGAGAGATTTATGATTATTCATCGGGAAGCAAATCCAGTCCTTCTTACTCTATTCTCATCTATTTACAAGAGAAAAGGTGAAAAGTTGTCCATCTTTAGGTGTCAAAAACAACCAGACCAAAGAACAAAGGAACTACAAAACCTGCCACTGCTGCAAGTGCTGCTCCCTTAGCCAAGAGACTAAACCCGGCACATCCACCTCACTTTGGGATCGATGGGTTGGTTTTCCTGCCACCTTTTCTCTCAGCCCAATCACCGGAAAACTAACCAGCTAAGCAGGAACCCCACAATTCCAAATGATCCCTTTTAATCTTGCCAGTTCAGCAGCAATTCATCCCAAACTGAGGCGAGCACAGAGCACAGCTTGCACCAGGCAGTGATTCCACAAACCCACCCGCAGCTGCCCCTACAACCCCCAAAAGTCACTGTGATGATGCTGCCCCTCCAATTTCCAACAACTTGTTATTTCAGTCTGAAAACACTCAATTCAGTTTTGCCAAGGGTAAGAGTCTCCCTGCAGAACTCAGCTAAACTTTTATCCAATCACTCCCCAGGATTCAGAAATACAGACATGTACCTTTTAATGTTTTAAGTTTTACTTCATTTGTTTGGGTATTTCCTGAGATATTTGTGTCCCTGAAAACTTTGTAACACTTTAGAAGTGAAATTGACATTTTGGGGAAAAACAACCAACCGAAACCAAACCTACCTCCAAACAACCCCTTCCCCAAACCAAACAGTCAGAGCCCAAAACCTCAAAACTCATCATGAAATCCACGAAAAGAAGAAAAAGAGACGTTTAAAATACGTTTCAGCTTCACCATGGTCAGGCTGAGGATTTCCCTGCCTTCAGAGAGGAATTCCTCTGCAAGATGCAGCTCCTGCCAGTTCCCTGGATTTTCACCCGCGTATCCACAAACCTGAAGTCAGAAGAACCATCCCCTCCACCCCAACCAAAGCCAGTGGTGGGTGTGGTGCTAGTGGCAGAATCGATGCTAATAGGGATGCGTTTTCCCATTAAAACAAAACTTGAGCTTTGTTAGAAGAGTTCAAAGCTGCAGTCACCCCAGTTTCCTCACAGATCATGCTTGTTCTGCACATTTTACCTCGCTGAAAACGTGAATTGAAATGTTTCCTCCCTAAAACACCATCGAGGGAGGTTTGCAGAGCTGCCTGACAACTCCCTCGCAGCCAGAGACTGCTCAGAGTTCAGGGGACACTCTCTGACTTGCTTAAACTGATTTGGGGTCATAGGAAAAAGAAGCAAATGGAGAGTTTATTTAAAGAGGCTTGGAGGGCTCAGGCTAATTAGTGCAACTTTTTATATACTCGTATCTGTACCTCTATGGCAGAAACCATAACAAAGTCATTCCATAAATTTATCTGTTTCAGAACTACTGGAGTCATTTCAGGAGTTTTTACAAAGTTAAGATCTTGGACAACCTGTCAGGCACCAATAAAGGCTTTTCTTACTTGTGTCTCCCCTGCTCCAAGTGTTTCCAAGCCGAGGTGTGGCAGCTCTGTCCACACACACAGACCCACTGCACACAAACAAAGGCCCCTGCACAAAGGCAGCAGAGTCCTTTCTCCTCCAGCTCAAGAAAGTAAATAACTGCTCTGGAAAATAGCCTGTCCTGGGCTTCCTGCCATACAGGAAGGGTGTTGAGTATGTCAGTGTCCGTAATTATTATCCACAGAAAAAACGCCTGAAAGCAACAGCTCAGCTCTTTATTCTTTCACATTATCATTCTCAAGAGTGAAATACAATTTACACCTTCCCCGTGTTCATTCTAACGCCTCTGTGCGTTTTAAAGTCAGGCCACACTTCTGAAGTTTGTGTTTCACCACTGAACACAATTTTAGCCTTTCCTTTCCTCAGAACTGAGTCACTTAACAGTCCACATATTTAACAGTGTCTTTATGAATGGAAAGGGGAAGAGGTTTTCCCCTTTTGGAAATGAAGAAGTACTCCATTATCATTTTTTCTCTCCAAGAAAAAGATAAAAGCACTCCTTGGGTAGGAAAGGGAAGGCTACCAAAGACCTCGTCACTGCACACCTTGGTGTCAGCCTGCTCTGGACCACGCTGCCAGGACTGGATGTTCAGCTGGAGCAACCCTGGACAGCAGATTATGGGCTGGAGATCACCAGCAATGACAGGGCTGTCGCCAGCCAACCTGCCATTGGGAGCATGTTCTCTGTGAACTGCAAAACAGAACCAACCTACTTAAAACAAATGCACTTTAAGCAAGTGAGTCCTAATTTCCTGATGAGCTAAGATGGCACAGGGCAAAATACCGTCTGAGATGATGAGGAGAGACTTCAGAGAACTCAGATGACTGCGGTGACTCATCTCTTGACGGCCTCCAGCGTTAAAGGCCTTTGCATTGGAAGATTTAATATTGGTTTTAATATCACTAAGAAATTCCTAGGGTTGCTACTGTCATCTTAAAATACTTTTGAAGCTACTAATTTAGGCATGAAAATTAAAGACTCAAATTTCATCACCCTGCAGAAAATTGTCATTAAAGAACAAAGGTTCTATGGGTACAAAATCTGTTGATATCAAGATGATATAATCTAATTCTCACCTTTAAAAAAAAAATAAATTAATATGGGACAACATATGAGAGCTAATATATCAATCATTTGCATTCAGAGTTAATATCTAGAACCTGGTACGGATTTACCTTACAAGCTCTGAAACTGAGACAGCAAAGCAGATTTATTCTGAAATTCAGATGTTGCAATTTATGCATTAAGCCAAGGAAGATGATCTATTAATTCTAGTTCTGACAGGGAAAGCCAAACTACCACTTCTCTGTCTTCTTTAAACAAAAGGAAAAAAACAAGGCCACAATAGAACCAAAAACATTGTTAGCATGTTTCTTTGTAAAACTGCAATCTCTTTTCCCCTTGAATGATCTTTATAAAACTTAAGGCTGAACTTGATTTCAAGCACAAGTTTATTTTCCCTGTGGAGACTTTCACTAAGATACATGTCCATAAACACGTTGCAGATTTAAAATGTGTTATCGACTTGGTATTGAAACCAAATTTAAAGTTTAAAACCCATTCCTCAAGAAAATACAGCGGATCACACACCAGACCTGTAAGTGCAAGTTTCTGTGACACTGGACACAACTTTGCAGAACGTACAAGGGACTGGTTCTCAAAGTTACATCAATTCTACACTAGCTTTTCTGTTTTGGACAATAAAGCTGCATTTCAGGTCTGCTTTACGACAGCTCGACCATTCCAAGGGATACAGAACACTGTAATGAAGCTTCTGCTCAGTGCAACCAAACGAACCCTTTACATTCCGACGTTGACATCCTGATGTACAAAATCCACTAATGCCAGGCAGCACATGGTAGGAACAAGGATGGTTTTTTCCAGCGGTGCAATGAGGGGATGGTGAACTCTACAAGACATGCTGAACTGCTGCAGACAAGGCACGTACCTGTTCCTTCACGGAAGCTAAAATGGTAGTGGCAGTGGTCTCTGGTTCCATGCCTGGGCCTGTGGAAGTCTCCTGGGTTGTCTGCGGCAGCCCCTCCTCCACCATTGGGGTCTGCTCAGGGGCTGGCATTTCGCCTGCAAGAACAACATTTTAAAAGAGTTTACAATTTGAGCCAGTGATGTTCAAGATTCGAGTTTTCTTCTCTTTTTTCTAAAACCTTTCCAAACTTAACCAAACTAGCAGAGAACTTTGTCTTATGTATGACCACGGCAACGTACGCTGCTATTTCTGTGCTTCACCTTCGCACATTGAAACCAGAATTACATACAGGACATGAGGGCTGGGCCCTTAAAAACAAGATTATTTTTAAAACACGATTTTGTGGTAGTTACTGGAAGTAGCAAAATCCAAGACACGTGAAAAATACTGGCGTCAAACGCTAAAACCACCCAGGATCAGTAAAAGTTGACCACGTGCAGTTTCTAGCACGGAATAACGACACGTAAGGGCAGAACACTTTGCTGTTAGGAACAAACCATGGAAGAGACTAATTATGATAATAAAGGTTAATGGGAAGAATGCTTCTAGTGTTCTTTTTGCAAAGGAGGAAATTAAAGCAGTGAAGTTAAACCAACTGCCCTGGGCTATGGATAGTGAGGAAAGGGCCGACGGGATTAGTGCTCAGAATCCCAAGCTCCATCATCACCACAGCAGCACACGAACAGCTCCAGAACATGGGAAAACAGCAACTCAATCAACTAGAGCAGCCACTGTTAACTAATATTACGGAGTTATGAAGTGTGTTTAATACTGTGAAAATAGCAAACAGGTGGTATTCACGTAGCTTCTGCACATACACCATACTCTAACTTCCTTCAGAAAAAAAGAAAGTCGAGCTCATGAGGTCTAATGTTAAGAGTAGTCAATATTTCATTTCAGATTTTCAGAACAAACTCAATATTGCTAGAGGAAGCAAACAGGAACAGCTGCTCCCTTCCCTTCATCTCACAAAGAGAAAGAAGCAGCTCACACCACAAACAGCCTCCAAGGCCAGGAATGGACACGTAAGACCTCTCAGTCCTGACCACGACCATCCCTCCTCCACCTCCAGCCCTTTAAATGCTGGACCAGCTTTATGCGGGCACACATCAGGACTGTGCCACACTCTGTGTTCTCCTAATCTAAGAAGATTTAAGTCCAGGGTATGCATCTCTTCCCATCCCAGCACAGCCCAGCACTGAAATCGCCCCTCAACCCACCTGCAGGGAAGGTCAAGGAAAATGTAAAACAAGCCAGTCAGGAAAATGTACATCTGATCTGGTTGGGAGGCACTGTCATCTGTCTGAACAGAAAACATACCCAATATTGAGTCTCTGACAAAAACACTCAGATGAAACCCAACCTAATTAATTATTAGCAGAGATGCCAGCGTTCAATGTACATTTATCTCGGTGTTAAGAGGTGTAATTAGAGAGCAATACCCTTCCACGCAGGCAGTTGTTTTAACCGCTGCTCCTCCAATTAACACATTTCTTGGCAAAGTTACTGATTTTCTAATCTCGATTTCAAGATTAGACAACTGCTGGCTTTGATCCTACAAACTCTTAGGTAAACACTTAATCTAACAGAAACGAGCGTGCTCATTCACCCCGACCTCCTGCCTGGCCAGGCAGGGGTGAGGAGCAGGACCTCAGGTGGGGATGGGATGGGGGAGGAACAACCAGGGAGATGCTCCTCATGGCCCAGCCCCACAGAGGACCCAGTCCCACCACCACACCTCACAAAGTCAGTTTAGATTCTCATTTCACCTCATGGGAACAGGAAATACCAAACGCAGGATTCATGAGAGCCTCAGAAGCAGGTACCAGTGAAACTTGTGAGGAGCTAACAAGAAAAACAAAGATTTAAATATTTTGAGACGATGATGTTGCAGAACTACACAGATCTGGAACGGAGTAAACAGTTCTAGCACAGCTCAAAAGTGTGAGGTCCTTTGAATCTTTGGGGAAGATTAACAGCAGACAAGAAGAACTATCAGAATTTGCTACTGTTTTCAGCGGATTTCAGTCTCTGATAAAAAGAATGTATTCTCAACCATTTAAATAATTTTTCAGGAAAATTGTTAAATGCTTCATCTTGCAACACACATCTAAGAAAATCCTTAACACCTCTTCTGAATTTTGAATTCCTCCATGTAAAAGCAAAGGACAAAAGAACAGAATCAGTGACAATCCAGCTCTGGGCTGGTCTGCACTTACATATTCACACTAGATGGAAGTGTGCAAGGAAAACAAAGCTGTTCCATGGGAGATGGAGACTGAAATACCCTACAACAATCCTGAAAATGGCAGCTTTTCCTCCTCTCTACCACGGAGGCTCGCTCACTGCATGGTTCCATGAAACCATTTAAGCCAAATCAGAGCAAACCAAGCCATTCAAGAGCCACCTTCCAATCCAGCAAGTGTGCAGCAGAGACCGTCCCTCGAGCAGCTGCAGGGACTTGCTGGAGTGAACCCCGTGTAGATGGCCACTGTCACTGCCCCTGCAGAGGACCCACCCAATGTCTCCACCAGGCACAATGAGCTGGTTTTCAGCTGGCACACAAAAGCTCCTCCCAGATGTTCTCCCTTCGTAGCCACGCAGCTGATGCCCTGGCACCCAGCGCTGATGACGGGGCAGGTTCACCCCTTCCCTTCAGCAGCTGCCAGCCCTGGCTCCCACACCAGCCCTCTGAGCTCACAGCCAGGCTGCTGGTTGCCAAAATGGGTAATTCTTTTGTGCGTGATCAAACGGTCAAAGAGCTGCAAAGCAAATAGGTTCAGAGAGTCCATCTGACACAAAGCTATGCTCCTGGGAGGAGGTGGGGGGTACTTTTGTGAACCAGCTGATCTCGCAGCCATATCGTCACTGGTGCAAGGAAGGAACAAGAACACGCGGTCGAGGAGAGATGAAATAGGAGAAATTACTAAACTGAGCGTAGGCAACCACGCTTTAATTGTTCATTCCCATTTGCCTCTCCTCCCCACCTTCCCCTGCTGCTCCTGTTCGTTTCTCAGAGATCTCCAGACAGTTTTGCCAGCACCAAGGAATCCCTCTCCTTAAAGTGTGGGGCCAAGGAGCAGCCAGACCTTCCCAGGTGTCTGCAAGACACCAAAAGTGCTGCTTTCCTACAGCTTCCCACTCACCTCCCTTTGCATTCCTCTTGCCTTCCTTACACAAATTATTCTCCCAAGTTTCCTCCTTACCTGTGTTCCCTGCTTCTGACCCTCCCATTGCTGACCTGACACCAGCAACAACAGGCACCAGAGTAACTGGTCCTGAAGAGGTAACACAATTCTCAGGAACGCTGTCAACTGGGGTAGGATGGACTGTATCTATTCCGGGAGGGAAACACGAGAAAAACAATGAGTGACACCCCATCACTAAGCATCCTCACATTTACCTAGCTACAAGATTAACTCCAGCAACAGGAGTAAATCACCAGGGACATTAATAAGCCCAGAAGGAAAAAGCTCCAATAAGCTAAAATCACCTTGCTGGGACACTGACATAGTTTTTATTACACAACTAAGTCATTCTTACAAACCTACACTTAAGCAACAGGACAGATCTCAGCTCCCAGTCAATGATTCTGCTTTTTTCTTCCTTTACAGTGTATAGAATGCCAAAACCAAGACAAGACCTACTACATTTCTACAGTTTTTAGATGAAGACCTGATTAAAATTTATCTGATTTTTTGAGTCACTTCACAGACAAGTCAGTACACTTCAGGTATGAGAGGTTCCCACCAGCTCCCTCCTGCTGCAAGGATGAGTGTTGCTCACCCTCAAGCCAGGCAGTGATTTACATCCTCAAGCTTGGTGCAGCCAAGTGGCCTAAGAGAAGCTCTGCATTATGCCTACCAGCCCATAGTTATGTGTTTGGATGAAAAGACAGCAGATGACAATTTATCCACCTGCAAAGATGATGCAAGCAATTAAAAATGCATTATGTGAACGATGGCTCAAACGTTTACATGAAAAACAGGTTTTCCAGATGCAGTAAGGCAAGATGCTTCAGCCACCACGCTGAAGGGTAGACATTCTGTTCAGATACCACCTTTCTTTATGGACATGAGCGGTGCAGAAGTTTCAGAAGCTTTGTTCACGTGGACTTTTGTTCACGTGCAGACTGAGTCCTGCAGTAACACAAGGAGCCGACGCGTAACCGATACGCTGCCTGAGAAATGTGGGAGATGGCTTCAACTCTCTTACTGCTAAACCCAGCATCTTCCTCAGCCCTTTTTCTTTTCAGGATACTTTTTCCCTCTCTCTTTTTATTTAATACATGCAGGTTCAAGAGGCACTTGGTGCTACATCCTTTTAAAAATGTTAAGGATCATCACGCTAGCTTTTGGATAAAGGTATTTTTGTTACAGCTCTCTGTAAAAGAGAGACTTTTTGCGGGTTTGGTTTTTTTTGGCTGGTGGCTACATACTTTAACTCCACGCTAGTGAGCAGGCAAGACTCTACATCCGCAAACATCCAGTTGTAACATGCTCACGAGATTAGTAATTTTTATAGCTTTTAAACAACCATTCACCAGGAGCGATCAGACGGATACAGCAAGACAACCGTTCTCAATAAAGGCATATTTATGATCATATCCTTCAAGGCGTGAGGCACCACTTGCAGCTCACCTTACAAAAAGAAGCATCTCTGCCATCTGAAGGGTGTCTGGAGAGCGTTGAGCTTCACCGGTGTGTGAAGCACCCCAAGCTAACTGGCAACAGAGTTTTCAGCAGTTTGAGCCTTAAAAAGGCAAACGACAGAGCCCAGACGTGAACCTCTCCTTTGGGCCATCCCAAGTCTGCAGTGCTCTGCTCTCATCCCCTCATCAGAGCAGAGCTCTCAGAACCAGTCCTGCAGCCCAGCAAACCCCCAGCAGGTTTGTCCCGAGGGATACAAGGGTCAGCCCTGTCCTCACACAGGCTGGGGGGGAGGAGGCACACGCAGCATCACAGGAGGATTCAGGTTTTCCAAACAGACTGTCAGGTGACAGAGACATTCATCAATCATTCATTCAGCCTTTCACGGAGGGTAAATCCTTAGCTTGGCGTTGGAATATTCTCAGTTAATTCGGGGTATGAAGTCATTCAGAAGGAATGCCACAGAACAAGGTAAGGTGAGAGCATCGCGGAGCTGCAGAGCGGCACCGAAGAGCTCGGGAGCTCCAGCCTGACCCCTCAACCTCCCACCTCTAACTCCTGCAAACAAGCAAATGCTCCTAAACTGACAGTAACTGTAAAGATACAAACTCTACTGAGCAGAACAACAGCTGAGACTGCTATTCAACTGCCTCTTACATTTTCTCCTAGCCCTGTGAAATTATTACTGAAGCATTGCTCTGTACATTATTGCTGGATATAATGCACACTAACTGCAGGCAGACATACTTCAGCTGGAAGCATTATCTAACCAGATTTATCCTATATGCATTTATAAAAGCATGCTGCTTTTGTCATATAGCATATTGGGAAAAAATTACACAAACAATTTTCCCAGTGGTAAAGAATCAACAGCTACAACCACAATTTAAAAGTCGGCTGGAGAGTTAGAGACTTCCACAGCTCCCCCTGTTTTGCCAGTGCAAGTTCTGAGGGATGTGATGTACCTTCTCTCACTGAGCTGGACGGGGACTAGACACGACCAACCTCCCCGTTGTATCCTGTCTTTAAAAGCCAAGCAGCCCAGCCCAGTGCTGGGATTTCACTGGTACCACACCCGGGTTTCCACTGACGCTGCAGTCTCCAGCCCTGCATTGAGAGCTCTGCTCAGGCACGAGTGACCAACAAGCAGCAGCTTAAATCGGGTTTAGCAGGGAGAAAAATCCAGCTCTGCCCTTGCAAAATTTAGAAACTGATGATGTTGAAACTTCTGCCTTTTATCAGGATATATTTACAAGTTCTTTAATGCAACCTATGGTTGTTCCTGCTTGAATGATGACTACAGCAATTTCAAATCCTTGCAGGGGACAAAGATAGACTGGGGAATACCACTGTTCTCCAATAAACATGGCTATGGGTCAGCAATGAAGTTTTATCAACTACTAAACTGTAGCTTACTCTTCATCTTGTGCTGAGTCAGAACTGCAGAGCAGAACTCAGTTTGCTGCTAAGGATGCTCTACGCACAGACGTCTATAGTTAAGCAAATGGAGCCCTCTCCTCTTCTGCTCTCCAAGAGAGAAGCTAAAAAAAGTTGCCTGTAGCAGCAAACTCTACATGAATTAGACAAAAAGCGTCTGGCTTTTAAGGCCAAAATTACCAACACTTCGATCGGCTCCCCAGCCTCCCCAAAAAAGAGGTATCATTGGGACTGGTGTTCTGAGGTATATTTAAGATATATGTTTACCCTTAAAAAACTCAAGTACTGGTAGTAGGACTACCTACAGACACCAAATTACTCTACAGACACCAAATTGATAGGAGTAGTATAAAAGTGAACCCTAGTGCTGGGTTAAGAGTTGGACAATGATCTTAAAGGCCTTTCCCAACCTAAACAACCCATCCCATGGCAGGGGTGGATGATAGAAGTGTAACTATAAAGCCAGACACACTCAGGTTAAAATGTCTGGCCACAAAGAGGTTTTGCAGAAGCGCCGTAAGGGAAAGAGCCAGGTCAATGGTACATTAAATAATGTCAATAATTTTAACCACACTCTGAAATACATCCCTGCAGCGCAAGGCGTAGGCAACCCAGAACACAGCAACAAGGAAATTCAGAGGGACACAAAACTGTACAGCTAAGGAGTGAAGATTAAGTGTGGAGATGGTCAAGAAGGGAAACAGATACCAAATGATGGCAACTGACTCAGGTTTTTCACTGATGCTCAGTAAGAACAAGGAGCTCCCAGGCCAGGATTCACAACCCTCCTGCTGTGTGAGGTGCTGCAGCTGCATCAGCACTCTGTGGTGATGCTAACCTGGGGGTTTCTTCCCTCCGTGGAAAACATTTCTTGCTGTAAAATCTGCTGCAGGCAGACATTGTTGTCAGGAGATGGCAATATTTTGCATCAAAGTTTATCAGTTGGAGACGCAATTTAGATAGCTTTCCTGCCTCAGTTCCTGAAGGACTGAAAACGTGACTCAAACGTGGCTCCAATCCAAAGTTTCACAGCGATCTCCAACACTGGTCACAACACCATTCTTATTTCTACCTTTTAAATCCCTGCCCCATGTTCTAGTGTGATTTCTGAGCAGGGAAAGTTAAATACACCAAGACCAGTAACAGGCACTAGAACTGCAAGTGGTAAGAAATAGCACGGATCTCTTAGATTATATCAAACCTACCTAATTTTGTTCTATGACAAGAGGGCTAGAAAAAATACATCATGAACATAAAGCCTTTGACATTGCCAGAGGGCCTTCTGACCAGCTCGAAAGCGCAGGTGAAAATATCGTGAAAGCATCAAGCACAACTTGTTAGAAAGCTGTAACCAAAGCAGCAGTTTGGCAGCTCCCTTGCATGGAAAGAAGGCTCGAAATGGGGCTATCACAGGCACTGCCTGGGCAGGGCTGCCAGCACCACGGTCTGTGTTCTGGAGGTGATGGCTGGGGACACATCACTGAGTGGTAGGACCAGCATTTGGAGCTCCTGAACTACTGGGGAATGATCTGAAAACAAACACCGAGCTCAAAAGCAGCTGATCTCAACCCCATGTGAACACTGAAGCTTGTCTGTCCATCCCAGGGACACCCACTGATCCCATGTCACCTCCACACACAATCCTGCCTCACCTAGTTCCACTTCACCCAGGCTCCAAGGGTGATCAAAGTCCTGTGCTGAAGCAGGAACAAATGTGCAGAAGACAACTTGCCAAACTAGCAAGACAACAGCTCTGTGGAAAAGAACATGAGGACGGGATGCCTGTAATCAAAGGACATTTTCCTGTGACGAAGAAAAAGGAGGGGAAAAAGGGAAAAAAAAAGAGATACCTCATTTATCACCCGGGCTGATTTTCCATTCCTCACTGCCCTGAAAGGCACAATCTGCCCGGTCTGCAAGCTAAGGGAGTATGTCCAGATCCGTGCACCCAACTTCAAGTTGGATCAACTGAAAAGTCAGAAGAGAGCAAGCGAAGCAATGCAGATTTTACGTAGGAGTTGCCTGTGTTTGGATACAAAACAGAGACTATGGGGAAAGTGGTAACAGCTGAATTATTGAAGTCACTGCAGAAAAGACAAAACAACAATCAAGGGCAACATCTAAAAGCTACCCCTGTCCTCTTGCCAGGTATCGGACAACATCAGTGACATCAATTATTTAAGTGTTCCTGCCTTTTCTAAATGGAATGCTGGGGTGCTCTGGCCCCCTTCCAGATTCAAACTTCACTTTTTAAACCTTTGCATAACTACTGATAATAGGAAAAAAAAAAAGGCTGACAGTTAGGATTTAGATAATTAATACCGACATATGTAAATAAGCAACTCTACCACCAGAAAAGTTACAAACTTAATCAGTCACTTTCACTGCGCTTTAACACAAAGCTCAAAATGAGGGGTTTAAAACAGAGCTGTCAAAAGCAAATCCTCTCAATAACACGAAGTAGTTGAAAAATCACACAATCTTAAGTCTTAAAAACCCCACAACAATTAATTACTGTGTGAGGGGATTTCCACTCCCAGCCTGCTCTCGCCTGCAGCGGGCAAGGCAGGAAAAGGCCGGTGCAGGAACTCAGGAAATCCAGGCTGGGATGACAGCAGCAGCCAGGAATGCTCCCCAGAACTGGCAGGATTGCTGCTGCACGGGGAGCTGCATGGTAATTGTACTTGGAGGCACATCGTTCTGTTTTTAGAACATCTTACTTAAGCTTCGTAACAATATATGAGATTTCGGAGAGGTGCTCTGAGCTGAACCCTGAGCACCGTGAGGGAGGGAAGAGGCAGCAGCACCAGGCAGGGAAACATCCCTGGAGACAACCAGCACGGTACTTGAACCAGCCCCGTCTGCAAGGGAGGAATCACCACCCCTATATTTGTACATTTGTGACACACATTGTTTATGAAACATCTCAGCGAGGTGCTCCAAGCCAGCTGCCAGTTCTCTGTCCAGTGAACAGGACAGATTACAGATGGGAACAGGGCACGTATCCACCTAAATGCTTTCTTCCTTCCTATCTGTGAGAGAGACTGCTTCAAATCCAAAAACATTAAAATGCAGCTCTTCAGCAAAGGCTCAGAAGAGGTTCCACGGAGGGTTTAACCTCTCCTTCCTTGCAAAGCTCACCTCATGTGTTCTCTGTCAGTTCAGTTCTCGTGTGACCAGGCAGGTAAAGCTGCAAATGCCAGAGCAAACGGCAACATGCCAGCAAAGGAGGGGCAAAACCAGGCTCAAAACCCACCTTACACTCGTGTGTGAGGGACGTGTCCAACAAATGTGCAATAAAAACTTAATGAAAAATATCTGCACATGATTATTTCTTCAAATAACATTTTTAAAGAAGCTGCTGCCTCACAACAGCAAACACAGTTTGTCACTTGTTTCTCTACAGCAACGCTGCTGGTAGCTCCAACTAACTCCCAACACACCTTCTGATGAACACGGTTACACTCTTTTTTTATATGTTTTAAAAATAGACTTCAGCGAGGCTATTAATGCAAACTTGAGCTCAACATGTCCAAACACAGCACAGCAAGAACACACCCCCCCCCTCACACCACCTTGTCCCGTTTCCATCCTGTTTTAACACTGATGCTGTGGCTGTTTGTCAACATCCTCTTGTTAAGCCAAGGAAGGATATGCCCAATTATTTCGTCAGATACATGGAATAAGCCAGAAGTCCCTTAACTTGTCATTCATACTCCTTAAAAGGCAGCATTTATTTGCAACCAAACTGCTAGAGCCACGTGCCCATGCTGCTCTGGAGAGCTTCTGCCCTCAGGCTGAAGAAGCAGCAGACACAGGAGAACCACCAAGTTTGATAACCCAGCCCAGGACAACCTCAGATTCCTCCCAGGAGGACTGGTCCTGCCCATGAACTGCTGCTGCTGCATCATTGCCAGCACCAGGGACAACTGGGGGACCTCTGCACCACGTTGCCAGGTGCTCATTTCAGGGATATGGTGACAAAAGAGCAATTAAACCAACCAGAAAGATTACTTAAACTCAAGCCTAAAAGACAGAAAGAAATCACTTGCTGAAGTAGCCATGGGCCACGTTGTTACGGGCTAAATTAAATTATCCTTCCACTTAGAATTTAAGTAGGCAGATCTGTAACTGAAGTCATCAATTTGAGAGGAATAAATCTTACCAAACACAGAACAATGTGGCAAAATCAACCTGCTGAGCTCAGCAGAGCTGTCTGACGCTAATGGTACGGAACAAACCCCTGCCCATCCAAAGTGGTGGAAGGGGGGGCACACAGGAGCATGCAGGACACATCTAAGCCAACAAAGAATTACCTATCTGGAAGCATATCTGCTTTAAAGGAGACACAAGTGGAAAAGGAGAGCACCCTAAGACATGGAGACATTTAAGAGAGGACCAAATTAGGACTTAAATGACCATAAAGAAATTTATCTCTGCAAGTATAAATTAGGATATTTTTCAATGTAAGGAGCATCTTGGAAAAGCGAAAAAAATATACTCAATATATCACTTGAGAATAGAATTACTGCTGATTATTTTCTTCACTGTTGTAATTGCACCATTAGGACCCTTGGAGCAGATTCCTCTCATACAGCTATACCTGATTTACTTCTCTGTATTTAGACAAATAAAATCACACCTCCCACAAGGGAAGTCCAACTACTTCAGCTGCAGAGCAGAAAGCTCCTCTGGGATGTGTTTACCATCAGTATTGTTTTGATTCACATCCTGCTGGCCTCCCAGCAACTGGAAAAAGTTAAGGTCAAATCTAGACAATCGCTCGCCTTCCTTCTGTGGCCTCCCAATTAGGGCTCTAGACACAAATATCTTCATTCAGTAGCTGAAGTTACTAATAATCAAAGCTGTTACTACATTTAGCATCCACCCATAGCACTCTGACAACGCCAAGCACATCTGGAGACCCACAGGATCCAGGTTCCACCATGTTTAAAGGTACAAACAGACATTTCAAAACCATTGCTTCAAGCCACTGCGTCTCCCTCTGCTAGTTTTTTGATAGAACTTCACATTTTGGTTTTAGGATCAGATCCCAGTTTAATCCTGGATGGTCTATCTGTTCAGTTTAGAGCTTGTCATGGTGGCCAAGGCCACAGCTGCTCTTACCAACCCAAAACGAGCAGCCCAGGAGAACATCTACACGGTTGTAGTTGTGTCATGAGAAAAGAAAACTTACTTGGGGGAGAAGCTGAACATCTCCCAGTATGACATCCCTGACTAACAACAGCCTACAGAAGGAAGAGCAGAGATGCTCAAGAAGGAAGGACCAGAGGAATAGGCAGCTCTGCATCCCCAGGTTGCTCTCCAGCCACCAGAAGGAACAAGCTGGCCGTACAAACCAGACAGCTTCCAACCCTGCATTACTAGATTCAGATGAATTACAGGAATGTAACAGTAAGGCAGATAAAAAGTCCCAATTTACAGCACCTTTTAAAACGCTGTATAAATGAAGGAGAAATATTTTGAAAGAACGCAGAATATTAGCTGTTTCTGAGGTTTCCCCCCCCCGTAGTCTGTAAAGAATCTTCTTTTAAAACCTTTAAATACGAGTGCCAGATTCACACAACAAAAGATGCTGAAAAACAGGCGTTATTCATCTGTTGTCTGGAACCAAAACTTGATTCTGAAATACAGGCCCAGCAAGTTTAAGAGTTTTGAATTTCAGACTATTCTCTTCCACAAGGGTTTCCACTCAATGCCTTGGTCTGAGAAATTACAAACCCCGTTGACAAGTGTAAATACAGAAGACAAGGGTATGATGGGAGGGTTGATAAAAGAGAAGCTGTGAAAAATAAGAGAGTTAAGAAGATTTGGTTATCACAACTACATCTTTGCTCTCCTCCTGTTTGAGGCTGTTTCCAACTGCCAGAGCAGAGGCTCTGGAGTCGGCTGCTACTTAATGAACATTAGAATGACATTGCAGAGGCTTCACACTTAGCATTTATTCATACTGGTGGGGAAAGGACACACCACACTTGAACTTGTAGAATTAGGAGGCATTTTTGCACCCGAGATAAAAATCTCTAGCCTGGCTATAACTCTGTGTGAGACAGATCCTATTTTCAAGCTGGGAGATGGAAGCTGAGGCAGCCTCCAGAGGACCCTGGGCAGGGAGGGAAGGAGCAGGACGGAGCTCAGGCAGCAGCCTATCCTGTCTGCCCTCCCTCCAACATGTTTAACTTTGCCCATCTAAAGAGTTGGAAGTGTGACAGACACCCCAAGTATTTGGGAAGAGAAGCCCGGGCAGGTGGTGGAGATGGGTCCTACCACCGCCTGGGTCAGGGAACCTGGGGAAAGTTCACCCAGGACAACAGACACCAACTGTTAGCTCCAAGAGAAGCATGAAATACTGAGAACTGCTGACACTGAGCTGGAAACTTCTCTGATTTTGTAAGGAAAAATTCTCTACGATGCGTTCGATGGCTGGACTGTCAGAGGAAGAGCTTGGGAGCTGCTACTGTGGTGACTGGAGGAGGAGCCATCACAAGGTTTCATTGCGTGGCGCTCCTAAAGCATGATCAATTTCAGCTCCCATTCATGAGGAAAAGGGAATGTTTATGTCTCAAAACCCAGAAAGTGTCTGCATAGAAAGACACTTTGTTTCCACAAAGAATCCAAACATAATCACAACACCCAAGTTTGAGGACAATCAATCGGAAAGTGATTATTGAGCAAACAGCAGGAAAAAACCCCAACAAACCCTGAGAAGTTGAGGACTCACAGGTGCTCTCGGGAGCAACCAAAACAGCAGCTGACAAACAACCTGCTGCAGAAACACGGTATTTTTATTTGTCCTAAAGCACCCTGGCATTGAAGTTGCACACAAATTAACTAGTCTACCAGCCTGATATTTTTCCATCAACTGTTTTATCTGCAATTACGTGCACACAGGACTAATAAACAAGCTTTCAATCAGATGGTTTTATTGAAACCGTTGAAATTTGAGCGTGTGAAAATAACATTACACAGTTTGACATGCTATATATAATGTATTGCTTCCAACTTTCACTAACAAAGTCTATCTGGAATACTACCATAGCAAAATATTTTTGTTCTGTTGTAATGTGATGCCTGTGATGCTTTGGGATGAAGGAAAAACAAAGGAAAACTCTGGGAAAATCACAATAACTTGAGTTACCTTTGCTATCTAAACCAAAAAAATCTATTTCAAATTTCAGTCCTTCTGGGATATATTAATATTTATATTATAGATCGATACACTAGGAATACATGACAATTTGTAACACAATATAAACTAATGCAATGAACTGTGTCACTGAAAAAGCATTTGCTCAACCTCAAACAAGGCGAGGTTTCTAAACATGCTTCCTAGCAGTGGGCAAGCTGTGGTTGGAGGTATCTGCCCTTCCTTCTGTCACAGTAAAAAAACACATTTCAAAACAATCGAGTCATTATGAACACCAATAAATACATTGAGTTTAATTAAAAAAATCTTCTCTTCCATAGATTTTCAGACTTTATTACTGCGGGTGATCTTCCTGCTCCTTCCTCAGCACCCAGGGGTGGCCCCATCACAACCAGCAGCTCAGGAGACAAACCCAATTCCTGCCTCCAGCCTGTCCTGCTAATGCAGCAGATTAAGATGCTGAGTATCTTTCGGGGTGGGGGTTTAGTTGTTTGGTTTGGCTTTTTGTTGTTGTTGTTGGGTTTTGGGTTTTATTTTTTTATTTCAGCGTCAGTAGACGACTTTGTGATTTTTTTTTGCTTAAAAATAACACACAACAATGTTAAAAAAACTTCTCTCAGTACTGGAAGGCTGATGACATCAGCCTGAACAAAAAGCATCCACATTAGGCAGTGTTCTCCACCAGAACTTCAGAAACATCCTTCAAAGAATCTCTGGTCTTTGAACAGTGAGTTTTTCTGCCAGTCTTTCTACTCTGTAAAGAATTCTAAACAATGTTTTTTAAAAGTATCTTCAGGACAAGAATGAATGAATTACAGTGAAATCTCACAAATCTCAGTGTATGCTCTCGCTGTTATTCACGCCAAGAAACAATGGCAAAACTAAGAAAGCTCAGTAATTTCCTTTCTTTACTGGATAGTCCAAGTAGAGCAGACGGACACATCTCACAGACCTAGGAGAAAAGGTGAGATTTCTGGGTTCAGTGTTTTTCCCTCTCGTTTGAAATATAAATGTACTCCCCGAAACAAGCGATGTTGTGTCCATCACCTCACACACCAATACTTTCTATTTCAGCTGAATTATGGCACTGGTTGTTTTCAGTGCGTTAGTTATGAGGACAAAGCTGGATGTGCAGGACCCGGAGCAGCGTCAGACGGCAAATTCTGCTGGTGGATCTTCGATCGGGGCTGTATCCAATAATACAGACAACGACTCAGCACTACTGGACTGCAAGCACCCTGGATGGAGGTACCGCTGCAAAATGTCAATATTCTAGGTATCTTCTCCTCCACTTGCTTCATCTCCCTGCTTAGGCTTTGCCCTTGGGCTTATTTGCTCTACAGAGCACAGGTTTCCCTCTGCTTCACCAATCCAGGTACTATTACAGAGAACCATAGAATCGTTTGGGTTGGGAATGACCTTTAATACCATCGAGCCCAACCATTAATCTAACGCTACCAAGCCCACCACTAACCCAAGTCCCTCAGCTCCACAGCTCGGAAACCCCTCCAGGGTTGTTTTTTTTTTAAACCCTTGGGGTTTTTTTGTGAAAGATATGAAACACTTCACTTTTAAGCATATCACACTGACATGGAAGTTAAGGATTTATTTGTCTGACATTTTCTCAGAGATCAGTGCATTTAATATATATTTTTTAAACTGTAATTACTACAAAACCTGCTGCTACAAAGTAAAAGTTAATTCTAAGTGGAGGTATTATATTGATTTACAGCACGTAAGGTAACATGTATCAGTACCAGCATTGGTAGCTGACAGCAAATAGATCCAGAAGGGAATACCTGGGAATTTGTATCCTGTGCTCATACTGCGTTGGGATGGAAAGTTTCCAAAGGATGGCTCGGGGAAACTGGGGGGGTCTGCAGCCACCCCAGCTGCACACACACTGGTCCTGGCTCTTGCAGACCACACTCCACAGGAACCAGTACAAAGTCACCAACCAGATTCATCTTCCTGATCCCAAATGCACCAATACTCAACTCACGTGTTACACCACAGCAGAGAATTCTGCCAATAAAGGATGGTGGAGAACATGGTTTTGGAGCTGGAGAGGTCTCCCTGAGGGGCGCTGAGGATGCACGGGGTGGGAAGAGGACAGAAACCCACCACCACTGCAGAGACTCCTGCTCACGCAGTATTTCTAGCCGAGGTAGCACGAGTAAAATCATCTCGGGCAAATGAAGATGTAGATTAGTGATTTCTATTTGGGCACATGTAATGCAAATGCTTTGGAGTATAATCTATTAAAAAAAGTTAAAAGCATAGCACAGGTGATAGCCTGAGGCTCTCCACACCACATACATCCCACCATGAGGTTTTGTTAAGAAGGTGAAGAGAGGAAAAGTTTTTGGCAGCCACACAAACAACCAGAAATGCAGATTTTCTCTGACGCTTCTTCCCAGTTCCCTTATGGCTGAACCTCACTGGGGGAAGGCAGCATCTGGCACCACCCGCTCCAGCTCCTCCTCTTCCTCACCCTGCCTGGCACTAGGACAACAGCTCCCACCTTCCTGCCTCCAGGCCCTTCACCTCCTCCTAGGACACCCTCCCTCTCACTCCTGGACGCCTCTGGGGATGGCTCCAGCAACACCAAGGACATTTTTGGTCTGAGCTGATGTGCAGAGCCGCTCGTGCCACGCTCTGTCCGGCACCAGTACCCTCCGGACAACTGAATCCCATCGGAGCCTTCCCACCTCTGCCCCAAGAGGGAACAGGGACCCAGCTCCTATCTACGAATTCAGCCAGCAAGGAAGGCCAGCTAATTATACAGCCCACACAGTATCTAGAAACCATCAGCTTTGCAGATCCAACACCCAGAGGGTAATTTTATTCACTGCCCACAACCACCACCCCACGGTTGCATAAACAGTAAATACATTAAAAATCCCCCCATTGAGCTGTGATGCAGAAAGCAAGTTTCAGCTCGTGCACCTTCAAAGGATTTACAGCAGATCCCTTTTTTCCCCTTTAATAATGAATTAATCACAATGCCCATCGGAACACTGGAGTAGCTCTAGCGTCGAGTTCGGGTTCACAAAACCTCTGAGCACTTCCACCACTAGGCTGTTACACGTGGGGGCTGGGGGAACAAGTCTTAATTTTAATTATTCCTTGAAGAATGGATCAATCACTCTCAAATAAAGTAATAACTCACGTTTTTTTCTCCACTAAAATACAGGCATAGCTAAAGTGACTTTTAAAAGCCATTAAACAGGGATTTGACAGCCCTTCAATCCCCAGTGGTAGCAAGAACTTTGTAAAGCACTACGCAAGTTAAAAATGGGGGAGATCTATAAAAGATGGCCATGGGGATGTTTTGGAGAAAAACAGTAATTTCTTTTTCCTTTGTAACCACAATACCTTAAAATTGCAGTAATAGGAGGAAAACACACCTATAGTAAACATACACCCAACTTTTCGTCAACTTCTGTTAAAGAGGAACCTTGTTTAAAAGTATTGAAACACTAAGGACAGATTTTCCTTAACTCTTCCCCCAAAGACACCATCAACATTTGCCTGTAAGAGAGGGATGCGATGAAGAGCACTGGAAAGTTGAAGCCAGCCATGGAAATTCTCTTTAACTGGATCACGGCTGACTCCAGGGAGGGCAGGTGAGGCAGGCAGCAGACTGGCCAGGCTGGTTCCCAGAGCTGTGCTCTTCCCACCACAGTGCCAGACACTGCTCTTCAGGAGCCGAGGGCTGAGTCAGAGCTGATCCTGGAAGGAGAACAAGCCTGTGCTGGAGCCACCCCACTGACCTGGGACACAGCCCTGGAAAGAGGACAAGCCTGTGCTGGAGTCACCTCCCTGACCTGGGACACGGCCCTGGAAGGAGGACAAGCCTGTGCTGGAGTCACCTCCCTGACCTGGGACACGGCCCTGGAAGGAGGACAAGCCTGTGCTGGAGTCACCTCCCTACGGGTGACACATGCCTGCTGCACACAGAGCGTGGCTGGACTGGAAAGGCACGTCCTCCTGCTTGTTAGTGGCTTGGAAAGCAATTAAACCTCTGCAAGATTCAGGAGCTTCCTCTTTAAGCCTTTCCCTTTAATGATAGTGTTGGGGACTTTATTATTGAAAAATAAATAAATACTGTGAGACTGAAGGAGCCCTTCCTCCTTCCCGAAACGTACGTGTCTCTCCTCTGCCTGGGAAGAAAACAGAGCGAGGCAGAGAGTGGAAAGGAGCAAAGGTCTGAACCCTGATGCCAGCTGCAGAGATTTTAACTGACAAGAGGCTGTGATTTTCCTCCATGCAAGCAAAAGCTCCGGGAAGGTCACCAGAGGCGGTTTTTGGCTGTCCTCATCCACCTCCTCCCTCCCTCTGCAAACCTCCCCCGAGCAGAATAAATGAGCATTTCATTTGGAGGAAGATGCGAAGTTATCCAACGAACTAGGACATACCCCAGGCCTCGGGCAGAGCAGCAGAGCATCAGGAGAGCCACCAGCCATGCCCGGCTGGGCACGGACCATCCCTCCCGAGGCGCGGTTCTGCTGCAGGACCCGAGCGCAGCTCCCAGCGAGAGGAGCCGTTCCCAGGGCCCCTGGGTCTGGGCTCTGCCACCTCTTCACTCTCCTTCTTCACCAATATCTGAGCTGCCTCCTTGCCAGCAATATTTACAGTCAAGATAGGAGCAGTAGCAGGTGATATTTACAAGGTGTGTCCAAAACTCTGGTTTCAGCTCCAGCTTTCTACTCACTTGTACCTGAAGCCGTGCTAGCTCCATTTTTTTTCCCCTCTCTAATCAGTAAAGTTTGAACCAGCTCAGTTTACTTTTGGAGTGACGGAACATGTCACATCCACAATGATTTGCCATCTTATTTTCTCTAGAGAAAACCCCCATGCATCAACCTAACAGAACCTCTGCAAACCCCAGATTTTTGACTCGCACCAACAGGATCTCCTCAGGAGATGCACACACGCTTTTTATACAAGATGGCAAAAATGAAGGAAAATGGAAAATGAGAGAGTAACTGAGAGCAATACACAATACATCTGATAACAGGCTCATAGGTATTCTTTCCAGAGAAGTATCATGAGTTCCACTTGTTTTTCAGGAGTCTTTTCTATATCATATTACAATAACTACATTCTGGTAATAAACCAAATTAGTCTTGATTACACTTAACTTTGTAAAGCTCTCCAAGACCCCTGAACTAGCCAGCGCTTTCTTGCCCCAAATAATCAGATAAATGCTTGCAGAACCTCCTCATTTTCAGCATCACAATTAAGAATATAAACAACAAAATCAAGACAGCGCTCATGGAATCCCATCTTTTGGAACTGCTTTGGGCTTTTATCTGTTATAAATGTATTTAAATAACCTACACGAGGTGAAGCAGAAGTACACAAAGCTCTTATTTACGTTTCCTGCTCTGTTAACAGGCAGAGAGTTTCTCCCACTGAGGCTCCTCTCACAAAGCACACGGATCTCCTGCACTGAACACCTGACAACTAATTCAGATTACTAGTACTTTTACATAGCACATGCTATTATTAGCATAAAAAATACCCCCAAATGCTTTATAGATGTTATTTTGCAAGTCCATGAAGCTGCTATAAAAAAGTAATATATCATTTGGCTGAATTCATCTGTTCATTGTGTTGTCAACATTTTAAGCAAAGTTAGAACAAGTTCTCCCCTTGTTTGGAGAACTACCCTCTCACGAAACCTGCTCCCACTGTTTTATAGGTCTAGTGGGAGGTGTCCCTGCCCAAGGCAAGGGGTTGGAACTAGGCGATCTTTAAGGTCCCTTCCAACCCAAACCATTCTAAGAGTCTATGATTATTGCTACTGCTATTTATGCTCAACATCTAACAAGAAGGAAGGAAAAAAAGACATTACTTTTACTGGAAAATGCCCATCAGCTGTCCTACGTTAATTAAAAACATTATTAGTAACTTATTTCAGTACAAGCAACTTAAGCAACAGGAAAAGGTGACTGCAATCTGTCATTTCACAGACAGGTCACATCCATTTGCACGTAATATTGAAGCACAGAACCCAGACGCTACAGCCCCTCAGTGCCAGGAACCAGCGTTCTGCCCCCCAAACACACTCCTCATATTTTAAACGGATGAATGAGACCAAATTAGCATAACTCCACAAACTATACAAGTACTTTTAGCTGGTCCCCATATTTTTATCTCAGCGAACGTACTATTTGGCATTTACTTCAAAAAATATAGCTATTAAAGGGGAAATGTCAACCTTGTCTCCTCCTAATCTCTGAACTCAAGAGAAAAGGGAATGCTGAATTCTATCAGGAAAGGGGAATGGTGAAAAAAATGGAAAGCTCGTTAATGAGACATTTCTAGTGCAAGTCCAGCCACACCTTTCCTTCAAACAGCCAAATCTCGAAGCCATGACTAATGTAAAATTATCACGGCGCAGAAGGTTATTAACAACAAGAAAAAAAAGAGTACAAAGGTCAAACGCCAGCACAGGGCTCTTCCTCAGCCAGACGCTGATGTGTTCTGAAGCCTTAGCTGGGAGGGGGAAGGACCAGAGAGCCCCGTTCCAAACTCTCTTTTCCTGTGGCATTTGGTATTTCCACCTTCCACACAAATTACAGTCACATTAACATCATTTTTTTTGCTGAAGCAGCCTGGGTTCAGCGTCAGTACCAGCTTTATTCTCCCGAGATTTCCCATCCCAGCCTTGGAGACGACAGTTGTGTTCGGCAATTCCTATCTGGCAGTTCTGGGAGCCCACTGCAGAGCGCTACGGGCAAACCCGCTCCATCCATCTCCATGGGCAACATCCACCAGCTGGCGAGCGGCCACGTGTGCCAGCCGCTCACCGGGGGCCGCCAGCCTGCCCGAGTGGCTCCTCCCCGGCCCGCTCTCCTCATTTTGGGTCAGAAATGGGGGGAAAAACCTGCGAGAAGTTCCCCGCCTCGCCCCCCGTGCGGGCGCTGCGCGGGGAGGCTCCGCTGGAGCTCGGCTGGAAGTTTAGCGGTCACACAAAGGTTACGAACCACACGCGTTCAAACCGCGTTACACCGGGGCAGGCAGCGTCGGGACCGGGGCGCGGGGCAGCCCGGTAGGGAGCCCGGGGCGGGGAACGCACGCTGCCGGGGCCGGGTAGGGCCGGGCATGGGGGGGTCCCGTCGCTCGGCCGGGAGCAGCGCGACC
>VYZX01004365.1:49661-68148 GCA_013401335.1 Brachypteracias leptosomus
CCGCCTGGCCCGGCTCCGCCCCGCCGCCGACGTCAGCTCTGCGCCCTGCCCTGCGCCCGCGCCCATTGGCCAGTTGCGCCGCCCTGCGCCGCGCCATTGGCTGCTGCTGCGCGTTAAACCCGCCAATGGCGGCGCGATTTGAGGTTGCCATGGTTACCGATGCCGTGAGGCGGCGGAGGCGAAGGTGCCGCCGTGTCCGCAGCGCGGGGCCGGGCGGGGGACGCGGGGCAGCCCCGCTCTGCTCCGCTGTGCCCGCCGGCGAAGCCGCTTGCCCAGGAGAGGCCGCTGCGGCGGGAGGCCGCTCGGTGCTTCGGCGTCCTACTCGCAGTGAGTGTCCGTGCGCGGCGCGGAGCGGGCGGGGCGCCGTTGGCCGGAGCAACCGGTTGCAAAATGGCTGCGGCGGCGGTGCCCGGGTGGGGGTCGGGGCTGCTCGTTTCTCGCCGCCGGCCGGGCTCTCCTGGCCGCCGCGGGGGGCCGCCCTGGGTGCCTCCCGCCCCGTTGGAGACAGCCTGGGCAGCGGCGGTGCCGCGGCAGGAGGGGGGGAGCTGAGCTCAGCCGGTGGCCCCTGGCGAGCTGGGAAGCACCGGGAAGGGGAGAGCGGCGGGACGGGCAGACCCCGGCTCTGCCCAGGTCCCGGCGGGTGTGCTCAGGGCGCTTGCGAAAGATGAGTTCGGTACTTTCCGTAGCGTTTCGACATCTCACCGTCCTGGAGCTTCTGGTGCCTGCTTGACTGTGTGTGGCTTAGGGAATTACAGACGGGGGAAGGAAAACCTATATATAAAATATGAAACACTTTAAAGAGGAGTTTTGGGTGGAGGATGCTTTTGCCTTTTTTCCTGGTACGTGTTCAGCACACTAGGAAGGCTCCAGGTGCAGGTATTTGGGGCATAATTCAATGAGCAGATCTTGCTGTCTTAAGAGGCTGTTAATTCAGCCCTTTCCCCTTGTTGTGTTGATGCAGGATGTGTGGGAAACTATGTAGGTTATTGGTGTAATTTTGAATCTCTGTAGTATTCGTTGCTATTTGTATGGATTAGTGCAGCAGGTTCTCGTGTGATATTATCCCGCACCCAATGGAAAACCCTTGGCAGGTGTAAACAGGGGTCTTGATTCCTCTCTGCCCTGCGAATCTCATGATTCATACTTTAGGTGGAGATAAAATGTTACCAAACCAGACTGGTGGCCTCCTTCTAGGAAATGGTGAAGAGGAGTCCAGAGGAATAAAGGCAGAAACTGAGTAAAGCAGAGAGTAATAGGGGCGGAATAGGATAAGCAGGAGGAAAGGGTCAAATGAGAGTGGAGAGCAAGAGAACAGGAACAATAAAATGTGAAATCAGAATAAGCAGATCTAGGATAAAGGGAGGAGAAAGCACAGCACCTGTGAGAGCGGTGGCTGATTAGTTGCAAGGTTGCTCCTACCAAAGGTGTATTGGATTAATTAAATCAACTTCCAATCAGTCTCAGCTGCTTTCAACCTGTAATTTGGATACTGTTGTCTTGGCTTAGCTTCCACAGGTAGCAGCTTTGAGAAAAAGCAGCTTACCTGCCTCCCCTGGCGAATGGAGCCCTTTCTGAACGTTACTGTTGTGGCTGTGGAGGGCACAGTCTACGGGCAGCCCATGGAGGGTGGCACAATGCCATCTCCAGACCTTCCAGGTCCTGGTGGCTCCAGGTGGACGCTGTAGCCCTCGTGTCGTCAGGAACAGGCTGTTCCAGGAGCCCCGTGTCCCTGCAGAGCTGAGCTTTGCAAGGTCTCGCTGGATTTTAAAGATTGCCACTGGGGCAAGATGTGGAAGGGTAAGAAATAAAGGGGAGAAAGTGATCTTGAGCCAGTTTGTTTTGGCACAACAGAAGTACAAAGAATTAAAAAGATTATTTTGAGGTCCTGTCAGGTCTGCAAACACATTGAATGGCTATCAGTGAAGAACAGCTATTTCATTCTCTCTGGTATTAGTCATACCGTCATAGCTTTTTATTTGTTCTGGCACCCAGAGCAGCCAATACATTATCTAATTTGACTGCTGGATATCACAGGCCATCAATTCCCACCCATTTATCACTGTACTGAGGCCAACAGGGACAAAATATGTCATGGGAAGGCACCCCACTTTAACTTTCCACACTGTGGTGCAGCGATTCTTCCGATTTCTCTTCCATTAGCTGATAGTAGCCTTTGCCACTTTCACATCAATTTCAGGATCCTTTGTCACTTTCACATCAGTTTCAGGATCAGCAACAAACAAGTTCAGTTTCCTTTTACTTGCCTTCCTTGGGATGTGACTTGGAAGGAAGATGATCTTCCCTTTTCATTCCCAGCATCATTTGGAAAGCACGGATTCAGTTATGTTTGCAGTTCTTATAAAAATCTAAAGGCATGTTTTCCTTCTGAACGTTCCTGGTTTTGTTATGAGCCTTAAATCTGCTCTCCTAGAGTGATTGTGCTCATTTTCCAGCCTTTTAGACAAGTAATCTAGTTAAGGGGGTTTTGCTGCTGTTGTGCTGCGCCTTCAGTATTCCAAGTCATTAATATGTTTTTCTGCTTTGTTTAATCTATTCTGAAATTAATCCAAATTGGAGCTGTCTTTTTTTTTTTTTCAGTATTCCACAGATGTTTTCAGTCTTTGCAGAACACTGACAGGCCTGTTTTTAATTGTAGTGATCTCTCTGTTTGCAAGATTACCTGTGCTTCTCATTTGGTGTCAGCACCTGGGTGCTGGGGCTAGAAAGAGGGAATTTGCAGCACAGAATTCTTGGTCCTTGGAAATGTGGGATTATTAAGAGAAATATAAGTCACAAGACCAGTGTTGCCTTTGTGGTTTTTTCCTGGAAACTATTTAGTGCTGCTTGTTTTTACCTATAATCTTACAGGTACTGAAATGACAAAGGTTTGAGAGAAAATAATTGGAGAAGAGTGATGCTCATGGCAGGCTGAGTGAACAAATGAGCAGCTGTTTAGCATTCACAAGGGAAATTATTTAGATGTGTAGGTTTTATCCCCCTCATTAAAACCTACAATTTGATTTAAAAAGTTACTGCAAGCCATTGTGTTGATGTGACAGCAACTCAGTCAATCCTGGTGCAATTGACTCGGGATAATTTGGAAACTAATTTCATTTGGGTTGAAAAGTGGTACCTGTTCTCCTGCTTTTTTACTGTCGAGCTGGGGAGGTGGGGCCCCTAATAGGAGGAGGTGTGTTTCTGAAGTAGCCGAGGACTGACATTTTGCTGTTTCAGCAAGGGTTTCTGCAGAAATGTTAAGTTTCAGATGGTGGCATTCAAAGTTACAGCCCTATGAGGGGTATAGATTTCTCTCTCCCCGGGGCAAAACAAAATACAGAGGAAAACTATGTGGATACTGCCAAGTTGTTTGCATTTTCATAATTATTTTTCTTCCATGGCTTTGAAGCAGCAGGTATGAATATTTGATTCTAGGTCCTGCGAAGTGCTCAGCACGATCACCAAGCTTCTGATTACACAGCCACTTTACCCTGGCTGCAGCCCAGCTGCAGTGGGAAGGGACAATGCTGCCCTGTCATGGTATCTCTCCAGCTTTCCTGGTGCCAGCAAACGTGATCGTGCAACTGGGCAGTGAGCTCGGTTACAAAATTGATCCAGTTCCCCTCAAAACCTCCGGCATAGGCTCTTGGTTTTCCAGCTGGCTCAATTCCTGGTCTCGTTTGCTGTTCCTGCCCCTCACGCCTGCACGAAGAGGTTTGCAGGTACAGAGGGAATGGGGGAACCTCCTCTTCTGGCAGTGGTGTGAAATGTTCTGCTCTGGGTACCTGTGAGAGCGAAAGGGAGGTTTGGGGAGCAGCAGCTGGAACACAACATAGGCTCCGCTGCTGAGTTGGTTCAGGTTTAAGAAAAGTCACCTTTTCTTGGCAGAAGAATCCTGTACCAATGTATTGATTAGCTTATGAATCACTGTGAACCATGAGTGGTTCTGTTGGTGTGTGTTTGGGGGCAGTGTGCTGTGGTGGGAGGGTAGGAGCTGCCCAGAGAGATGGTCTGGTGAGAGGATGAGGAGGAGCTGAGTGGGATGCCCAATAAAGAAAAGGGGATCAGCAGTTGTCCTGCTCTGTGGGCTTTCGAGTCCTAAGCTTGTAAGTAACTTTTGTAGAAACTGACAACCTTTAGAAACAAACAAACAAGAAACTAAAACCAAGCACAAAACAGACCCCACACAAACCCCAGCTCTGGAGAACGCAGGTATCTTTCTTTTGTCTGTATTTTTTATCTGCTCAAGGACAGGCAAAGGCTGCTGAAATCCTCTGCAGTTCCTACTGACTGCTACAACTCTCAAGCTGAACAAAATGTTACCCGTTTTCTTACCAGGCCATATTTGAGGCCTGGGAAAAGATGTTGAGAAATGTACCCAACTGTGATCTTACCAGCCTAGGGACACAGAGTTTCAAAGCAAAATCTAGAGATCCTTATGAATAAGGAGGCAACAAATAAGATGTGCATGCAAAGGGAAGACTGATCCTTGTTTCTGGACTGGATGTTTCCGAGAGGCTTCAGACAAGCATGCTTCCTTTTTTTTTTTTTGTGTAGTAGGCTGTCAGACAACATTATGCAGTAATTTAAAGTGAAGGTGGTGTGCCAAACGCTTCCCTGCACATAACTCTGCAAATTCGGCCTAGCAGGGCTGGCAAAAGCTGTACAAAATGATACTGATGCTCCTGACAAAATAACCTGCAGTGGCTTCTAAATCACATAAATGATCTCTCCCTCTTGCTCGCTCCCTCATAGGCTGCAGACAAATGCTCTGCTCTGACTCCAGCTTTGCTGCTGCCAGACAGAAATGAGCTGGGCTAGCTCGGGGTACGGCCACAGGCTGTGGTGTCACCAGCACCTCACCAGGTGCCCAGGGTTCCTCCTCCCCATGGCCACCAGCCCGTTCCCGTGCCCTCACCTCACGCTGAGCGTTTGGAGCAATCTGTGAAGCTCTGAGGTGCAGGATTCCTTTAAGTATAACCATAAACGTGCAAATCTCCACAACTGGGAAAGCTGCAGCTCCCTGTAGGGTATAACAGGAGAAAGAGCCTTGGCTCAAGGAGAGATTGGACTTGCTCAGAGCAATGTGCTCGTGGAGCACTGATGAAGAAAAGCTGTGCCCCTGCAGAGTGCGAGCGGAGGCAGCCGAGTCCTGCCTGGAGTTCGTTAGGGAATGCTTAACAAATTGGTCTGTCAGCAGAGCTGTGGGGAGGAGGCCTCCAGCAGTGGGTCAGCAAACCTTTACATACAGGTCTGGGGCTTTTTTAAAGGAAAACCCATCAGTTACAAAGCCGGCATGAAAATGGGGAAGGTGGAAGCGCTTTGATCTAAAATACTACACAGAAGGCAAGAGCAAAGACAGGATCACGTGCAAAAGGTGAGGACAACTTAAAATCCCCAGTTTCACTCTACAAAGCAGAGAATTGGACTTCTGTTCTTGCTTGTGTATAACTAGAACACCTATTTGATTTGTTCTAGCAGTTCGAAGGCAGGTCAAGCCTTGAACCAGGAGCATCGTTTCACTGGTGCTATTGCACAAATCCTAAACAAGATAATGGCTTCTCTCAAACTTTTCTGCACTGTTGGGTCTAGTCTCCTTGTTAATGTGAATCGGATCGTTCTTGGGTTTAAAAAAGACTATGTTGGTTTTATATGGGTGATTGAAATACTTTGTTCCAAAACTGATGGGCCTTGAGAAATAACGAAATTGCAATATTTTGTTCTACTAATATTGATCACTTTATAGAGTCTCAAGCTACTGCTCTGGCTTTGTTTTTCATTAATAGGAGGAAAAAAAAACCCATCCAGGCAAAGCCCCGATACTTCGTTGCGGTGCAGGGAACGTTGATTCTGTGGCAGTTTTCTATTACAGCATCTTTACTTTTGCTGTGCTAAATGAGTAATGTAGATTTAAGCATTTTATGTGATGGATCCCAGAGCAGCAGAGTGGCAAGTTGCTCACTGCACCATCACAAATATCCTGCTCTCCACACAGGCCAGTGGAGGAGCAGACACGCTTTATGAGGCAGACAGCTAAAGGTCGATTTTAACTATACATCTGTTATTTCTCAGGTAATGGAGAAGATTGCAGGGTGCTATAATAGATAACTCAGACTCACATCTTCCAATAAATCTTTAAGTGAATGTATCGAAGCGTATTGTTTAATTTGCAACTTACCCTTTGTTATACACAGAGGTAATAAATGGGAATAGGTGGGAAATGAATAAAGTATATAACGAACCTCTGCAGATTTCTCGTGTTCAGATCCAGAAGTCTGCAAACAACGTCTCGGGACGTTTGCCTTTAGCTCAGCAAAGCAAGATTTTTGCCCAGCCACATCCCAGGAATTTTCCAGAGAGGTTGTGGATGCTCCATCTGTGGAAGTGTTCAAGACCAGGTTGGATGGGTCTTGCCCATGTGTTCCTGCCCACGGCAGGAGACAGAGGTGGCCTTTAAGGACCCTTCCAACCCAAACCATTCTGTGATAATTAACTACTGAAAGCACCAGAGCATTTTCTCCCGAGTTCCTCGGGGACCTCTGGAGCTGGCAGGTGTGCTGCCTGTTGCTGGCTGGCTTTGAGGCTTTAGGTCAGCGAAATGGGTTGTGAGTGTTTGGGTCAAAACACGACCCAAGTGCCAGCTGAGCATGGCGAACGTGGTGACTTCATTTCCTACCCTTTTTAAGTCAACTTTAAATAAAAGAAAGGAAGTCTGGGGTTTTTTGCTTTGTTGCGATTTCCCCCCCCTATAAGAACTGCTTTTTTAAAGTTTATTTTATCTTGGATTAGCTACTTAGAGTATTCAAAGAACAGGGGGGGAATAGCAGTCGGGCAGAAAGCAGACGAGCTCCTCCCTCCCCTGCAGGGTGACAGAGTGTTCCATGAGGCTGATTGTTTTAAGTGTTACTCAAATTGATCTCCCTACTTTGGATTAAGTTTTACTTAATGAGGTAGTAATGAGATTATCATAGACAAAAAAGACTATGTCTCTTTTGGGAACGTAGGATTTCTGATACTTGACTGTATTTCAAACAGATCCGTAATTCTTTCTTTAGGGAATGCAAATTTAAATGGCAGCTGAACTATGGGACTTCTCTGGGAACTGCCTTGACACTGGATGATAAAAGTATTATACTGTGTATTTAATTCCTGGGGAAAGGATTGACTGCTGCAAGATTAAAAGGTTCTGGATGGGTGCCATTTTCAGATAGTTAGTTCAACTAGAAGAGGAGAATGGATCTGATTAAAGGATAAAGCTGGTTATTTGTTTGTTGTTTTCACTCGGGGGCCACACAATGTGGATGATTCTCTGCCTCTTTTCTCTAACAACCACCAGCATCAGAGGGTTCCAACAAGTGCTTGTTAATATCCCTCCTCTTTGAATGGAAGCGTGCTAAGCAATTAACATTTCTTTAAAGTTTAAAACCCAGAAAAAGCCTTCCACAAAATACTTAAGAAATCTCCAGATATTCAGAAGAGAGCACTGAAAATAAGGGACTTCTTTGCTTGCTTGTTCGGGTTTTTTTTTTCTTCCTGAGTTTGGATGTTTTAGGAACCATCTGTCCTAATCTGTAATCAGAGTTCCCATTGACATTGTATTCAAAGTTTTTGATGAAGCCAGTGGCTCATTTCTGGTTTTTAATTGGGCATGCCCACCAGTAATTTACTGGAACCAACCTCTGGCAGGGCTGTAGCACCTGCTGCTGTGAAATGAAGCAACCTTAATTCGCACAAAATGCGAGTAGCTGTTAAACCGTCATTGATTATGCTGTTAAATTGTATTTTCTGTGGAGTTGGTATGGCTTCGTGTTATTGATTTAATAATTTGACTGGTTTAAAACAAGCACAGAAAGCTCTCTGCCCCAGATGGCACATCCAGGTCAGTAGAGGTGCTGCCTCCCGCCCAGGCATCCTGCCCTTAGCTCAGCTGAGAGGAGAAAATGACACTCCTGACCCCAATCTGCAAAGATTTGTGTATGCAAATGACGTGTTGGATTGGGGGTTCAAGTCTGGGCTCCTTTAGAGTTAATGGTGAAACTCGCTGGGAGTGCCCATGCTGTGGAGCTGGGACCCTAGCTGGGCATGAACCATCACCTGGGACAGGCGGTGCTTGGCAGGCTGCGGGCTTGGCTTCCCAGAAGTGCTGACTAACACTCGCAGGGTTTAATTTCTATTTAAATGAAAGGGATAGGCTCTTGCCTTTGTGCTTGGTAAAGAATATGCTTAAGCCCTGTACCTGGGGCAGGAGCGTTTACGTGAAGAACGCGCTGAAGCGTTCGGTTGAATTGGAGGCGTCATCTTTGAGGAGGTCACATTTGTCTTTACCTGGAAGTTCTGAATTGTGATGAAACGCGAAATTACCAGCAGGAGGAGAAGCAGATGATTGGTAAACCTTGTGCTTTTTGCTGTTACTAAAAGGTTTAGCCACGGCTGGCTCTAGGCAGCTGACGTAGCGTTCTTGGGGAGCAGTTTTCCAGGCACTAAAAGCTTCTGCTCCGTGACTCTTTGATCTTTTGTACTTTTTCCTTCTGAGATGCGCCCAGACTCCCAACCCAGGGGGCTGGACTGAAGTTTGAACCAAGCCTTGAAGCAAGGTGTCTGAATTCAGGCTTAGGTGAACTTCTATAGCATCGAAGAGGATTTTAGATATATCGGCGTTAAAGCAGAAATAAATTTAACTTTCAGCACTTCTATCATTTCGGTGCATTTTCTACTTCCTGGAGACAAAATACAGGTTTGTACCTGTATATTGTGGAAATAAACCTGTATTGCCCTTTACAAAACCATCTTAACAGTAATTTTTGGTGTTTTAGTGAAGTCATAATACTGAGTTTGATAACAGAAGAAAATGTCCATTAAAAGGCTGAGATCGAATATAAATGTATGACATCTCTGCAGAAGAGAGAAATGGATAGGCTGGAAGGGAATAGGCACTTATTTGATCAAATACAGTAGCCCAAAATTTACAGAAAATGACCAGTAAGTTGTTTTTTTACATCAGTTCTGTTCCTACAGGTTTCACCTCCTTTGAAAAGACAGCAGGAGAATATACTAAGGTGAATATGTGAAGTTTTGTTAAAATGCTGATGTTACACCAGAAAGAAGAGATATTAATAACTTGGCAAAGGGATAAACAAACAGGAGGGGTAGCTGTGCTGCTGCTGCTAATTTGCTAGTACCCATAGTTATTTTTCCAAAAGGACAGTTTCTTGTGTTGGAAGAAGCTTGTCGTTTAAAGCCGGCCAGATGGACCCAGATTAGGATGATGGTTCCCAAAACGTGTAATTTGGGAGAATGATGCTAACGTGGCAGCTGGACAGGGGACAGTAATAAAAGGTTTTTATAGAGAGAAGTGGGTGCGATGGATCCTGTTGTCTTAAAGCTGTCAAGTACTCCCAGTTTTCCACCAGTAAGTTGTTTGCCTTCATATAATGTTAGATGAGAGGCCCCCTGTAGTGCTCTCTTAGCAACATTATCAGTAGAAGGAGTGCTGGGGTGGCCAGACACCACAGCAAGCAGACAGGAGGGGAGCTGACCGTCTACAGCAGAGGAATAGGATTTCTCTGAAGCTTGTGAGAGGCTCCTTGGGCAGTTTTTTCTCTGAAGACAGATGTTTTGTCCGGCATTTACATGACTCATAATTTTGCAATATCTCTTCAGCCTGATCTGTCTTAGTTAACCTAATAAAATCTTAACCCCCGTGCAGGTTTGGTGCAGAAACGACGCTGTCAGGGGGTGTCCCCTTTCTCTTGATTTCCAGCAGAAGTTCCTGACCCTGGCCACCTGTTTGAATTTATTTTTAAATCCCTTGCTGTTGTGCTTTGGCCGTGTACCACAGAGCTGGAACGGGCACTGCGAGCTGATGGGGAAGGCAGGAGAATAACCAGGAGCCAGCTTGGAAATCACCCTGGGGATGAGAAGTGTGGGTCTGGGAGACTCTGCCCACCCTGTCACTCTGGCTGTGGGTTGGTGGCTCCCCCAGAAGATAGCTGCGTCCTCCTGTGCCATCCTACAGCACAGAGTAGGAACTGGCAGAGCTCCCTAATGCAGCTTTTTTTTTTTCTTCTTTTTCTCTTGGAGATTTCCTCCAAATCTGCTGAGTTGTCTTGCTCCTAGTTCTCCAGCTGAAATGCTCCTTTGCCCTTCCTCTGCTGCTTAGGGTCTCCAAGCCAGGTCTCTGTCAGTATCTGTAGTACCAACGCTGTCCTGTTAACTGTGGTGTGGGTGGGGAGGGGACTTCCCCAGGAGGGAAGGTGATCTGGTTGTGCTGCTACAGCTCCTGAGCAGCCCTTCCATCCACAGGGTGACAGGAGGTAGCTCCACATCTAGTCAGTGCTCTCAGGTACCCGAACTGCTCTGGTTCAGCCCGTCCTGCTTGTTCTCAAGAACCAATCTGAACTTCACCCTCGTGGCATCTCGGGCACCTGGAGACAAGCTTGTGGGTGAATAGGAGGGAAGCCTTGGTCTGGGCTGTTCTTGGCTTGGATCTTTCTGGGCACAAGTACCAAACGGATTGACCGAGTTCCTGGATAGTGTGTTGGGCTCAAGCTGCATTTTAGGGATGTTAATAAAATAATTGCTAAAAACTCCACAGAAACAAAGCTATTCCCAATGAAAATATACTATGAGTACCAGAGCAAGAGAAGGGAAGCTCCTCTTGTTCTAAGGGGTTCTGCTTACTGAGCAACCTTCCTTTAGAAAAGAAGTGTGTAAATTCGAGTTATTCTGTCTTAAACTGTGAACGTGAAAAGATTAAGTCAGTGAACTCTTACTGAAACTTATATTTCTACTCTTTTTATTTTAACTTCAAAACCACATAGCTAGACAGAAAAAAATCATTAGCTGTAACTCATTAGCTGCGTCCAAGCAGCTGCAAACCTTTAAAGATTAATAATTTTCACCATGGAGTGTGAAGTCTGGGTTGTAAGCTGCAGCCTTTATTCAGGGCAGAATTTCAGGTGAAGCTGACAGGAGGATGGAGGAAGCACCCCCAGGATTAACCCGCTGCTATCCGTTGAGTTTGTTGTCTTTAACCCTACAAAAAATGACACTTAAAACAGAGATGGGCTCGAGTGGCTCCGCTGGAGAAAGGATCCTTGTGCTGGCTCTTCCCCTTGTGCTCCTGGCCCCGTGGAAATACAGGTTATATCTGACGGTGCAAGAGAGGCTTGGTGCAGTTGTTCTTCACCCTGTTGTTAGTGATAATACCAGTAGAGTTATAGAATTATCAGGCCACGGCTGAATATTCACATCTTTGTGAGCGAGGGCAGGGGTTGTGATGAGTTATGATCTCTCTAAGCAAGAGGTGTGGGAACGTCTGGTTTAAGCCAGTCAATCAAAAAAGCTTTGAAATAAAGAATTCCAATATATTGTGATGCTTTTCCTCTTCCCTAAACTCAGGCAGGTGGTTGATTTGCCCTTCAAGGCAAGGGTAACATTCAGCAAAGAAAAATAACCAGCCTGGCTTTGTTTCTTTGTGACTCACACTGAAAACCTTAAGAAAAAATAATTGAAGAGTTGTATGAAACTAAGATTTAAGAGTTTTCCCATAGGTTTCTTTTTCTGCTTTTCGAGCTTTTAGTATTAGTGGGGTTTTTTGAGCTTTTAGTATTAGTGTTTTAAATTTTCCTGTTCAACTTTAATGACTATAAATTCCGTGGAAGATTGTCACATAATTGTACTGGAGTTTCCAGAACATCCTGAATGTTATAGAATTCCACAGGAAATTCTGCCAGTTTGCAGGATTTCACTCGCTTTAAGGTTTCTCCCTCTGGCCTCTTTTCTAATTACTGAATTTCATGATGTGTCTGCTTCTCCCTCCTCCCAGGAAGATGTTTTTTGGGGGGGGCTGGAAATCTAAGGGAATTGTAGCACTAGGAATACTAAACTAAACATAATCTACGGAATAAAAAGAATTGTCTTTAAATGCCTTTTTAAATTGATCAGCCTGGAGCTTAAGGGTTTTTGTGTTGGTGTTTGGGCATTTCTTTTTCCACTTATTTCCAGTGATTTCTCCAAGAAATAGACAAGTTCGTGCATAGTTGACCTTTCTGAGAAGCAGCAGAAAAACATGTTTTGTCTGTAGGGGGAAAAGAAGCAACATTGAAACTGTCTTTGTGCATCTTGAAGAAATAAATAAGGTAAACCCCGTACTTTGCTGTGTTATGTAAATCCCCACCTTACAGCTTGGCTTACGTAATTAATTTGATTGTTTTTTTAAAATCTATCCCAACCAAAGTATACATGCAGCTAGAAAGTCCTATGTAGATAAGTTGATGTACAGATAAGACATTACCATGGCAAATAGGCCACGGTTGCTTCAGAGATGGAGAATTACCTCATTTGTCTGGATGCACTTGGCAGCGCTCCATGGTTACAAGTTGAAACCAAGTAATTGCTCTAAGTGGAGAAAAATGGAATCAGCAGCATGAATGTGCTGACCTTTTTTCCTCCTTCCCTTCTCTCCTGGCTTCTGAGGAGCACGTAGACTTTGGGGTAGAACTGTGAGTTTATTTACTGGTGACTGTAATTGTAAAATACACATTAGTCTTTCAAAAGCAAAATTCACTCCTTCACGTGTCCTCATACTGTCCTTGCTCTCATTATCTTCAGTTTCAGTCGTTGTGATCAGACGATGAACCTCGATGGAGTTTCTGACAAACTGATATTGCCGGTTACTTTCAGAACCAATTTGGAAAGGTCCCTTTGTTGTTAATGAAGGGCTGCTCTTGGGTGAAGACAGGTGACATTTGGACATTTTTGGTTTGGTGCCAGGGATGGTTCCATAGCATTGCTAAATAACACTGAAGAACATGCATGAAGCAGCACTCAGAAATGTCATGTTTATCAGGGAGTGCTCACTGTCATCGCTCGGTTTGGTCATGGAATATTCGCTGTACAAAGCCTGGTGGTCAACAAACTTTGCCTTGTAACTTGCACATGTACAGAATTAATATCAAACTGACTTTGAGCCGCAGGAGGGGTGGGTGTGGGTGTGCTGTTGTGGCTGGGATTTCAGCTGCACTCACCATTTGTTTGCAATAACAGCAGAAGCCCATTCGTGAAGCTGTTGTCCATCCAGGTCAGGTTTTTAGACTGTAGCTGTTTGTGGAGATTCTGCAGTGCAGAACGTTGTCAGGAAGAAGCACGGCTCCCAGGAAAGTACAATGCTAAGTCTCTTTGGTGGCAGCCTCACATTGGGTGGTTGAAATCAATACCTCTGCCAGAGTGGTTCCCTTCCCATCGCTTCTGCTGCTCCTCCTTCCCCCTCCTTGTTGCCTTGTGCCCCCCCCTGGCATGTGTGTGTGGGTAAACAGCACAGAAATAGCTCCACTCTGCACAAATGAGCAGGTTTGTCTGGTCTGCTCTTTGCCGTGGCACCAGACAAATGACAAAGATGGATTGAATTTGGTGTGTAGGAAATTTTGGGATGTTAGAGGTGGGTTTGAGGAGAGGGGGCTGTGGGGAGGCTGGTTGAACATGACCTTCTCCTTCTGACGTTCTTCAGCTAATGATTCAGTCCAACTGAGGCTCGGGACTTTCATCCATCTCTTCTCTTTGTATGCCAGCCCTGTGGTGGTGCCCGTGCATGCTTAACGGAGGCGTGAGGGGTTTAGGACACCAAAGTGTTTTGCTGTGGTGTTTATCTTAATGTCAGGTTTATGCCTCGATGATGTGAGTCCCTGACACCTGCTGCCTATCACAGCTGCTCATCAGGAACAGCCACTGCTGCTGAGACAGCTGACTTGGGTGGGCAAGTGGTAATATACAGACTCTGGAAGGGGGTCTCTAAGTACAAGAGAGTGATCTTTTCAGCCTTGATTCCTAAAAAGCAAAGAACACCTCAAAAATATACCTTACGTTTGGGTCAGTGGGATTGCTATATTTTGGAGAGCACAAAGCAAAGAACAGGTGAGCTGCGTGACAGCGTTGCAGATTCATCAAGGAAAGAATATTTGGGTTTTTTGGCTGCTAAATGATATGAGGCACATCACATCTCTCGTAAAATGAAAGATGAACTTGTGGAATTGCTGTCTAATTACATTTTTAGTGAGATGCACCCTCTCTCCTCAGAAAACAACACACTTTTGAAATGTGTTTTTAGATTGCATCCACAGCGTTGGTATTCTCAAAACATCTGCTTGTTTCTCAGCAGGTATAAGGAATACATGAAAACTAAAAATGAGTGAACTGGACCATGGAAAGTTCTTTACAACTCCTAGGACTAGTGCTGTAGGTACGTATGCTACCGTGCTCAAATTTGTTTTATCCCAATTAGAATAAAATTAATTATTTAATACTCTGTGCAATTAATAGCTGCATATGGAAGCTGCTATAGCGTTCTGATCATGGAGTCACAGAAAGGTTTGGGCTGGAAGGGACTTTCAAAGATCATCTCGTTCCAACCCCCCTGGCATGGACAGGGACACCTCCCACTAGAGCAGGTTGCTCCAAACCCCATCCGACCTGGCCTTGAACATTTCCAGCTCAGGCCTTGGCAACTTAACGACTTCTAGGAGTAGTTGATGTCATTTAGCACCAGCAGCAGGTACTGGTTCTTCCCCAGTGAATGTGACAGCATCTGCAGGGAGCCTGGGTGAGAGGTGTTATGGAGCTGCTCCGAAGCTCCTCCATGCCCTGCTGCTCACCTGTGTGATGATCATCACTGTTGATGCTGCCCGACGTGACTCCGGGCAGACTAGAAGGGATTGTGAGCCCTGGGGAGCAGTAACGAGGGAGTAATAGGCTTAGGAGGCAGAACCGAGTGAGTGGCCTTCCAGGGGGTTTGGTGACACAACTTTTACTTCTTTGATGGCGGAAAGATCCGTGATCTCTGCTGGACAGTGTTGTAAGCAACCTCAGAAAAGGGAAGAAAATTCTTCGCATAAAATCTTACTGACTTAGGGATGAGGGCTTTAAACTTGGCTTGGTGGGAGTAAAAGCCCACAGATGAGCAAAGCTGCCTAAGGCCTGGGAGAAAGTAGATTATTCATACTAATCTCATAGGGGGGATGAAATGGCAGAAGTTAGTGGATCAAACTACTGAACACTTTATGTGTAAAGTATATAGAGAATAAAAAAGCACTCATAATACAAGATCAAAGCTGTAATCTGATTAGCATAACACTGAGTTGGTGGAATAATTCGCATGTTGAGAAGATTAGTGGGGTAGAAAGCTGGAGTGACAAGTAGGAGGAAAGGAGGGAGCCTTCCTCTGCTAGGAGGTGTATCCTCTCGAGCAGAGTGGGAGCTGCCAGGGGCTTGCCTTGGAAGCTCTAGGTGATAATTAGAGGGGAAGAGAGACACCGTCCTGTTTTGAGGGGAGGCTGGTGCGGGCCAATCAGCCAGGAAAATCTGCTGATTAACATCAGGCAGCCCCGTGTCTGGGGGTAGCTTGGCCGAGCTGCTCTTCTGCTGACAGATCTTGCTCAGACAGGATCTGCAGCCTTGGTTCTCTGGATTCGTTCCAACGTGGCTGCTGGTCTCCTCAGTCCTTGGCTCAGCCAGTTTTAAGGGTATGCATAAAATGCTTTGGATTAGCGACCGTGGAATGGTGGGAGTTACTCTTGGTAAGTTGGTGAGGGGGGAGAGAGATGGAGGTGGTGGATTTTAGAAGTGTGAAGGTCAGGTCAAAGGAGGACTCCACGGTAGACTTGAGCTAACTGTTGTTTGGGGAACAGACCAACCCTGTAGTGATTCTTCTGTAAGGGCTCATTGGCAGCCATCCATCCTCACTGCGTGGTGGAAGACCAGCCTGGTGGCATCTCCATTGACTGCAGCTGCTTTTTCAGCAGAACTTCTTCCTCTGGGGTTTTCTGGACAAGAGTCTTTCAACACAGCCACAGCCTTTCAAACACTGACAATAGGGCTGCAGAAAGGGGGTGTTATAACCCGTACTGCACGTGGCAGAAACCAAATATGATGTTTTCCTTTCAATCCAGTGCCCTTCTCTTTCTTTAAGGGAGCACATTGTTTCCCCAGGGGCCTACAGAAGAATAACAGGGAAGTTTTGTGCTGGTCTTGGGGGTGGAGAGCCAATGGGAAATGTAACTGCAACTCGTTCTGTTTACATATAATTAGTAGTTTATACACCTCTTAGAAAAAAAAATTACTCCTATTGCCCAATCCATAGAGTACAATAAATATTGAGGTGGTTGTTTTCCAGTTTGTGAAATAAGAATGCGTATGTTGGAACTTACGTATTTCTGTGTTAAACTTACTAAATTTCCAGTAAACCCAGTTTAAAGTTAGCTAATCTTTAAGTTCACATATAAAAAAAACCTTCTTACATAAACTCTTTGGAAACAGACAAGTGCTTAATGTTGCTTATGTAGCTTCTACTAACTTGTTTGTTTCAAATTCCTGTTTACCAACTAACAACCTCTGTTGTGTAAACTTTTAATGTTTTCAATACCTTGTTTCTAGTTTGTATTTATAAGGCTTTCATTTTATGACTCATGCTTAAAGTATTTAAAATATTTAAATTCTCCAGAATCTGAAATGACTGTTTCATTTGACACCTAGAGAAGCTGGTGATTCCTACAAGGCACGGTCTTTGCAGCCAGAAGTACAAACCTGTTGACTACGAACATCTGTATGAACTTGCTGCGGCAGAAAAAGTGGCGTCTGCAGAAATTCAATTAAAGGTATGACTTTGGTATGATTTGTAGTGGGAATGACCTTCAGCACTGGGGAAATCAGAGGGAGGCTTTAGGAGCAGCCAGACCTCCCTGGGTCCAGCACCTTTTAAAAGAGGAAGGATGTGCTTTGGGTGTATTTCTGTCTTGGCTCCCAGTGTGTCCTCTCTGTCTGTTGCATGCAGCACTGGAGAGCTGATGAGTTATTTTCCCTAAGTTTTGTGCCATTCTGAGCGGGTGGTTCTGATTGCCTCCAGCGTTACCTACAAATCAAGGGGGCACACGTGGCAGCTTTTTGTGAGCAAGCTCCTTCCACAGCAAGGCCGAGAGCTTGGGCAGCCTGCAGCCCCTCTGAGCTGTCCCCCAGCTGTGTGCCGAACGGCTCCTCTGGGGTTTTCCAGTGGGCAGAAAATAACATATTTCCATCTCGACACATCCGTCTTGAGAAAAATCCTTTGAAACCCGTTTATGGGTTTAGGTCTTTCCTGTGCAGCTTATCACCGTGCTGTGGCTATTAAGCCACCACAGAACTTGGAGGGTTGCACTTCTTGTCTGTAATGGGACAACCAAGCCCTGGATGTTCCTTTACACTGGGCTGTGCGTGAGTGTTTGTATATTGCTACCAGCTGGGGCAGGGGACTAGGAACAAACAGGATTCCGTTTTAGCTGTGGGTGTCCAGAGATGTTCTTCATATTTGTATTCCTAAGAACTTTAAAAGCCTGTGCTTCCTCTGAAGGAGAGGATGTGTCAGACTGCCAGGAGTGCAGGTGGCCAAGAAGCCTCCAGCCTCTGGAGCTTGTGTTGCTGGCTCCGGGTGTTTTCCTTCTCGGTTGTGTAGATGCAGAAACACTGTGGGGTGGTAACTCCTTGTGAGAGTGGAGCTGCTTTTAGTGCATAACTGTGTCACCGATGAGCATTATGTGTTTTTAAAAAAAACCTCCCAGGAAGAAGTGATTTCTGCAGCGATTGACGCTGATACTAATTCAGCTGGAATGGTTCCTTTGGGCTGAGAAAGTGCAAGAGGAAAATTACCAGTTTGAAGCAAACCCCTCCAGCAGTAATGCTGTTTGAATGTTTTCTCAGAGAGCTGCAAATCCAGCGTAAAGCAAAGAGTTTGTGTGTGCTTAACCTGTGCTGAGGAGGCAATTCTCTGTCTCTCCAGCCCTTGGCCAGTTTTGTGGATGGTCTTTGGGATAAAAGACCATGCTGAAGAGTGGAGAAACTATACAAAATGCGTAGTTCTTGTGTAGATGATTCAGGGACCTGCTCAGATGATGTCTTTGGCATGTATAAAATGATAATTCAGAGTCTTCATTCAGGTGGGATTGCAGAGTTCAAAGGGAAATGAGCTGAAGAAATATGGGATTAGGATAAAGTTCTAAAAAAAAAATCCTTTAATGTCTAAAATTTATTTAGAACTTCTTTAAACAGAAGCTATTGAATTAAAATATATTGGTTAGCAACATAACTGTATGCTTTTTTGTTCTGATGCTGTTCCTTAAATCTTAGTAAAGGGAACATGCAGATTATGAACGAGCACAATTTACTTGCTCACACTCCTGTCCCAAAGGCCTTGCAAGAAAAAGGGGGTTGCTCATGCAGCTCCTCTTTGTATTTAAAATAGAAAAGGGTGACAGGGAATGAGAGGAAAAAATACATGGTTTCTTTATAGCATTGCTTCCTTTATTGCATGGAAGGATAATATATCAAAAGCTCTGGCAGCTATTCATGGATTGGCAGCGCAAAATTCTGCTGAATTCATTCAAGCTTTAAACTAGTTTTTCATCATCTGTCTTTTGCTATTTCACCTTTTCAAGTGTTTTCCAACAGTGTGGGTAGTAGAATATATATA
>VYZX01004365.1:68166-85526 GCA_013401335.1 Brachypteracias leptosomus
TATATATATATATGCTGAAAGCTCCACAGTGAATAGAATGTGTTCCCACCCACTCCTCTGTGGCTGATGCAGTCTATCCGAATTATGAAGTGCTGGGTTACTCCTCTGTTGAGGTAGAACCACAGCAGCAAATGGAAAATCAGCTGCTGACCATTTGAGAAAGAAAAATGCAGCACGGGTGGAGAAAAGCCAACCTTGCAGCAGTTGTACGTAAACGCCATTACTGCTGCTGTAAAATAATTTCAGGAGTATATTAAACTTTATGTACAGATCTGCTTCAATTTTTGTTTCGCTTTAGCTTTAGAATTGATTTCAAGATGTGTGCACTTTCAGATGACTCTGAAGACAGCATTCTGCTTGCTGAGCCTGGTGTTAAGCCCTAATGGTAATCAAGAGGAAGCTGTAGCTGTATAAACATCCAGATACGTAAGCAGTAAAACCAGGGAGATGTTATCTTGGTTTCAGAAGCACCGTTGCAGTGACTGGAAGCACAAAGCAGGTGTCTTCAGACTCTCTGGCAGTGCAGTCACATCTGCAGCCTCCTGCAAACCCTGTTTCTCATCCACCATCACAATCTCCCCATAGCACCTACCGCAAGTTCTTACCCAGACAGTTGCCCCAAGGCAGGTTTGCTGCAGGGGCACAATGGATCAGCCACCTTCTAGCCGTGGCTCTTCCCTATGAGACTGTCCAGAAACCAGGTGTATTCAACCTGGTGTATAAAGCTCAGCTGCATTTGAGAGGTGCAAATGTTTCTAGCTTCAAAATTTTAGGTATTCTCATTAAAAGTCAGACTTTAGCTTTGCCGGTGGGGGAACGAGAGGCTGTGATTGAGACATGGTGGGATTCTTGCTTGGCTGTGCATGAGTGTGGCCCAGAACAGCTCTAAGCTCTGCTCTTGGAGCAGCCTTCTGGGGTCTCCTGCCCAGCTGTGGAGATCCAATCCGTGGGGTTTGCTCTCTGTTCTCACGCAGAGCAGGTAGAGTGGGGCTGTGCCCAGGCAGGAAAGCTGACTCAGCATTTCAAACAGCAGATTACCTCCACCCCAGCCACATGGGAAGCCAGCACTCCTGACACAGGAGGTCATTTCTTTCCTGAGCTAGATGTGGAGTGAGATCTTTGTTCCTTTTTCCCTGTAATGAACGAGGACAAGGGTTTGCAAATGTTTTTTTTCCATTTGCTAACATCATGCAGTAGGACAATGTGTCTGCGTGGGGGAAGGTCTGGGGAGGAAAAAAGTGTGTGTGTGGATTGTAGGAGCCTCAGGAATGAGAAGGGCTCTACAACTAGGAGCAGGTGGCTGGGCAGGGATGGGGTCGGGTGTTAGGGAGGAAAGCAGCAAGAAGAGAAGGGGCAGGAAAGGAGCCAGCTCTGAACTGAGATGCTGCTTTGTCCCGAGTATCCACCCAGAGGCCAGTCCTGATGGTGGGGGAGAGAAAACCGACTTGTCTCAGGGGCTTCTGGCAGCCACAGGATCTTCTGATCCTTTTTCCTTCGTTGTTGGTGGCCAGAGTCATCTGGGTGCTGCTTCCATCAGCCTTTCTACGGTTTAAGCAGTATCTCCAAAGCATGTATTTCTATTTTATCTGAAGCTAGAAACAATGTTTTTGTGAAGCCCTCAGTTTCAGAGCCTGTTTAATTGGATGGATTTTGGAAAAGCACACTTTACTAATAATTTTTTGAAATTCTTTTTCTTGAAAGACACATTTTCTCACTGTTTTATCTTCCCACCTCTAAGAACATTTTTCTTTCTCCTGCTCATCCTACCCCCTTCACCTCGTAGGAAATAGAGATGGGAAGGAAAAAGAGAAAAGGGGAAAGAAGAAAATGGACTGCCTTTTTTTTTTCCCCACTTTCTCCTCTCATTTAATTGTGATTTGAAATGGATTTTTTTCTTTTTAATGAGAACTGGTTATGTTTGAGCTCGTTGTTCTTCAGTAAAACACGGTTGTGAAAAAACCTGTAGGTTCACCATTCAGTGTGGTTAAAAGTTCCCATATGAAAGCACTTGATAAAGCTATTGAACAGATTCAAAATACTCACAAGCTTCGATTTCTCCTGCAGATTAAAAAAACAGAGCAACTTTCAAAGATTAGCAAAGAGCAAACGCTGCTGAAACAGCATCGGCAGGTGTGGTGGCAAGAGCAGAAAAGGCTGAGTGAGAGCAGGTAAGAGCTGAGGAGTCTTAATTAACCCTTATTAAAGAAATACTTCAGCAGCCAGGGGTTCTGCTGGGGCACTCTGGGTTTGAGGGACATGAAGAGGGAAAGGGTAAAATACCTGAAATGCAGGGAACTGAGTGTGTGAGACCTACCCCGGGGGGGTCTGTAGGTAGGAAGAGAACACAGAGAGGGGAGAAGAGAGTGGATGTTGTCCTGCAGGTACCTCCATGATGCTCTCATGTGTTTCTAGGAGTGCCAGATGTGTTCAGACACTTCCTCAGAGTGTCTCCAGATGTGCACGTTGAGTTCACACTTGCAGCAGGGAACATTGATGCTGTTCTTGCCCATTAGTTTGTGCCTTGTATATGCAGCAGATCACTGAGAGCAGTTTTGGCTCCACACCACCTTGGTGTCCAAGCCTTGCACTTCATACCTTGCCAGGCAAAAAAAAAAATCCCCCTTTTTACTTGCTTGTTAGGGCATTTGAGGCTTATCATTCTTGAAAACTTGATGAATAAGAAATTAGAGCTCCTGTAAAACTCATATTCATACCTTCCAGGCAAAAAGCAGAGGCAGAAATGAAGATGTTTCTTGATGAAGCAAGCCGTAAGGACAGCTTCTTTTTGGATATGAGGGACTTGGGTAAGAAATTTTTATTCACTTATTTATTATGGTCAAAATTATCTTTATTTGCCCGAGTTTTTAAATCCCTGTCTTGACAGGCTTAGACTTAGAAATCACAGTGCTGTGTGTAATGTTTTGTATGTTTGAGAAAACTTTATGTTTCGTTTGGATACAGAGAATAAATTATCAAAGGAGCAGGATACGTACCAAAGGGATACTGTAGCTCCTATCTGGCAACTAAGGGAGAATTTGAAATTCAGGCTGTCTGAAATGCAGTGTTACCTCTCAGAGGAGGCCTCTCTGAAACCCCAGATCAATCCAGTTGAGGTGTTACAGCAGGTTGGTGCTTTAACTTTATTTTCACCATTTATCATCACCGTATTTTTAGCATTTTCATTTATTTTTACGTAGTGCTTTGAGAACATAACTCACACTCAGAGTATCCAGTAACCTCTGCCCTTGGTGTAGTGTAAATCTGCTTCCCTAAAACCTGCAAAACCACAGCAGGGTAGAGCTGGGAATCAGACTCTGTTTCTAAACAAGAGCTTTCGTGTTGTAACAAGATAAAGGAGTAACAGCAACATGTTTTCTGAAATAGATCAAATTTGTGAAAGAGCAACAGAAGGCAGTTTTGGAATCCCTTACCCTCGAAAGTCTGGCTTTGGAAAGGGAGCTCCAAGACTGCAAAACAAAAGTAAGCTTTTCCTCATAGGTTTAATTAGGGGTTTTTTGAGAGAAAACACTGCAGAGCAGCCTGATGAGTGGCATTTTTTCATCACAGGCACTAACACCTCCTTCTGAGGAGACAAGTGGGCTTTTCCTTGAAGTCCCTCCAGCCCTGCTGTCCTTGGGGTGCCCCTACCCTGAGTTGAAGACCTTGGTTATCAATGAATACCAAAGGCTTGCCAGTGGGTACCGGTCTAGGCTCCAAGACATGGACCAGCAGATGGGAGCTATACACAGGTGATGACATCTGCTGCTGCAGTCCTATAAACTATAACGTGTTTGGTAATCCCTGGGTCCTGCCACTGCCTTTGCCCTTGGAGCTGTTCTGGTTTCTGCAGAGCAGCTGATGCCCTGCCCAGGTCTCTGGGGCTCAGGAGCCAGGAGCTGTCTGCACAGCTGAGGGAACTGAGGCACTCCTTCCTAAAGCTCTCGGCTGAAATAAGCAGCAAAATGTTTTGTGGATTGGAGAACCAACAATCCAACAATCTGGTGTGCATCAAACGTCCTCTTTGCGTGCTTTTGTACGGGTAGAAATGACTCTGTCTGTGTGGTAATTGCACTATCAGATTTATGCCAGGGAAGTAGAGTCTTTCTGAGAGACACCTGGAATGCATTTAGCTATAAAGCAGATAAATGGGGACAATCTTCTCACCAATTTCGGATCACTGCTGTTGTTCTCATCACAAAGAAATGTGGGAAAAAAATGTCTGTAGCTCTGATTCAGAATAACTGAAAGGAGGAGAGATTTTTCTGTAAACGAAGGAGTTTATAGAAGGAACATAAATGCTCATAAGGATCTAGAAATGTAACGTACCTATATACTAATAGTATAAAGCTCAGCTCTTCTACTGAGGTGACCCCAGGAGATACTGAGCTGGAGATATTGGACCAGCCTTGACTTCTTTATGCCACCTGCTGATGTTCCTCTGGCTCAGACTGGCATCAGGCTTTGAGAAGGTGGAGGGGAGGAAGGTCAGTGGAATTGTTTGAAGCCTGGGGAGAGCAGGAAAGTCCCTAAATATTTCCTTGGTCAAACAATCACAACCTGCTTCTAAATCTCCCTCTCTTTCTGTATGAACCTACAGCTCAGCACTTAAATCTGCTGCTGCTCAGTTATTTGGGGGTGCTGGAGCAGGTTTAAGATGTTGGATCCCCTAGAAAGTGATGTTATCACCTACTTCTCTTCAGTAGAAACTGCCCAGATATTCTGCAGGTTCTTCTGTTACCTGAAGCAATATATATTAGTACTGTAATGTCCTAGCTATTATAACTTGATACTTATTGATTCTGATCTGTCTGATATTTATAGCCTTTTTTTTTTTTAAGCAGCAAGTGGCAAATTTACAGCAGTTCCTTTGCTGCTGTCTGTGATATTTTCTAACAGTTGCTCTTATGGAAGATGTTTTATCTACCTCTGGGAGAAAAGCTGTGACAAACACTAGATCATTAAATGTGTGCAAAGTCCTTCTAGTGGTTTTTTTAATTAAAATTGTGTTAGACTAAGATCAACACAATTTTGAAAATTCATAAATTTAAGTCCCTTGATCCAACACAGCATGTGTGCTACTGAATAATAGACAAACATCCATGGAGGTGACAGAATCTGTGGAAATGGCTGAAAAATCTACCATGGTATTCTCCTTGATTGTATGCCAGGTTTGAGTTTAGGTCGTGAGCTAGATAATTTTACACTGATAATTAAGGAACATCCAGACTTAAAGGTAAAATACCACATTTGTAAGGGAAAAGAATTCAGTTGTAGGCATGAAAACATGGTGGTACTTTGAAGGAATGGAGTTATGATATCTAGGTGGGAAAAAAGAATTGGATGTAGCTGGAAGAAGTGCTGGTGGTGGTGGTGGCAGAGTCAACAACCTGCTGGGGGGTGAGGGTGAGTTGGGTGGGACAGTTTATCCAGTTTGGATCAGTGCACACCAGTGTTGTTAGCTGGGAATGTGTGAAATCAGAAACGAACCATCAGCAGTTCTCAGGCGTTTTACTTAAAGCTAGAACTTGGTCTTTTTGTTGTTTGCCTTCTGGTCTCCAAGTCTTTAATGTGTTGCTCATTCGTGTTTCTACGATTTTATCCACAGCAACGTTTTTAGCGTGTCTTCAATCTGAGAAGCAAGACTTTGTTCTTGGGGAATTGCTTACTTCAAGACCTGGGGTTTATAAAAGACTCAACACTCTTTGTCACTTCTTACATTTATATTGGCTAATTTGCATGAAAACATTTTGTGAGTCTGCAAAGATACAGCCCTGTGATTTAGGTGATCTGTAATTCATCAAGCTGACTTTGATCCAGCCAACATGGGCAATGCCGTCAAAAATTTGACCTTGGTGTGTATCCACGGGGCTCCACTGATGGATGTTGCCTTAAAGGAAGCCTGTGCACTTATTGCCATGGCTCTCTACCCAAAGATACCAAATGTTCTCCTGCAATATGTGATGTTCTTTGTAATTTGAGAAGATGCTCAGCAGAACAAGATGATTACATGATTACACCATCACTTGGTCATTCTCTGCTGCTCTTCCTCTTCAGGTGCTTGAATGCATAGTAAAGAGACCTTAAGTTCACGGTCTTCTGGCATTGCACATCTCATTGTTTAACTGCTCAGAAACTGCTGCTGTGTCTGGAATAGAAAATTTGGAAAATGTGCACATAATTTCCAAAGAAGAAAATTCAGAGTAAGATAATATCCTAGTGTGCTCTTTGTGTGCTCTTTAGTCCTACTGGAATGCACATTACAGCGTTTATTGCCTTTAGAAGCTGAAGGAGAATCTGTTGTTTTGTTTTGGTTGGGGTTTTTTTTTCAAGCATAATATAGGATTATAATGTTTTACAACCTAAATTCCCTTCATTTACTGCTGCTAAAACAAACGTTTGTTTGGGAAATACCCAAGTCCTGAGTTATCCCACAGACTGAAGGCTTGGAACTGGTGTGTGCGTTATAGCTGATGATTCCCTAAGCACATTATCTTTTTTTGCCACAATTTCCAAGGATGTCTGAATTATTTAAGTAACTGAAGGATGAATGGAGTGTTGTGTGTTCAGCACAGTATCCTCTGCAGCATCCCTTCAAACAAATGGGATATTGGGGCTAACCCAAGTGAATTTAGTTGGTCTTTTCAGAGCTCTTCCCAGGATGTGTCTGGTACAACTGTCGGTGGCACAATTAATGGCCAGGAAGGTTTCCATCTCACCTGGTGGGGGTGTCACAGTCTGTGTGTGTGCCCCAGGTGTGCACTGGTACTGCAAAGGGCACAGGGGGGGGGCTGTAGGGTGGAGGGGGCACCTGCCCTCCCCAGTGCTTGTATTCTGGAGGAGGTGTGAAGCCAGGGATTGCTGCCAGGTAAATCTGTTTGCAAGGAAGCAGCTGCCTCAGGGCTGTCGACTATTGAAACACAGCAACTGTCCTGTTCTGACACCAGATAAAGGTTGTCCTCTTCCACAGTAAGTGATACAGACACAAAAAACAAGCCCTGCACTGAAAATCTGGGTCGTGCATCCAGCCTTGTACCAGTTTGTCAATATCTTGACACTGGAGAAGCCCGAGATTAGCATAAATATCAACGTAAAATGTGTTGGCACTTTTCAAGCTCGCTTTGGATGAGATCTTCCTTTCTGGAGTCTTTGGGAGGTGACCCCTTGGATGCAATCAGGCAGGATCTGTTGATATTCTCATGCATTCAGTGGGTACAAACACACTGGGCTGAATCATGCTGCTTTCATTTATTTTTTGGCTATTTCTCCGTGGACAGCTGACAGAGTCTGAGCACAGCTGACAAACTTTGGCACAGCTGACAAGCCAAGGCACTGGCAGGGAGTTTGTCCCTACTTACAATAAACTACTTGTAGCTGGAGGTTCCTTGTCAGCTGCTCATCAGAGGAATACACAAGTCAGAGGGAACTGTGAGGGATGTGTGAGATGTTGGAGGCAGAAACTGAGGGACTGGTGCATCTGCCCCTGTGCTGGAGGCAGAGGAGGTCACCAGACTGGCCTCTGGGACACAAAATCTGTGGTTTCCCTGCTCTCAAGTTCATGGTGCAAGATTTTCTGACCAAAATCTGTCTTACTGCTCTTGTAGACAGACCTGTATTTGTTCACACACCAGTACGGTCAGAAATATCTAAGGTGGGTTATGAGTCTCAGCTCTTAGAGCTGTCTCATTACTGGCACTAAAATAACATGTTCAGACTGCACCATGCTGAGGTGTGTTAGGACTCACAGAAGAGGATTACTGAGTTCTTCCAGAAATTACAAGAGGAAGCTCAAAATCCAGCCCATAAACCAGTGAACACTCTCTTGGGATGGCTGGTGCTCCCTCTAAGCAAAGGCTAACAGAGTTCTATGGTGATTATCTAGTAGAGAAATAAAATATTGGGGCTGGAAAGACAAGAATGCTGCTTTTTCCTAATAAAAAAACTACTCTTGTACTCACTTCTGCATCAGTAGGAGCAGTTGCAGGGAAAGAAATTTAAATCATAGCAAAGAATAATTAATCTGTTCATTAGAGTTATTCTTCAGAAAACCTACACCTCAGAATGCCAAATTATGGCACAGAGGCTCTAAAATTAACAAATGAACTGATTTCATAGCAAAGCTTCCTCTAGAGAAAAGAGAGGAGTTTAAAACATTAATTTCTGATGTTTTTCTTAGAGGCAGCAAATGCCTGTCTCTGGAGAGCTGTGTCTCCTGTCCAAGACCTGCAGCTGAAGGTTGTATCACTGCTGCTCTTCCCTCTGAAGGATTCCTTAACCCCGTTTCACTTTCCAGGACACTATTTCTCCTTTTAATGTACAAAACCCCCCTCAACTCAGGCATCTATATTCATTGTCTGTCTTGGGAAATTCAAGCAATCACCTATAACAAAACACTTCCATTGCTCTTCTGCTTTTGCTGATGTAATTTCACTTTTTATGTCAACTCCAGCATTTGCTTGGTAGTTGTCAGTCGCTGCAGATGAACTTTTTACAGGAGCTAATTAGCCTGCTAATGAGTCTCCAAGTCAGGATTATTGCTTTAGTATTCCTGGTCCTAAGTGTCTATCAGCACAACTGGTGGGAGCTTTTCTGTACAAAGATAAACCCCTTCCTTGACTGGAATCTCTCTGTACACAAACATTATTACTGCAGAACTCTGATTTGTGTGTGTGTGTAGCACTAGTGGCCATATTAATGTTGTTGAAGAGCAAAGCCCAGAAAAGTACACACAGAGTGCAAGAAACAAGGTGTTAGGTACTAGGGAATAGTCATTGTAGTGTTCCCTCATATTTGGTGGTGGTTAAGTTGCCACCACTCTGATCCTGGAATAGTGATTCTGTGCTGAAAATGTTAGAGTAAGTTAAATTTTACAGTAAATTAAGAATCATTTTTGCTTCATGGAAGTCAAGGGGTGAAGAATTGATGCAGGGAGGAAAAACTGATCTCTGGCTGTTTCCAGAAAGATGGGTAAAGGTTAAATCCCTGTAAAGATAAAAATAAAGCCCATTGGTCTGCCTGAATAAAGCTGTTAAATAGATGCCTTTAGGTAGGTGAAGATAAATGGATCTCTGTCCAAGTTTTTGCCAACATCATGGCAAAACATGCAACAGCAGAGGTGCCAGTAGAGAGGGGAAAAGAAGTGAAATGCACATGGAGAGCTCGGGCTCCCTTGCCTGACAAGGTCTTGCTTGAAAAACAGTGTCTCTGTGTTCTACATGTGTGGGTGAAAGTCCCCATGTCTTAGAACTACCACGTCTAGGGATGGTTTCTTGTTTCCTCCTTTGGTGCCCCAGGACATCAGTGGTGATACACTGTGGTTTTACTGTGCAAATTTCTTTTAAAGAAAGGTTGTGTTAAACTGGGTTACATAGAATTTCTGTGGTAGTTGTGTTCATCGCTCTCTCTTTAGGGGTAATGCTAGGTGGTATCATGAAATCTAGTTTCATATTAATTACATCCGAGCATCCCACCCAAATTCCTGATGCTAAATCCCCGATATTCCTGCCTGAGCCAGGGAGGAGCTGTCGGGACGTGCTCCGGGACGTGGTGCTGGTCCTGACCAAGGCTCCACGAGAGCTGCGGCGGGTGGGAGGCTGCAGGAATCGGGGCAGGGTCAGATCCTGCCTTCTGTTCATCCCCCCCGGGGCTCCCAGTCACTTCTGCAAACAGGTCACTGGGATAGAGAGACCTTCGGGTCTGACTCAGTGTTGCTGCTGCTGGTTAATGCTGACAATAAAAGCCTGACGTTAATCCCCTCGAGGCCAAGAGTTCAGATTGAGGGTAGAATCTAATCTACTAATTCCAGACCTGTGGTGCTCTGCTTTGGGTTTACATTGCCTTTATATTTTATATTGCTGCTTGCTGCTCTGATTTTCCTGAAATATGTGAATTCCACACTGATTGATGCACCTCCTGCTCTAAAAAACTGTGACCCTTGCCTTGCTCTTGAGCGTTTGGCTGTCAGAGGTTGGCGTTAAACTCATTTTGTGTCCTCATTTAGCTACATACAGGTATCATCGCTTCATTTTGATGGTTTATTTAGTGCTCAGCGGTAGAGACTGATCATCTTCCTCTTCCACATCGTGTTTTGTGTGGTGTGACCGTTGATTAGTGCAATGTACTTGAGAAACACAGCATCGTTCCCCAGTAAAAAGCCAGGTTAGAAAAGGCACAGTTCACTTGGATGGTGGCACAATAAATGGTCACGTTAGAGAAGCAATTACAGGTTTGCTTTGTTCTGTTAAGGTAAATCTAAATTTCTCAGCTCTGACCCGACATCCAGTTTCCAGCTCTGTGAACCCACTGAAGGTTTAGGCTTTTAAAAACAAATAGAACCAAACTCCTCAGTTCCAACTGTCCTGTTACACTGGGGCTGATTGTTTTACGTTTCTGTAGGAACATTGACTGGGAGGAAGAAGATCAGTGGGTTTTTGAGACTGTCATCAATCAGTACCCAAGGGACCTTCAGAGGAGGAGGACTTTGTACCTGGATGTGCTGCAGAGGTACCTTCCTCACAAATCCAGGCGTGATCTGGTCAGTCCTGCTTCGAATGTTGCATCAGTTGTACGAATTCTTACACAAATCAAGCAGGGAACGTTTGTATTGAGGAATGTTCATCAAAGTTTTTTGCTTTAAAATTTATTTTTCAATTTCTTCCCTAAATTTTAGTCTTCACAGCGAAGAAGGGATGTCCCTGTCTCCAAAAGGCACAGACTTGAAACCCCATTACAGCTTCAAAACAAGCACCAGGGAGATTTCATAGTTGCACATACTCTGAGTTTGTTAGCACTGCTCCAGCTGTATGGTTTGATTGTTATGTCACACTATGCAGCTTCTCCTGGTATCTTTATTTTTTATGGGATGTGCAGCATTGCTGCACTGTCAAGGAACAGTTATTTTAATTGGTCTGTGGCACACGTGTAGCAGGAGGAGTGGAAAGCTGCCTCCTGCTCTCGGGGAGAGGCTATTTTTATATGCATAATGCCTTTCAAATTGATTGCTGAATTCCTTCTACACGGTGAATAAGTGTATAGCAGCTAATAGAGAAACCCATCTCAAGGCCAGAACACTTCAGGATGTCATAAGTAAAGCAGGAGTCTTTTTTTATCTCCGTGTGTATTTTTAGACCATCTATTTCCTAGTGTTTGAGGAGTGACAGTGAAGTGATACTGATAATTAGCATTATTTCTGGTGAAACTTAAGTTCTCGTGGATTTCAGAAGTTTTGCCTGTGAGAGCTGGGGTAAGTAATTATGTGCTTTGTACAACGTAGGTATATTTTGAAGCATAGCTGTTATTTATGAGCCTTCCTAATTCTTTGAAAGTTCATTGTGAAATTCTAAATTAAAAAAAAAATCAATTCTGGTATCTTAGTATATGTATTAGCATGGCAAATATATGTTAGGGCAGTACTAAGGGTCTATTCTTACAACATTTGTGTTATATTAGAACACTAAACTTTGAGCCTTCTGTGCCTTCTTCCCCCTGAAGAAGGAGGATCAGTGGAGGAGCTCTGAGTGCAGCTCATCAGCTAGGCTGGGTTTAGAGGGGCAAACCTCCACCCCATGTCTTGCTTGGGAGTGTCTTGGCTCCAGCTGTTTGCCAAAAGCCTTGAAATTAGCATCAGGAGTGGTCCCCTTGGCACTGTGAGCAGCCAGCCATCTCTAGACCTCCTTCCCCCCTGTAACTTGTGTTCTGGGGGATATAAGACAGGTCCAAGGTGCTCTGTCTGTGCAGCCCAACCTCTTACTGCTTCTGTAAAGTCTTAGAGCTTGGATGTCCTCAGGAACCTCACTGAACAAGGCCAGAGAAGGTGTATTTATGGTTAAAGTCTCACCAGTTTGAGGTGGTGACCCTGGTGGTGGCAGTGAGCTGCTGGGTAAAGACTTATTTCCAAATTTCCCATTAGGAAAGAAAAAGTGAAGCCACTGCTGCTCTGTAGGGCGTTTGTGCCGTGGCTTTAGCTGGTGTCCTGTTCCTCTATGGACCCTGATTTGCTACCAAGAGCCTTTTCTTGCTGAAAGTGCCCTAAATTGGGGATCCCATGGGAACATTGGTGGTATAACAGTTAAATCGATCATATCCAAGGCTTGCAACAGCGTCTGGGATTATTTGATGAATGCTTAGTGTTTAAACCTGTCTGAACTGCTTCACTGCTTCAGGTTGTCCACGAGGAGACCTGGGCTCAGCTCCAGTGCCTGAGGAGCCAGCGCAGAGCCTGGATGCTGAGCTGGGCTCAGGCCAGGAGAGGCTTTTTGCTGAGCGCAGAGACGGCGGCTGCTGAAGCCTCTGAAGCTCACGGGGCAGGAGCTGCAGTGGCCAGTGCCAGGCAGAAGCAGCAGGAGCTCTGTGCTGAGCTGAGAGCAAAGGTGGGCACAGTTATGCATCTAACACCTCCAAACCTGGCTTGTGGGGGTAAATTCAACGTGGAGCTGCAGTGTTTGAGTGAAGAAAAACTGCCTGTGCTGCTTGTCATAATCCTGGTTTTACTGTCCTGATTGGATTGTTTGGGGCAGTTGGGGGGGGGAAAAAGCAGAGTATGACCTGTTGGCAGGGGTCAGTGTGCTCTGGAGCTTGACCTGCACGTGTTTTGAAGATGCTCTGCTTCATTACCAGTAAGGATCCTTCTTAGTGTTTCTTGAATTTTGTCTTTTTTGATTAAGAATTTGATTACCTAGCACACTTGAGGCCTTACTATAAGTTTCATTCAGTGGATGTAACCTCTGTATAATCTGCAATCACATCTGTCTGGATGGATTTTGGTCACCCCTGAAGAGTCTGAACGGTATTTCAGCATTGGAAGAAGAAGATTTCTTCTGCAGCTCACAGTATGAGGGACTGCAGGGAAGCTACAGGGGTAGAGCTCTGGCATCCTTGGGTTCCTTTGTAGCACTGGCAGATCACAAAATATTTGTGTGTTTCTGCTTCTCCCTCAGCAAAGGGGGATTGATGTGTACGCTGGCTGAGGCTTAGTCCATATTTGCTTTTAACACTGGAGTCCTCAGAAGTGGATGCTAAATGTTCCATTTATCAACACCACTGCCAGCTTTCTAGATTAAAGCCGGTCTGTTGTCAGAGAAAAAGTGAATATCTGTCTTCCCTTCTGTTTATTTTTAAGAATGCTTTCTAAGACCTGAAAAAATGGGTCCCATCACTTGTTTGCCCTTGTTATGGAGGTTTCACAATATTCTGAAAGGTGACTGTGTTAAGGGGTGGAAAAAAAGATTGAAATACCTGGGTAGGTTTTATGGGGGGGTTGTTCTTGGAGTTTGGTTTTTTTTTTTTTTTGTAAGGTAATCAAATAAAATGGGAGGAGTCTGGACACGAGGGAAGTGTTATGATGTTGATGCCTAAGGCCTTTGCAAGGGGATTCACATTTCTGGGCATGAAAGGCACGTTAGGATTTGTTCAGACATCTCTGTGATTTTCCACTTGCACAGAAATTACACCTGGAAGCAAACCCGGAGTATGATCCTCACTCTACCAACGTGGTCTCTGTTGAGCTCTTACTTCCCAGTGAGATACTAAACACTTGGTTTTGGTTTTCTGCAAGTGGAAAACCACGGTGAAACCTGTACTGTGATGGAGATTTTTGGGGTTGATGCTCGTTTTTCACTGCAGTAATAACACAGAACCTTCTGTCTGCTGCTGCTGGAGCCGCCTGTCATAGGAAGGTTTGAATCTAAACACTTTAGGGTTAGGAGCTGTCTGGGCTTGACCAAGCTGGGAGTACCCTATTTTATCTCTATATCTCCTGTGGAAGCTCCCCTGGAGCCAAGTGGAGTGTGGAGCAGTTCTGGAGCTGGGTTTTGTTGATTTTCTTGGATTTTTTTTTTTACACAGACCTCCCTTTCTGGGATGGCTGTGTCTCCTATCTGCACAAGTAGAGGTGGAAGGGACTTTTTTCCAGTCTTTTTTTCTTTTTCTTAATTCCCCACAAAAGTAACAAGCAGATGTTGCAGAACTTACGTTGTCTCCATGCAGCGTAAGATTCTCAGTGATGCTTTTGAACACCATCTGAAGGTTTGTTGGATCCTGACCTCCCGTTCCCAGTGCCCTGGAGCTGTTTGAAACTCAAACCCATTAGGCTCCCTCTTCTCAAGGGCTGCTCTCAAAGGTGGCTTTGTACAAACGTTGGACGTGTGAACAGAAACAATTCACCTGTTTCCCAGAACAGAGGGATGAAGGAGGTACATACATTTCTTCCATTTAGGAGGATATTGTTGTGACCTCGTTTTGATCAGCTCTGCGGCTGAAAGGGCTGAGGAAGGAAGCTGAGGCTGGGCGAGGAACTTGCTGCTTTTCAAAGGAATTATTCTGAATGCGTCCGTGGGTTTTGTTTGGATTCAGTGGGTACATACATTTGAAAACTCCTCCTTTACCCAGTTGCAGTTCATTTTACAGACTCCCTGTGCTTGTGAAGGGTGCAACTGCAGAAAGTCACACCGTGCAAGGTGCCTGTTGGCAGCAACTGGGTAAAAACTGTCTAGTGACTTAACTTACACTGATAAAACCCCTCCTGATGAGGATCCATAAGGTGGGGTAAAAGGCGAGTCTGTCTCTAAGGGAATGAGTGTAAAGATGGAAATCAGGGATCAGGGCTGCTCTTCCACTTATTTTTCCCCATTAATGCACTTAATTCTTTGCGTTTCAGTAAGTTTAGCTTATGGAAATCTCCTATGACTGTGCCAGAGGGAAATTGCAGTGGCTGCAAAGATTTAGGTGTGCTTGTGGAGAGCTTGTACCTGGGGTGAGGTGCAGATCTCCTCCCCTTCATCAGGGGAAGCCAGACCATTTGTGTGCCTTTCACACCAACTGTGCAGTGATGACACACACGGGGTGAGATACTTAAGCAGTTCTGGAAGTGCTAAGAATCATTAGATCCATTTTGCAGACAGAATATGCAGAAATTCATTGAAATCAGCATGGATTGTTTAAGCAGCTGCTGAGGATAGGGTGGGGGAAGGCTGGATGTGACACCTTGCATTTAACTTGCAGTCAGTGAAACCATTCAGCCTGGTTTGCTCATTTGGATTAGAAGGACTGTCTGTCTGTAAAGGTCTGTGCTGCTTTGAGGGTTTGGGGCTTTTCAAAGCCATTTTTCTTTCTGCGTGAGAGAAAATCAGTTTGTTGCTAATTATAGCATAGTTTGAGCAGTGCAAAAAGAAAACATATGTGACAGGCCTTGCATTTTTTTTTATTATTATTACTGCAATAACCACATGACATCGCCCACTGCTTTTATAGTGTTCATTTCATCTGTCAACAGTGAACCAAAGGCAGAGCAAACAGATTAAAGAGCACGTTAGCACCTCGAGTCCTGGGGTCAGGTTTGGGCCCCTCACTCCAAGAAGGACCTTGAGGGGCTGGAGAGTGTCCAGAGGAGGGCAACGAAGCTGGGGAAGGACTGGGCAGGGCACTGGTGGAGTCCCCATCCCTGGAGGGGTTTCCAAGCCCCAAGTGGAGATGTGGTGCTGAGGGACAGGGGTTAGTGGTGGACTTGGCAGGGATGGGGGCATGGTTGGACTCCTCCTTGTGTGGTGGGAGACCATGGACTGAGTTGTGCCTGAGATGAATCCTGCTCCTGGCTTCTAGGTCAGCAAAACTTGCAGGGTCTTAGGTGTGTTTGAGACACGCTCATCTGTCAAGTTTAGTTGAAATTGTCCAGTGACCCCCAGAATGACTTGGGGATGGGTAGCTGGGCCAGCAGACACCTCACACTAACCTTGTTTTCTTAGGAGAATTATCTTCCTCCTTCAACCTGGAAAGTGGCACCTCAGGCAAGCAAAATAATTTGCATTAAAATTTTTGCAAAAGTAGTAAAGGATCAAAGGAGCTCCTTGTGTGACTGCAGCAGGAACTCAAGGAGATAGTTCTGTGAGTAAAAGAAGAGCAAATTTAGCTAAGCAGTTGTAAATAGAAATGTGGCTTACTTAAGGTTATGCATGTGTGAATATTTAAGCCTATATAATATTTAAACATGTTAATAAAATGTTGACACTCCTGCTGTCAAGAACAGAAGATGTTCTGGATGCTGCTGCCTGAGAAGTGAGAGGAGGCACAAGGAGAAGCTGTGAGAAGCAGACTGCTCACACCAGTCTGAGCAGAGGGGCTGTGATGTGTCCTCAGCCCCAGGGAGCTAAACCCAGCCCTGTACTGGGTCACAGGTTCTATAGGTACCAGTCCTGAGCTGAAAGCAGGTGCATCTTTTTGCTCTCCAGCTGATGACTGAGGATTATGCTCCAATGCTTTTCTCTCATATTGCTTTCCCAAACACTTTTATAGCTGAAGAAAATACCTGCAGTTCTGTTAATGATCGAGATAGTCACTTCCAGCCACTTTCTGAATTTCAAACGAAAATTTTCTGGAGGTGGATGTGGGTTTTTCCATGTAACAGAATTAATCCTAGTGCCAGCAGCCTTGCTTTTCTCCATTATTTCTTGCAGGCTTCTTAGAGGTGGCCTGTGGAGCACAAGCTGCTCGAGCACCAGTCAGAAATCTGAGGGGTGGGAGCTTCCCTTGCCTTTCTGATTGCAACCAGAACGAGATTATCAACAAATTTGCAAGTGTATTATTTCTTCGTTATCCCATTGCCATATGCTCTAATGGTGGGCTTCTCACAGGTCTTGGGGCAGTCAGAAGCAGAACGTTGTGGAGTCTGGATGTGACCCCAGGAGCTGCTCAGGAGGTGTCAGGGGAGAAGAATCCCCAGCCTAGGGAATGAGGAACAGGTTGTTAGAGCTGAAAGCAGGTGGTGGTCTGAGGTCTCCCATAGCTAATACCACAATGGTTATGGAGTTGAGGTACCCGTTGGTGTCACTAACTGTGCAGTCTCAGGAGGTGCTCTGTGCTCTGTACACGTTGCACAGACGAGCTCCTCACCATGGCAGGAGAGCAAAGCCCCAGTGAACACTGCTCAGCCCTGCCCCTTGGGGTGTTTGCTGCCCCGGAACCCCTGTCACGGGGGCTGTTGGGTTTAGGATGAGGTGTTAGGGTGCTTTTTGAGCCCTTGGTGGTTGTGGTGAAGCTGAAGCTCAGCAGGTTCTGAGCAGCACGTCCCAGAGCATGGGCAGCAGGACATCTGAGCAGCGTGTGTCCTGGCAGGAGACCCTGACACCTCACCGTGCTCTCTGGGCTGCTGGCAGGAGACCCTAACCCATCACTGTGCTCTCTGGGCTGCTGCCAGGAGACCCTGACCCCTCACCATGATCTCTGGGCTGCTGGCAGGAGACCCTGACCCCTTGCCATGATCTCTGGGCTTCTGGCAGGAGACCCTGACCCCTCACCATGATCTCTGGGCTGCTGCCAGGAGCCCCTGACCCCTCACCATGATCTCTGGGCTGCTGCCAGGAGTGCATGGACAC